>JARQOC010000001.1:557095954-557663979 GCA_033576535.1 Allobates femoralis | reverse complement strand
CCACAAGAAAAAAGTAATTCGACAACATAGCAAGGTAAGGAAACCAAAAGTGTACTTAGATTCTGAATATAAGAACAGTCCGTGTAAGCAACGACTGCACATACAATTTATTATAAGTTAGGAAGCTATACTTATTTGTATTCACCTACTCGAGAGTCAGCATTATAATAACAGGACAAAGCAGAAAACACAGAGCAAAGTGTGACCCAACACAAATAATACCCCAGATGAACCAACTGTCAGATACTAATGAGATATGACAAGTTTTGACATGCCGGGTTCTCTTATTCCCTATAAGAAAGCAGCAGTTAATTAGCAATGCTAATTAGTTTGCTATTGCTTACAGTGATTTCTTACCTATTGGTGTTTTTGATGATCTGTAAATCCAAGCTTGATCAGTAATTATGTTCGCTAATGTCATACCTTTTAATCAATATTGACAGTTCTTATGTTCTAGCGAGTAGACCACTATAATCCTAGGGGGGGGGCTGTCGAAATTACGCCTCAATTTTCAAGCATAGCTATAAACCTTTTCAGAAATGGTTATTATTTTCTCTGGAGTTTGGCATTCCTTTTTTCTTTTTGTTTTCTTTTTTAAGATACATTTTAAAAAAATGAGCATTTCCTGAACTAAATAGTTCATTCACTTAAGAGATCCAAAGCAGTGACCTCACCACAACCAAGGTGTACCATAGACACAAACATGATTCAGAGCAGTATTCCCCAACCCCAGTCCTCAAGAGCCACCATCAGGGCTTGATTGAAGGGTTTCCTAGTATTGCACAGGTGATAATTTAATAAACTGCATAAGTGATAATTCAATCACCTGTGCAATACTAACGCCGGTTTCACATCACGATTTGGGGCTGTCAGTGGGGATCCGAGTCTCAGCAGGATCCGCGTGGATCCTCTGGTTCCCGTCTCTCCCTGGATCTTCCCTGTTCTCCCTCCTCCATTGTATCTCTATCTATTGTTACCACCGCTCATCTCTGCTGTCCCCTCTCTTATTACCTACTAGCTGGGTGCCCGATGCACATGCATCGGGATTCTAGAAGAGCGAGTCTGTGACTTGCAATGGCCGCTTCGCGGCCAATGCTTCGCGCTGCTAAGGCGACTCGCCATGCCCGCTGCGCGGGCATAGCGAGTCCCCTTAGAACTGCTCGCAATGGCCGCTGCGCGGCCAATGCTTCGGGCGTATCCACATGACCACGCTGACTCGCAGCGTGAGTGGACTCAAAAGGGGCAAAAAACCCATTCGCAATTATATAATAGATCCTATCCCGTGTCTTCAGCCCTCCTTTGTCCTCCTGTATGTGAAAAATGATAATAATCCTCACAGAGGATACATCACCTCTCCGGGAGCTCCAGCGTTGCGACCATCTTCTTCTGCCTGCAAGGACCTCTCATTACGTCACCGCGCCGATCAGCTGACATGGGGGGGATATAGGATGGAGGAGGGAGAACAGGGAAGATGTACTCCAATTAACATTGGAGTGAATGAGGGAAGTTGCGCTCCAAATCGTAGTTGCGCTGTCACACAGCACGATCATGCCAGATAGTCAAACCAATATTGCACGGTTGAACAGCATGCACAATTCAAAAACGATACAGTTTCTGCATTGTTCTTGTGTCGCATTGCTCATTTACACGAACGATATCAACTGCAACGCCCGAACCACGTGACTTTTTATCGTAGTTGTGTTGCGATATCGTGACGTGTAAAGTGGCCTTTACATCCAGAAGTCCCCATAGCAAAGAGCAGCTGGTTGGTATGGAGTACTCAACAATCCGATACTGATGACCAGGGTAAGGGAAATCAGTATGCTGTGAGAGGATAAACCCTTTAAGTTTTTTAGCTTTTTTTTTCTATAGATACGGTAATTAAAAATTTTTCTTCCCTGTGCTCTTCAGGTTAGATGGTTTTCATGTTTCGGAGACATGATGTTTATTGCATTTTGTGCCAATTCACTATGGGATTATTGTCTGAATATTTTTGAATCAACGATTTATGATCAACGCCATGAGAAGTTTATTTTCTCTCCATAGTAAAATAACATGATTAGTGGAGGCTTGTCTTTTAAGAATACGCATTCCCAGCTGATACTAATTTGCAAGCAGTTATCCTAAGGAAAGATAATTGCAAAGATGTCTTATTAGTCTAGTTAGATAATAAGAAAGCAGGTTTGGGGAAAAATGTAGGTCATTTTTATGAATGGATGGATTAATCTAGATTAGAAAGAGGATGAGCTAGAAAACAGCAGGAAATATTCAGGAAGGAAAAATGTAATATTTAATACTTTCATTAAATTTATTTGCTGCATTTCAAGTTAGTAATTCCAAATTATTTATATACTTTTACATTTATTTTCCCTTGTAACTGAGGAAGATCATTTGTTTAGGTTGCATTTATGTTAGCATTTCTTAGAAATAACATTTGCTTTTTAAAGTTAATATGTAAATTCCGGGCCGGCTCTAGGATTTTGTGGGCCCTGGGCAAAAGAGTCTCAGTTGGCCCCTTTAACACAATTCATGATTATAATATAGAAGCTACAGGCTGTATATAAAAAATATATAGAGGATCTACTATATAATCATCTAATGTTCTCTGTCTGTCACAGAAATTGCGCTCCAGCGCTCATTGGCTGCAGCCAGCAAAAAGCCGTGCGCATTCAAAATTAGACGATTATATAGTAGCTGTAACCTGGCGACAGCGCCGCATAGCGCATAGCGTTGCTGTCGCCAGGCTACATGTACGGCCGCGCCGACTTCCGGCATCGGTACCCGCCACTCCCACCTCGCCTCCCCTCGCCTCAACCTCGCCTCCCTTCTTGCCTCGCCTTCCCCCTCACCTCCAGCTGTTTTCACCTGTCTTCTCCCTGTGTACAGCGGTCATGTGACAGGGCGGGCTGATGTGACATTACATCCATCCTGCTTCCCCTGGCTCCATCCTGCCCCCCGCATCCATCCTGCACCCCCCTGGCTCCATCCTGCAACCCCGCCTCCATCCTTCCCCCCCCGGCTTCATCCTGCCCCCCCGGCTTCATCCTTCCCCCCGGCTTCATCCTGCCCCCCCACATCCATCCTGCCCCCCGCATCCATCCTTCCCCCCCCCCACATCCTTCCTGTCCCCCCGGCTCCATCCTGCCCCGCTCATTCCATCCTGTCCCCCGCCTCCACCCTGCCCCGCTCGCTCCATTTTGCCCCACGGCTCCATCCTGCCCCCCCGGGTCCATCCTGACCTGCCCGCTCCATCTTGCCTCACTCACTCCATCCTGCCCCACTCGCTCCATCCTGGCCCACTCGCTCCATCCTGCCCCCCTGCCACCATCCAGCCCCCCGGCTCCATCCTGCCCCACCACATTCATCCTGCCCCCCCCCCCCCGAATCACCATCCTGCCACCCTGCTCCATCCTGCCACCCTGGCAGTTAGCGGTCATGTAATCGATCAGCTGATCGGTTTCCCAGGCAATGACAGGTCCTAAAGGCCTGTAGGACCTAGAAGACAGAGGTGGAGCGAGCTGGCGGACAGGTGAGTATTCTCACTGAGGATTTTTTTGATTTTTACTTTTACTGTGGAGGAGTGGGGGCAAGGAGGAACAGGGGGACTGCAGGGAGCGGGGGCCGCAGGGAGTGGAGTATTGCCATATACCATAGTGCTGCTATACATGTGCGGTGATGTACCGCCATATACTATAGCGCTGCTATACATGTACTGTAATGTACCGCCATATACTATAGTGCTGCTGTACATGTGCTGTAATGTACAGCCATATACTATAGCGCTGCTATACATGTGCTGTAATGAACTGCCATATACCATAGAGCTGCTATACATGTACTGTAATGTACCGCCATTTACCATAGTGCTGCTATACATGTGCTGTAATGTTCCGCCATATACCATAGCGCTGCTATACATGTACTATAATTTACCGCCATATACTATAGTGCTGCTATACATGTACTGTAATGTACCACCATATACTATAGTGCTGCTATACATGTGCTGTAATGTACAGCCATATACTATAGCGCTGCTATACATGTGCTGTAATGAATAAAAAAGGAGAAGGGCGGCACTCACCGGGTACACGAGATGGTCTCTTTATTCCAAATATCGGAAACAAGCAGGGTGCAGGGAGGGGGCAAGAGGAGCCGCCGGACTACGGCACCGTTTCGCGACACGTGTCGCTTCTACGGGTCCGTACCGCCATATACCATAGCGCTGCTATACATGTACTGTAATGTATTGTCATATAATATAGTGCTGCAATACATGTGTGGCGCCCCGCAACGAGTGCGTCACAGGAGGTTATTGCATCCCTGACTGAAGATGCAATATTTTCCGTCTCAGTAATGACATGGTTAATACTCAGAGCTCCATACCCTACATGCACCATTAGAACAGAGGGCTAATTAGGTCCTGGTGGGAGGAGTGTAGGAGTAGTGTGTAGGAGTAAAGTAGGAGAGGAGGAGTAGTGCTCGTGAGGGAATGGAACGTAGGAGAAGAGGGCTCTGCACAGTGCCGTGCAGCCCTGAAGACCACCTACCGGTTTGCGCCATTACCCGGTGCCCAAAACCGGAACCTGGGCGACTACCTAAACAGGTCAAAATACACCCGTGCCCATCAACCACCGGATCACTGGTTCCGAGGCGAGCAAGTCATTCACCGCAGCTCAGCAAACCAGAAGTGAAGGAACTGCTTCCTAGGAGCACCTCACTGCAGCCACAACCAAGCCATCTTGCCAGCGGAGTACCCACTATAGGGAATTAGGCTCCCCTCACACCGGGCTATATAACCGGCAGGGAAATTCAAGTAGCCCCCCTCGTACCCGAACTGGCGCATTAAGGCGACATCGGCAAATAGAAAAGGTTAGGAAAGGAGGAACACCGTGGAGCTCTGAAGCAACAACGGTCATTGCTGGGACCACCCAGTCCGTTACCTGTTGACTGTATACCCTGTATCATCTTGCCGGTTACAGTAAAAGACCCGTTACAGAGAACACTGGTGTCTGTGCTTCTTCAGAACTGTTTAATTCTGCATGCTAAGAATCACCGAGCTGCCATACACCACCAAGTGCAGCTCCTGGCCTTGGGGACTCCCGCTCATCTTGTGGGGAGCGTCCCATCTTGCTGCTGCACATCCCCCGGAGGCCCAAGCAGCGCCGGTGAAATCACCGGAATTCCCGCAGGTGGCGTCACGACAAGAAGAATTAACCCCTATCTGTTCAGCCAACCCCTTTTGATCTGGACCACCGGGCCCCACAGCCTCGGGCGCGGAACCGTGACAGGAGAAGCAACGCCCGAGATGTGAAGACCAGGCTACGGTGAGTCACATGTGCTATACTGTTCTGCCATGTACTGTAGTGCTGCTATACATGTACTGTAATGTTCTGCCATATACTATAGTGCTGCTATACATGTGCTATAAAGTACCGCCATATACTATAGCGCTGCTATACATGTGCTATAAAGTACCACCATATACCATAGTGCACCTGTATATTTACTGTAATATACCGCCATATACTATAGTGCTGCTATACATGTGCTATACTGTACCGCCATATACTATAGTGTTACTTTACATGTACTGTAATGTACTTCCATATACCATAGTGCTGCTATACATGTACTGTAATGTACCGCCATATACTATAGTGCTGCTATACATGTGCTATACTGTACCGCCATATACTATAGTGCTGCTATACATGTGCTGTAATGTACCGCCATATACTATAGTGCTGCTATACATGTGCTGTAATGTATCGCCTCATACCATAGTGCTGTTATACATGTGCTGTAATGTACCGCCATATACCATAGTGCTGCTATACATGTGCTGTAATGTACCACCATATACCATAGCGCTGCTATATATATATATATATATATATATATATGTAGTTCACTCACGTTGGCTGAACAAGTTCTGTCAGTCACAGTATGTCAACTACATACACATTCTAGAATACCCGATGTATTTGAATCGGGCCCACATCTAGTGTATATATAATCTTCCGTGCTCTATTTCTTTCCACATTGTGTGCTATAACCCCTTTTGCGCTGTCTATCTCGCACCATGTGCTGTTTCCCTCTTCTCGTGCACTGTCTTTTCCCCTTTGTAATGTTTTCCCCATGGGTTCTTCTCTCCCCCATGTGCTCTCTCTGCTTGTATGATGTCTCTCCCCATGCACTGTGCCATGTTATCTTCTCCCCTTTGTAATGTGTGCCCCATGTACTCTTCTCTACCCCTGTGCACTCTCTCCCCTGTGTGATGTTTCCCCCATGTGCCCTTCTCTACCCCATGCGCTCTCCCCTTGTGTGCTGTATTCTCCCCTTGTGTGCTGTCTCTCTCTCCCTGTGTGCTGTCTTTCTCCTTCTTGTGCGCTGCCTCTTTCCACCTATGAACTCCTCTCCCCCTGTGCACTCTTCTCCTCTATGCGTTATCTCCCCATGTGCTGTCAGTTAAGTCTGATCTCTGCTCCAGCTCCACTGCACACTTCATAGAGGAGAGTGGAGGTGGTGCCTGGCGGCGTGTGTTCCATTGTGGAACTCATATAGGAAGAGGAACACTGTTCCTCCTCCTATAAGCATTCTACAGAGGAATGCAAATGAGAGGAAATAGTGAAGGCCCCCAAAAAGGAAGTGATGGGCAGGGCCGGGCTGCAGCAGGAGAAAGAGGATGCAGGGCCAGGGAAATGTAATACAGCGTGGTGGGTTCCACTGTCTGGCCAGGCACTCTGTACCCGACAGGTATGCCGGGAAGCTGATGCCGGCCCTGTGTAAACTATTCTTAAACATGTATGATTACTTTGTAATGCCTACAGTGGAGTATTTTGTGATTTTTTTTTATAGTTTGACAGCATTGACTAGTGTTTACTATCTAAAGATTCAATGGCATTTTCATAAATACTGATTAAAGGGAATGTTTACTGAACAACAGAACTTGTAATAGAAATAAGGTCTACAATTCATCCAAGAAGAAAAAAAAAAGAATCAGTGGCAATCAAATTCCAAACATCAGTCCATAAATTATTAAAGTAGTGTTTTAAATACTGCATGGGGAGAGAAGTGCAAAAGCTACATGGACAGCAGCCTCTTTTGCATCTTGTGACACTTCTACTGGTCCCACCTTAAGTTCCACAATTGGATGTGTTAAAAGACTGTTCCTGTACTGAGATAATCTTATATACACTCCCTGACAGAAGTTTTGTCGCCTATCCATGTTATATAAATAAAAGCTTATAACCAGACGTTAAATTCTTTCATTGGTTGTATAAATTACTTTTTTGAAAGCTAAAACCCTCCGAAATGTGGTTTAGGTTAATAAAATAAATTGCCATCAATGCCGAAATATTGATGATTTAATGAACACAGAATGGTCAGATTTTAGCAAGAAAATAATGTGATTTTCAAACAAATAATTAACTTAAAATACAAATATATGTTGCATAACATTGGTGAATGAAGTAGTGGTGCTTCTAGAGTCATATTTAACATTTTGTGTGACTTCCATGAGCTTGAAGGACTGCATCCTTGTGGTTCAGCAATGATTCATAGTTTATTAATAAAGTTATCAGGAATAGCAAAGAATGCAGTCTTACATGCCTCCCAGAGTTCATCTAGATTCTTTGGTTTTGTCTTCCAAGCTTCCTCTTTCATCCTACCCCAAACATGCTCAATGATGTTCATGTCTGGTGACTGGGCTGGCCAGTCCTTGAGCACCTTGATCTTTTTTGCCTGGAAGAGCTTTGTTGTAGAGATAGATGTATGAGATGGAGCACCATCCTGACGTAGAATTTGACCCCTTTTATGATTTGGAATATAAGAGGTAGCTAATTCTTCTTGATATTTTAGGCTATTGATATTGCCTTCCACCTTGTAAATGTTTCGCACTCCTCCATACTGAATGTAACCCCAGACTATGATCGTTCCCCCACCAAATGTAACTTTTTCTGGGTGTATTTTGGATCCATATGGGCTCCAGTAGGTCTCTTGCAGTATTTGCGGTGGCTGTGGTGTAATTCTACTGAAGATTCATCAGAAAAATCCACCTTCTGCCACTTTTCCAGCATCCATTTGTTTAGCAAGCTGTGGGACTTGCAAATGCCAAACATTTTTTTATTTGCCTTTTGTTTAGTGCTGGCTTCTGGGCACTGATTCGACCATGGAGGCCATTTCGAGACAGAATCCTACAAACTGTTCTACTTGACACAGGGACTTGAGGTGACCAGGCCTGTTGGAGCCCTGCTGCAGTGGAAGAGGGGCTTGCTTTGGATTTTCTAACCATCAAATATTCCTCTTGAGCAGTTGTCTTGTGTTGCAGGCAATGTTTCCTGTGCACCCCTGAAAAGCGGCCACCGAAACGTACTGTATGCAGCCGCTCTGCAGGTACATAATAGGTTCCTATGGGTCACCGTTCTGCTGAAGTGAATACCGGTAACGACATCCACTTCAGCAGAAAATCTCTAAGTTTTTAGCAGAGATGCTAAAAACGGCTGAGTGTGACCCTTGCCTAAGTCTCATAGTGGTGGGGAAAGAGAAACAGAGAGATTCTACCCGAAGAGCTATGAAGCCCAGGGCTGATAGTTGTAATGCTGTTTCGTGGCTGTTGGTATGATAGAGGTAATGTTGCTGTGGAGGACAATTTTGAGAATTTTATGTTTGAGTTATCTCGAGCCACTGAACCACCACGGAATCTACTATTACAGATAAGTAACTTATCTTGACAAAAGGCTGTTTGCCAGCCGAAACATTGTGCCACATAGGCTATTAAAGTCCTTTTCTATTTTGATATTTATTTCAGAGTGCTGCCTATTTTTTTTTACATTACGGTATATTAAAAGTAAGAATGTAATATCTGATGGAGACAGAGAAAAATAACTTTCCTTCCAAGTTTCTTGGCTGTGACAGCAGGAAGCAATTTTTTTTTTGGGATGTTTGAGGGTGGAAAATGGCTTACAAAAAATTAAGATTGTTTACTAATCTAATAGTTCCCCAGCAGTTCTACCTCATTGCTTCTTTCCAGAATTTTTTTATTGTGCCATATTATTGATGTCTTGGTATATTCACATGAGCGTACAAAGCTGGAGATAGTGATTGGCTGCAGTGGTCAGAGACTAATCTGAGACATGATTGTTGCAGCACCGGATTTATCCGGTAAGAGCTGAATCTCTTGTTCTGACATTTTACCCACTTGGCCCACTTATTTTTGCATTGTGAAAATCCCTTGAAACCCTACGTGTCAAGTTTAAAACAAGCTGTCCTCTTCCCAAGGAATAACTAACACAATTTTTTTACATTAAAGGGATTATGTCACATCCCAAATGCTATTTACCTGCAGATATGGGGTTAATTTGCAGGTTAATAGTGTTTGAAGTTCATGTGGTACCTGCAAATTTAACCCTGCTTCCAGTAGGAAATTAGTTTTAATCATCCTAGCAGATTCAGCTTTCAGTCAGAGGGGCGGCGCGGCATGAGCTCAGTCACTGCTCTGTTTATGGAGAGCAGTGGCTGTAATCACTCCCCGCACAGACTGACAGCAGGTTCTAATGCTGAGAGGTTGGGTTAGTTTGGGCGTTGTTACAATCGCAATTCTCCATACACAGAGCAGTGACTGAAGCTGCGCCAGCACCGCCCCGTGACTGAAACCTGAACACTGCCAGTAGGATTAAAATGAATTTCCTCCTGACAGAGGAGTTCAATTAACCCAATATCTGCAGGTTAATAGCATTTTGAGATGTAAGAGTTTCCCTTTAAATGAATGAAATCCTGGAATTGTACTAGCTTTCCTCTCTGCAGGCTTTATTTCTAATTGTCAGTTGTCTTTGAGGTAATAAAAACTAGCTGCTACATTGATAGTAGGGTTTTCCCACTGTCCTGTCTCTATGTAGTACATGGCGGATATCATGTAACAGTACAGAGCAGTGTAACTGTGAATCCATCACTGGAGTGAGATAAATACTCATTAGATAGCAGCAGTATCATGTGTCTTTGTTCCTTTATCTGCTCCTTTCTCCTCAGGGAGCTATTGGTGCTATTGATGCATGCAAAGTTTGTGGATGCAGTGGTAACTAGTAAAATATTTTATTTCGTTTTAGCGCCTTAAATAGACTTTGTATGGAGAGATGCTTCATATGACTAGAATTTGGGATGTGAGATGAAAGGATTTATCAGGAAAATTGCATTTCAGGTAAATTAAGGATTATTATAAATTAGAATATTATATAAAAAAAAAAATTTATCAGCAAAGAAAATGGTATATACCTGCAGCCATAGTAGTAATCTACAGGTGAAATGATTTAAAATATGTGGTATTCTAATTGGAAGTGTGATTGTAGGGTAAAAAAGAAGTTGTATTCTTGCTGCATACTCTCATTCTCAATTATCAAGACGATATCTTGGCTGTGAACAGTCATCACTCAATCCCTCTGCTTCTTGACTGACCTCCTGCCCCACACTCCGCAGAGAAGCATGTCGATCAGGGGAAGTGAATACAACATACTCACTTTGCAGTGTTGGTTTGTCACTGCCACCTACTCTACCCCATTGACTGGAAATCAACGATTAGCAGGGAGAAAATAACTTATTTTTCTCTCTGCAGCCACACTTCCAGTTAAGCTGCCATATATGGTTTACCGTAAATGGTATTTACTTGTAAATTCCCACAAATGGTGGTAGGTAAATGCTATATGTTTTGCTCAAAAGTTCCCTTTAAGTCATATGCATTAATCTTAATCCTACCATCTGGGGTCAGAACGGACCTCGTGTATATCCACTTGGACTATTGAATTTGTGCCATGCGCTATTTGCTCTGCACTCACTTGTGGTCATGAAATCTTCTGACTCTATTCACACTATAGAGTATGTGTGGCACCCTGTTGCTACAGGTAACCACAGACTCACCTAAAGCACGGATGGATTTCCACAGTGGGTACACAGAAATGAACAACACCTTCCACCCCAGAACAGTAGGGGGAGCTAAACTTGCTGCTCTTAGGAAAGATCCCCTATAAATACTGGTGCTGGGAGCGGAGTTAGTTAGAGTGTGCAGACACTAGAAGAGCTGTGATGACGTTTTGGTGGTCGGTGCCGCGCTAGGCCCGAGCCAGTGACCCTGAACAGCCTTCAGGGTAGTCATGCAGGGCCCAAGAGTGGGGTCGGAAGGCAAGGAGAGAATGGAGAAAGAGCAAATTGGGGACCGAGAAGCCATCTTGGGTTCACTCCAGAGAGCATCACGGACACCGGAGTCCGAGTTTGCCGGAGAGCACCTAACCCAGTAGAGAATACCGGTTTACAGTGGAGACTTTAGTTTCCTGGGCATCTGTGCAGCCACCAACAAGGGAGCCAGGCACCGCAGAGAGAGGAACAGCGGCAGTCCATCGTGGGTTTCCCAACAACAGCACAGGTGATAGGAGAGCAGAGGAGGCCAGCCAAGTTTTACACGGGGCAAGGGCTTCACACACACAGGAAAAGAGACAAGCAGGTCTTATACTCACTCACTGTGGAGATCCTGAAGTGCTTCTTGACCATCCGACAGTACACTGGACGCTTACCTGCGATACCATCAGTAAAGGTAAAGAAACAACTTACGGTGTGTGTGTCAATTCCTTAACCTTAGCCCCTGCCATCCACAGAGAATGTCCCGTTACCTAACAGCCCGGTCAAATCCCTGCTCCATCCCTCATCCTCATTACCAAACTCCCCAGGGATCCAGCTCTGCCTGTGGGGAGCTTCAACACCTAGCTGCCCATCCATCATCACTGGAGGTCCCACGCAGCGCTGGTGCAGTCATCAGAAACCACAGGTGGCGTAACGACAAATTATTCCTATTTCCATTTAATTCCCCCTTTTTAAAGATGACCACCAGGGCCAGCCAGAGTCAGCTGTTTTGGGTTCACTAGCCATCACTCTTGCAGGAGTTAACTTTCTGATGGTTGTTAATTTGTTGCTGAAGACTTTGGATGCTTCTGTCCTATCACGGTCATCTCCACCCTTTCAGTATAGTGGAGGCCAGGTGCCTATGCCGATTATAGCTTCAGCATTGCTGCAGCGATGCTCGTACTGTGCTTTGTGTTTCAGGTTTTTGGAGCAGTTGCTACTAGTTTGGTGTTTGGTGAAAAAGTTGGTGAAAACTTCCATGTATTTTTATCTCCTGCTTGTACTTATTTTCTCCCTTATCACATATTGTATTTTCCGTGTGTGCGCATGCTGTGAGCTTGAGTTTTGTTTTTTCCCTGTCTTTCCATATCTGTGGGTTTATTTTCTTCCGATCTCCAGAGGGAGGGGGAGTGGGAATCAGTTCATGGCTGTACAAGAGCAGGGCCAGGGTGGAGACTCAGGCCTCTCCTCCCAGAATACCCCTGAGTTACCGTTAGGTCTGGGCTCCCTAGCTTGAGCAGCAAATCAGGCACTAGGGTTTCATTTTTCCCCATAACCTTTGTGACAGTTTGACATCCTGGCGTTTTAAGAGTTTGTTTACTAGTCTCTTGTACATTATGTGTGTGATTTATTTTTCCAATCTGACCTTGAGGAGAAGATTGAATAATGTTTTTCATCTAGTATCCAAAGAGACCACAAGGTGAATACTGCTCGCCAGTGTGTTATAAGCTGCGTTAGACAGGCACTGTTGCTGTTTCACAATCTGTAGTCTGGTTTATAATTGAACATTTTTAGTATTTTTTGGCCAAAAATCTTGAAGTATTTTATTTTATAATTAATTGCTCACTGTTCTATATCACTTTGAAATTAAATTCTCCGGATTTCCACAGCTGTAATCATTTATATTCAAAGTTTACATTGTCAATCTTATTAGCATTATTTCTGCCTGTGCATTAGGCCTATAATCAGCAGAACTGAACTGTTTGGGAGCCTTAATTAAAGTTTTCAATGTGGCCTAATTAGTTTTCATTAGCTCATTGTATGGGGTACTTCACACACACAAACTTTCCAGCGATCCCACCAGCGATCCGACCTGGCCGGGATTGCTGGAAAGTCTCTCTGCAGTCGCTGGTGAGCTGTCAAACAGGCAGACTCACCGGCGACTCTCCAGCGACTCAGTAGCTGTGAGATCGCTGGTAACTATGATAAACACCGGGTAACTAAGCAGCGCACGCTGCTTAGTTACCCGGTGTTTATCATGGTTACCAGCATCCTCCTGCTTACAGGCAGGAGGACGCTGGTAACCATGATAAACACCGGGTAACTAAGCAGCGCGAGCTGCCTAGATACCCGATGTTTATCATGGATACCAGCATCCTTCCGCTTAGCGCAGCCTGTAAGCGGGAGGATGCTGGTAACCATGCTAAACACCGGGTATCTAGGCAGTGCACGCTGCCTAGTTACCCGGCCGGTCTTTATCATAGTTACCAGCCAGTGAGGTCGCTGGTTCGCTCGTCTCTGGCGGTCACACGCGCGGATGCGTGCTGACCAGCGGGAGACAAAGGACCAAAAAATGGTTCTGAGCGACGTGCAGCCACCAGCGACCTCACAGCAGGGGCCAGGTCGCTGGTGCGTGTCACACGCTGTGACATCGCTGGAGGGGTCGCAGTGATGTCACAAAACCTGTGACTTTGCAGCAACATCGCTAGCGATGTTGCAGTGTGTGAAGGTACCTTATGACTATTTCATCTGATTTCAGTAATTAGACATTATTCCTTGCTATTTTATATAGTTATTGATGACATTCTGTATCAGATATGCAAATAAAATTGACCAGACAAGTTGCCTGAACAAAGTAAACAACGTATAGTAAATATATTGGTTGGATGAGGGTTGATATAGTTAGATCTGGCCAATACTAAACACATAATTTAGCCAGGTAAGATTATGTCAGGATTATTCTGTTTTTAAAATGATTACGACCTTATTTTCTTGTGTTTATGGACAGATATTAAACATGAGCTTTCAATTACATTGTAAAGTTAGGAAGCAAAAAGGAAAAATAAGATACTTGTCCTTTTCAGTTTTCCATGGACAGTAATAATCCTTTTACAGATAAGATGGTGAGATAGTTCTACCCTGTCTACTTTACGTAGATGTAACTATTGTCTGACCTGTTCATTATGGCCTTGGAGGTAACATAACCTTTACTACTTACCATTGATAAATAAATTCAGGCACTATTAGGATCTTTTGCTGGTTACCTGATACACATGACAAGTCCCAGAATGCATTTTATTACTCATTTATAGACATTTGATCTGAACCTCATGAAAGTTTATAGATTCAATAGAATTTTCTGCTTTTTCTGTAAAGGAAAAATTTTGTTTAGTTTATTTTTAGATAGGATTATCCTTCTCTTTATGTCTATAAAGATCGTACAAGGTCAGAGATCAATGAAACTGCTTATGTTTCTAAGATCCAACTAGTGAACCTGTCCTCTTCTGCTTCTGTGGGGGTTGTCAATAGTGGCCTGCCCAGACCCGTGGCCCTGGTAGTCTGCTTTTGAAAAGGGAGTTGGGAATGGGAATAAACTTTGTATTGTAGTTCACATGACGCCACCCGCAGCTTCTGGTGATTAGGCACCAGCGCCGCCTCAGTCCTCCGGAGGGTGGTGGTATAGCGGCCTTGATAGTACAGCTCCCTGCAGGTGGAGCTAACCCCCCGGGGCAGGGATGCTGGTGATGGATGGATGAGCAGGGGCACGGGGAAGGAACTGACAAACACACCGCTGGTTGTCCTTTACCTTTTTACTCGTGGTGAAGCTGGTTAATCGTCCAGAGTACCGGGTGTTCAGAATGCACTTCAGGATCTCCACAGCAAGTGGGTATAAGGCCTCCTGTTTGCTTTTTCCATGTGTGTGTGAAGCCCCCACCTGTGTAAAACCTGGCTGGCCTCCTCTGTTCTCTCTTCCTCCTCCTGTACTGTCCTCGGGATGCCCTCTGTCGACTACCGCTGGTCTTCTCTCCCACGGTGCCTGGCTCCCTGGTATTTGGTCATGCAGGAGTCCGGGAGACTGAAGTCTCCACGGTGTTCCAGGGTTCTCCACTGGGCATGGTGCACTGCAGTGGACGTGGACTTCGGTGTCTGGTGGTTGCTCGGGGGTGAACCTAACACTGGCTCCACAGTCCCCCACTGTTCTGCCCTTCTCCTTGCCTCTCGACCCCACTCTTGGGCCCTGCAGGGCTACCAGAGACTGGTCAGGGTAACTGGCTTGGGCCTAACGCAGCACCAAACACCAGCACTTCCTTGCAGCTCTTGTAGCGTCTGCAACACTCTGACTAACTCCGCCCCCAGCACCAGTATTTATAGGGGATCCTGCCTAAAAGCAGCAGGTTGGGCTCCCCCTACTGTGCTGGGGTGGAAAGTGTTGTGTGTAACTGTGTACCAGCTGTGGAAACCCATCCATGCTGCGGGTGAGTCTGTGGGTACCTGTGGTTAACAGGGCGCCACATAACCCTCACAGCGCCAGGCTAGCAAATTCATGAATAAAGACAGGGCAGGCCCAAGCAAATGGAGCTTGCAATTAACAAAGATTGTGGATAGGGTAAGGCTAGGGTCACACATACCATCCATTTTTGCTTCAGGTCCATTTTTGTAGCAATATTTTGCATTTTTTTTCTAAGTCCCAAAAACAGATCCGTTAACAGTTGGTGCACTTGGGGCACCTGTGTTTTTCAAAAACGGTAATCCGGTTTTCCTGGGCTCAAAAAAACGCTGCATGCAGCATTTTTTGGTGCTGGAAAAAAAAAGGATCAGTTTTTTTAACATGGGGCCCTATGGGGGAGCTATCCTTTAACGCAGGGCACATATAGGCACCATCCATTAATGGATATCTGTTTTTGGTGAAAAAATGACAAAGTCCACAAATTTCCAAAAAAAACATCCAGGACCTCAGGGGACACTATTGGCACCCTAAATTTAACAGATCCGTTTTTCAAAGGGCTCTAGAAAGCTGATTTGGAAGTGTGACCCTAGCCTAATGGTGGGTTTACACACACCAATCATTGTATCCAATCTCTGAACCAATCTCTGGTTGCAGTGAAATCATGGACAGATTGCTCCATGTTGTACACAGCCACAAAATGGAACTATGTGTCCATGATTTCACTGCAACCAGAGATTGGTTCAGAGATTGGATACAATGATTGGTGTGTGTAAACCCACCATAAGGCATCTGAGTGTGAACAGCTACCAACGTTGCTACAATCTAAAAAGAAGTAATAGCAATTAATCCAGGTGTGAATGGCACAATGGGGTCAGCCACAAACCAGTAACAAAAAATAAAAAGAGCCAGCACTACCATAGTATAGCATGTAATGTAAAATGTGCACTGCACATATTCATTCCAAACTGTATTTATGTTATAAAATTGACATTTTTGGCAAATAATGAATTAATTTTTGATACACCCTGACACGTCATGGTAAATCTCATTAGGGCAGTCCTACTCTATGTATTTTTATTTCCTTTAAGTTGTGCCATATGGCCTTCACTTAGAAAAATAGCAAAACTATTATAAGTAGTACTTACCTGGAACGTTTCAGAAATGAGTCCACAATGCTAGACTGGCACATTTGAATAAAGACAGAACAGGCCCCAGCATGTGCAGCTAATTCCACACATTCCTGACCATTTCTAATATCCTTCCCTGCTGATGTTGAGATCTCACACTGCTCAGTACAAGCTGCAGCTTTTGGTTGGTAGAGACTAAAAACACTTGGACTTATGAGTGTTTCATTTTGTAATTGTACTCGTAAAATGCTTGTTTAAATTTCTAAATTATTTAGCATTATGACATGGAATGTAAAAGTAAGCACACTCTCCTCATCAGATATAATAGATGTAGTTAACATTCACGAGTTAGAAAGAGGTTCCGACACCAACTGGTTAATTCCAAAGTCTTTCTTAAAAACACAGGAAAACTAGGCAAAACATTCCAGACATGGGGTGGGGTGATCGGGTACCGCTTTGCGCATTTCGAGGTGTAGGCTACCTCTTAATCATAACCTGGTTATGATTAAGAGGTAGCCTACACCTCGAAACTGTCAAACCGGTCACCCCACCCCCCCATGTCTGGAATTATTGCCTCGTTTTCCTGTGTTTTTAAAAAAATTGGAATTAACCAGTTTGGTCCTGGAACCTCTTTCTAACTCATGGATCTCCTTCTGGGTTTTTTACCGTGCACAAAGGGACAGGTGAGTGGGATCCCCCCCTTCATTGACTATGTGTAGTTAACATTGTATGCATTTTTATTATGAAATCTTGAATTTATTTGCATACCTAAATATATATACATAAGAATGAACTTTCACAAAAGTTTATTTGTGCTTCAAGTATCGGAAAAAGAAAACAGTAGATATAAATAATGTAAAATATTAATTTATGTTTAGAATATTCTGGTTAAAATAATAAAATCAAATTAGGTTTCTCTGCCTCCGTAAAGAATTGACATTATTTGTCAAACATGGTTTATTTGAGATGAATATTTTTAATGTTGTCAGCATCATTTGAGCTCTAAATATATACAAATTGTCCACAGTCATGAGAGAAATACAGTTATAGTTCCCATGCGCAGCGAGGAACGCCACTCAAATAACACAAATGTATATGCAAGTGATCACTGCAGGGCTCGGAAATAGTGCCAATGTATCCAAGCCAAGGGAGGCAATATGAAAGCCTCTTCTGTTACATGGACCATAGCTTAATTATGTGTGACCTTTAGCTATTTTTCCTGATATCTCCAGTGCATAATAACCTCTCATGACACTACAAGGCATTAAACAAAGAGAAGGGCTTTTCTTCAGAGACTGGAGCAGTAGGAAAACAATTGTGACATTTTCCTGTGATTTTGGATTGAAATGTTCCACTCCGAAAGAACCGTTGTTTAGATATCGGGATTAGTCTAAGTAACACATCTGTTTTTACTGCCATTTAGCAGCTTAGAATCATCTATTTGTAGGTAAAGTATTTTTATCCGTGTTTTATAAAAATGTACACAGTTTTTATGCTAATTAAAGACTTATTTATTACTAATAATAAGTTCCACGCTTAACTAATAAAGTTTATCTGCAATGTGAATAGAAAAAGAAGAAAAAATAAACTGAAAAATACCTAATACAGGGACAAGTTAGTATAAATGATTGGGATCTAGTTGGAATATGTTATGTGAAAAATGGACTGACACAAGCGGCCTTCGCCTAGTCAATGATCCAGAACTCCAACAGGAAATAGCAGCTAGACAGGACTGGAGACATATAGTAATTATAAATGTGGGAGTGAGACCCTGGGAGAAAGCTAGTAGTATTCATCAATGTAGAGGTAAAATCAGGGTCACCATCAAGGTCATCGAGGTGGAACTGTTGACAGGGGCCCATGTTAATCAATTGAAAAAAGGCTCTATACTCATCTGTTTACTGCGACTACAGATAAGTTAATAAAACTTTATTTATATAGCGCCAACATATTCCGCAGCGCTTCACTTGTAATGAGCAAACTGGTTCTAGGCAAATCAAATTTCTCTTACATTTTACTCCAAACTTTTAATTAGCCTAAATTGGAATTTTCATATGGTTTGGAAAATCCAGGCAAGAAAAAGTGGAAAAATGAAAAAAATACTCATTGCACAACACAATCTTTCTCCAGAGCAGTGGTCTTCTTCTTGTCTGATGTAGTGTCTTCTTCTAGCTACAGTATAACACATGAGCTGGAAGGAAAAGGAGCACAAATAGGGTCTGACCCAAATATCAGTGACGGTGATGAATGGTCAGAGAACCACTCACCTGGATGGGTTGTGAGAGTCACAACCACAGTAAAAGTGTAATCGGCTACTGCAAACAACCCTCGGATATCGGAAATCCAAGTGTAGTAAGTGGAAGCAAATTATCAATTTCATGCTGTCAATCAGATGTCAAACTCCAGGAGAAGGTCCAAGGATATTAATTAAATGGATTTCATTTATCAATGCATTTATTGGGCGGAGATTTTATGTCCTGATAAAGTGGGCAACAGTCCACGAAATGCATTGATAAATATAAATAATATGTTGTACAAACAATTATACGCAGGTACAAACTAAATGGGAATATCCAGCCATCATACCCCTCAGAAAGGAGACAGGTTCTGTGACCCAGAAATGAATGTTCTTTGGTCCAACATGTGCATATCAACTTAAGAACAAAAGACCTTGTGAAGATGTTGGCAGAAGCTGGTAAGATTGTGTCATTATCCACAGTGAAACAAGTACTTTAACAACATGAACTGAAAGACCACCCTGCCTGGAGACAGCCATTACTCCAAAAGAAACATGAAAAAGCCAGATCAATGTTTGCAAATGCACACAGGAACTTGGACCCACAATTTTGGAGGTATGTCCTTTGGTCTAACAAAATTATAATTGTATAGTTTGACCATAATGACCATCACTACGTTTGGATGATAAAGGGAGAAGCTTGGATGCCTAAGATCACCATCCCAACTGTTAAATATGGGGTTGTCAGCATCATGTTGTGGGGTTGTTTTGCTGCAGGAGGGACTGGTGTACTTCCCAAAATAGATGGCATCATTAGGAAAGAAGATTATGTGGCAATAATGAAGCAACATTTCAAAACATCAGCCAACAAGTTAAGGCTTGGGCGGAAATGGGTCTTCCAAATATCCCTGTCCTAAAACGTAAGTTTTTAAATTTTTTCCTCATATACCGCTTGTTAGCATGTGTGCATTATTGGTAGTAGCTGAGTGCTGCAGAGAAATTGTTTCTGGTTGTTTGATCCAGCGTCCCTGCTGGCACCAGTTTACACTAAGTCTTTGAGTGCTGTGCAGTTTATGTGGAGTTGCTGGCTCCATGTCTGCACTTAGCACCCTCATCGCCCCCAGGTGGTCTAGGGTTGAGATGGTGTCCACCCACTTAGAAGTGGGACAGGGAGGACAGGGATGTCAGCATAGGACTCATCAGACCTGAGGTCACCGTGTCGTGGTTGATGAGCAAACAGACATTGGCCAAAGTATGTACCAAGAACTTCAGAAAATGAAAAAATAAGAATATTGAGTTTTTTGAAAAAAACATAAGTTTTTAAATTTTTTCCTCATATACCGCTTGTTAGAATGTGTCCACTATTGGTAGTAGCTGAGTGCTGCAGAGAATTTTTTTCTGGTAGTTTGATCCAGCGTCCCTGCTGGCACCAGTTCACACTAAGTCTTTGAGTGCTGTGCAGTTTTTCTGTTATATATATATACTAGATGGTGGCTGGCTTCTAACGCATCGGATATTCTAGAATATGTATGCAGTTGACATATTGTGACTGACAGAACTTGTTCAGTCAACGTGAGTGAACTACATACAGTATATATATATATATATATATATATATATATATATATATAGCAGCGCTATGGTGTATGGCAGTACACTACAGTATATGTATAACATCACTATAGTATATGGCCGTACATTACAGTACATGTATAGCAGCGCTATGGCGGTACATTACAGTACATGTATAGTAGCGCTATGGTATATGGCAGTACATTACAGCACATGTATAGAAGCGCTATGGTATATGGCGGTACATCACAGTACATGTATAGCAATGCTATAGTACTGTATATGGCGGTACATTATAGTACATGTATAACAGCGCTATGGTATATGGCGGTACATTACAGTACATGTATAGCATCACTATAGTAAATGGCGGTACATTACAGTACATGTATAGCAGCGCTATGGTATATGGCGGTACATTACAGCACATGTATAGCAGCACTATAGTATATGGCAGTACATTACAGCACATGTATAGCAGAACTATAGTATATGGCAGTACATTACAGCACATGTATAGCAGCGCTATGGTATATGGCGGTACATTACAGTACATGCATAGCAGCACTATAGTATATGGCAGTACATTATAGTACATGTATAGCAGTGCTATGGTATATGGCGGTACATTACAGCACATGTATAGCAGCACTATAGTATATGGCGGTACATTACAGCACATGTATAGCAGCGCTATAGTATATGGCGGTACATTACAGCACATGTACAGCAGCGCTATAGTATATGTCGGTACATTATACTACATGTATAGCAGCGCTATGGTATATGGCGGTACATTACAGCACATGTATAACAGCACTATAGTATATGGCCGTACATTACAGTACATGTATAGAAGCGCCATGGTATAAGGCGGTACATTGCAGCACATGTACAGCAACGCTATAGTATATGGCGGTACATTACAGCACATGTATAACAGCGCTATGGTGTATGGCGATACTCCGCTCCCCACGGCCCCCCCGCTCCTCCACAGTAACAGTTAAAAATAAAAACATCCTCAGCAAGGATATTCACCTGTCCGCCGGCTCGCTCCACCTCCGTCTTCTAGGCCCAACATGGCCTTTAAGACCTATCGTTGCCTGGGAAACCGATCAGCTGATTGGTCACATGATCGCTAACTCCCGGGGGGGGTAGGATGGAGCAGGGGGGCAGGATGGTGATGGGGGGGCAGGATGGTGGGGGGTGGGCAGGATGGTGGCGGGGGGCAGAATGGAGTGAGCAAGGCAGGATGGAGCCGAAGGTGCAGGATGGAGCCGGGGGGCAGGATGGAGGCAGGGGGGGGCAGGATGGAGCCAGGGGACCGGATAGTGGAAGGGGGGCAGGATGGAGCCGGCGGGGCAGGATGGTGGCGGGGGGGCAGGATGGCAGGATGGTGGCGGGGGAGCAGGATGGTGGCGGGGGGCAGGATGGAGCGAGTAGGACAGGATGGAGTCGGGGGAGCAGGATGGATGCGGCGCAGCAGGATGGATGTGGGGGGGTCTGGATTGATGTGGGGGTGCAGGATGGATGCGAGGAGGCAGGATGAAGTGAGCGGGGTAGGATGGAGTGAGCAGGGCAGGATGGAGCGAGAGGGCCAGGACAGAGCGAGCTGGGCAGGACCGAGCAAGCTGGGCAGGACGGAGCGAGCTGGGCAGGACGAAGCGAGCGGGACAGGAAGGTGCGAACGGGGCAGGAAGGAGCTAGCGGGGAAGGACAGAGTGAGAGAGGCAGGACGGAGTGAGCGGGGCAGGACAGAATGAGTGGGGCAGGAAGGAGCGAGCGGGTCAGGAAGGAGCGAGCTGGGCAGGATGGAGCCAGGAAAGGGGCAGGATGGAACTGGGGGTGCAGGATGGATGCAGGGGGGCAGGATGGAGCCGGGGAGCCAGGTTGGCTGCGGGGGTGGGCAGGGTGGCTGCGGGGTGGGCAGGATGGAGCAAGTGGGGCAGGATGGAGCCAGGGGAGCGGGATGGATGCAGAAGGGGCAGGATGGATGCGATGGGAAAGCATGGATGCGGGGGGGGGGGGCAGGATGGATGCATGGGGGGGCAGAATGGAGCGAGAGGGCCAGGACCGAGTGAGCGGGGCAGGACGAAGCGAGCTGGGCAGGATGGAATGAGCGGGGCAGGACGGAGCAAGCGGGGCAGAATGGAGCGAGCTGGGCAGGACGGAATGAGCGGGGCAGGACGGAGCAAGTGGGGCAGAATGGAGCGAGCGGAGCAGGACAAAGCTAGCGGGGAAAGACAGAGAGTCGGGGGGCAGGATGGAGCAGGTGGGGCAGGATGGATGCGAGGGTAGCAGGATGGATGCGGGGGGGAGCAGGATGGATGCGGGGGGGCAGGATGGATGCAGGGGGGCAGGATGGAGCCGGGGGGGCAGGATGGTGATGGGAGGGCAGGATGGTGGCGGGGGGGGCAGGATGGAGTGGAAGGTGAAGGATGGAGCCGGGGGAGCAGGATGGAGGCGGGGGCAGGATGGAGGTGGGGGGGCAGGATGGAGCAAGTGGGGCAGGATGGAGTGGGTGGGGCAAGATGGATGCAGGGGGGCAGGATGGACAAGCGGGGCAGGATGAAGCCAGGGGAGCAGGATGGATGCAGGGGGGGCAGGATGGATGCGATGGGGCAGCATAGATGCGGGGGGGGGCAGGATGGATGCGTGGGGGGGCAGGATGGAGAGAGAGGGCCAGGACCGAGCGAGCGGGGTAGGACGGAGCGAACTGGGCAGGACAGAATGAGCGGGGCAGGACGGAGCGAGCGGGGCAGAATGGAGCAAACGGGGCAGGATGGAGCGAGCCGGGCAGGAAGGAGCGAACGGGGCAGGATGGAGTGGGGGGGAAGGATGGAGCCCGGGGGGGGGGGGGCGGAATAGAGCAGGGGGACAGGATGGAGTCGGGGGAACAGGATGGAGCAGGGGGGGCAGGATGGATGCGGGGGGGGCAGGATGGAGCAAGTGGGGCAGGATGGAGTGGGTGGGGCAAGATGGATACAGGGGGGCAGGATGGATGCATGGATGCGGGGGGGTAGGATGGAGGGGGTGGGGAAGGATGGAGTCGCGATAGCAGGATGGAGGCGGGGAGGGCATGATGGAGCCGGCAGGGCATGGGCCAGGGTGGCAGGATGGAGGGGGAGAGCAGGATGGAGCCGGGGGACCGGATGGTGGCAGGGGGGCAGGATGGAGACGGCGGGGCCGGATAGTGGCGGAAGGGCAGGATGGCATGATGGTGGCAGGGGAGCAGGATGGTGGCGAGCAGGGCAGGACGGAGTGAGCAGGGCAGGAAGGGGCGAGTGGGGCAGGAAGGAGCGAGCTGGGCAGAATGGAGCCGGAAAGAGGGCAGGATGGAGCCGAAAAGGGGGCAGGATGGAGCTGGGGGGGGCAGGATGGAGCTGAGGGGGCAGGATGGTGGCGGGGGGGGGGAGGATGGCAGGATGGTGGCGGGGGAGCAGGATGGTGGCAGGGGGGCAGGATGGAGTGAGTGGGGCAGGATGGAGCTGGGGGGGCAGGATGGATGCGGTGGGGGAGAATAGATGAGGGGGGGGCAGGATGAATGCGGGGGGGCAGGATGGATGCGGGGAGGCAGGATGGAGCGAGCGGGGCAGGATGGAGTGAGCAGGGCAGGATGGAGCGAGAGGGCCAGGACGGAGCGAGTGGGGCAGGACGGAGCAAGCTGGCCAGGATGGAACGAGCTGGGCAGGACGGAGCCGGGAGCAGGATGGAGCCGGAAAGGGGGCAGGATGGAGCTGGGGGGGCTGGATGGAGCTGAGGGGGCAGGATGGTGGCAGGGGGGCAGGATGGCAGGATGGTGGTGGGGGAGCAGGATGGTGGCGGGGGGGCAGGAAGGAGCGAGCGGGGCAGGACAGAGTGAGCGAGGCAGGACGGAGTGAGTGGGGCAGGACGGAATGAGTGGGGCAGGAAGGAGCGAGCGGGGCAGGAAGGAGCGAGCTGGGCAGGATGGATCCAGGAAAGGGGCAGGATGGAGCTGGGGGGTTGGCAGGATGGAGCCCAGGGGGTGCAGGATGGAGCCGGGGAGCCAGGTTGGCTGCGGGGGTGGGCAGGATGGCTGCGGTGGTGGGCAGGATGGAGCAAGCGGGACAGGATGGAGCCAGGGGAGCAGGATGGATGCAGGGGGGGCAAGATGGATGTTAAGGGGGAGCATGGATGCGGGGGGGACAGGATGGATGCGTGGGGGGGGCAGGATGGAGCGAGAGGGCCAGGACCGAGCGAGCGGGGCAGGACAGATTGAGCTGGGCAGGACGGAATGAGCGGGGCAAGACGGAGCGAGCGGGGCAGAATGGAGCAAACGGGGCAGGACGGAGCGAGCGGGGCAGGAAGGAGCGAGCGGGGCAGAACAGAGCTAGTGGGGAAAGACAGAACGAGCGGGGCAGGATGGAGCGAGCAGGGCAGGAAGGAGCGAACGGGGCATGATGGAGCCGGGGGGCGGGATAGAGCAGGGGGACAGGATGGAGTCGGGGGAACAGGATGGAGCGGGGGGGGGCAGGATGGATACGGGGGGGGCAGGATGGATGTGGGGGGGAGCAGGATGGATGTAGGGAGGCAGGATGGTGGCGGGGAGGCACGATGGATGCAGGGGGGCAGGATGGAGCCGGGGAGGCAGGATGGTGATGGGGGGCAGGATGGTGATGGGGGGGCAGGATGGTGGCGGGGGGGGGCAGGATGGAGCCGAAGGTGAAGGATGGAGCCAGGGGAGCAGGATGGAGGCGAGGGCAGGATGGATGCGGGGGGCAGGATGGATGCGGGGAGGCAGGATGGATGCATGGATGGGGGGGCAGGATGGATGCGGGGGGGCAGGATGGAGCGAGTGGGGGAAGTATGGAGGCGGGGAGGCAGGATGGATGCGGGGGTCAGAATGGATGCAGGGGGCAGGATGGAGCTGGGGGCAGGATGGAGCGAGGGGGGCAGGAAGGAGCCAGGGGGGGTGCAGGATGGAGCCAGGGTGGCAAGAGATGGATGCGGTGGGACAGGATGGATGTGGGGGGGCAAGATGGATGTAAGAATTCAGGATGGATGCGGGGATGCAGGATGGAGCCGGGGGGGGGGCAGGATGGATGCGGGGGAACAGGATAAAGCCGGGGGGGAGCAGGATGGATGCGGAGGGCAGCATGGAGCCAGGGGGGGGGCAGGATGGATGTGGGGGGGGGCAGAATGGATGCAGGGATGCAGGATGGAGCCGAGTGGACAGGATGGAGCCGGGGGGCAGGATGGATGCGGGGGGCAGGATGGAGGCGGGGGAGCAGTATGGATTCGGCGGGGGGCAGGATGGAGCCGGGGGGGCAGGATGGAGGCAGGGGGGCAGGATGGAGGTGGGGGGCAGGATCCCTCTCGCCCCCCTCTGTTCTCACCTGTCTTTTGCAGCGGTCATGTGACAGGGTGGGCTTTGTGATGTCACATCAGCCCGCCCTGTGAAATGATCGCTGTGTGTACAGAGGGAGAAGGCGAAACAGCAGGAGGCGAGAGGGGGAGTCTAGGAGAGGTAAGAGGAAGGTGAGGAGTGGCAAGGGGGAGACGAGGGGGAGGCGAGGAGAGTCGAGGTTTTGGGCGGCGGGTATCAGTGTCGGGGGTCGCCGCGGCCGTACATGTAGTCTGGCGACAGCGACGCTATGCGTTGCTGTCGCCAAGTTACAGCTGCTAATCGCCTAATTTTGAATGCGCACGGCTTTTTCCATACGCGGCGCTCATTGGTTGCCTCGGCTAGCAGCAGCCAATGAGCGCTGGCGCGCAATTTCGGCGTCAGACAGACATGATTAGGAGATTATATAGTAGATATGTTACAATAATTATTCATCTGGTTGACACAATATGCACAGCATATATTCTGAAAGAAATATTCAAGGTTAGGAATAATATTATACAATCAATGAACTGATTGACATTTTGGGGTCACAGGTTCAGAATCACGCTGTGACTTTTGACTATAGATTGTCATGCTGGGTACTTCTTCATGCAAATAGGAATTTATACATTTACATTGAGTAGACTCTTCTGTAATTGGAGTCTGTTGTTCAAGGTCAAGTATGATGGTAATGATGTGTTGCTAATGGTGATGGAAAAGGATACCTGCTGTTCATGGCCATGATGGCATTTGAAAAAGACACATTGACAAACCAGGGCACAGTAGGAGCAGGTACCTTTCTTTAAGACTTACTATGTTCAAGTATTCTGTTTATGCCTATTTTAAGGAAACCAAAATTATAGTTACACACATGAAGCTTTAAACTGTGCATCACTTTTTTTGTTACTGCTAAGGCCACGTGCACACGCTGAGTATTTGATGAGTTTTTTACCTCAGGATTTGTAGCCAAAACCAGGAGTGGATGATTAAATACAGGAGTGGTGCAGGTGTTTCTATTAGACTTTTCCTCTGATTGTTCCACTCCTGGTTTTGTCTACAAATCCTGAGGTAAAAAAAACTCATCAAATACTCTGCGTGTGCACGTGGCATTACTCTTTCACCATAACTTTCAAACTTGTGCAAATGAAGTATCTTTTTTCAGGAAAAAACTACAGCACAACACTTTTGCTGACGTTGATAGGCAGGTGTAACGTCGCCCCCCTACCCCTGCTCCTCTCTGGCTCCTCCCGATTTTACAAAGCTGTTTCCAATTGTCATAAAATACCAAAAATTGCAACATTTTTTGCCAGGTTTCTAGTGAATACACTTTTATAAATTGCCCCCATGGTTACTGAACCCTAGCTGATTTTAACTTTTCAACTTGTGATTACCCACATGAATTTTAAAAGGGCTTTCAGTGCCTTTAATTTAAAGTTGTGAAGCACTAGTTATGTAGAAAAATGGAACGCACCATAAGGCAGGGCTGGAGCACCACAGCCTCTTCACTCTTTATCCAGGTGTAAGGAAGTAGAAGTGCTGCCCACACTCCCTTTAAGAAAATGTGATTTTGTGTGTAATGCAGTGCACTGTTTTAAATGTGGTTTTCTGTGTTTCGTAAACGACATTGGCAATTGTAAATGACCATGTATTGGACACCTTCCAGATGAGAGGTCCAGAGTGAATGTCAGACACCTAGGAACATCCACAGAACGGGTGAGATTGTTCCTATATCTATCGCTAGATCGGAGTTATTACCACCATACCGTTGTACCTCGTTTAGAGGGTGGTTATTGGTAAAGTGATACCCTAACTTTTTAAAAGGGCAGCAACCTGTTGTTTTCTTGGATCTTAAGTTTCAACTACGGTTGGCCCTCACTGTTTTGTTGCACTTGATTTTACTAGGCAATCAAGCCTTTTTAATTCAGTACTGAGTAAAAGTTAAGTTTTAGGTCTATTTTATTCACTACTATTACCATTATTTTGCTGTATTGTACTGAGGAGTTGTAATGATGTACCCTAAGGAGCGGGGTCCTCATTAATCAGCTCGTAACTGAGAGTATCTGGGATTGGTCATAGCATTATATCTCAACCTGTGCGTTCCTCATAGGTGAAGACAAGGTCACCCAGGATTGTTTGCTGGATTATCATAACTTATGAGATGCAAGAGTTTTAAGTACCAAATAAATGGAGTGTCATTACATATTACTGAGAAGTATACATGCCTGCTTAATGCAATGAGATGTTAGTGAAGTATTCTACATATTATCTGAGGATATACTGTAGTTTCCATTAAATTGAGGTTCAGTAAAATTGTGTCTTGCCCCTGCCAGGGACCGTGGGGTACTCAGAACCAGGCCCTCTCGTTGTCGTCTGGGGCTGCGGTATGTCACGGTGGCGTGACCTGGTCCATTATCCCCTCATCGGGCTGAGCAGTTAAAAATGGAATTGGAAAAATGGATTAAAGTAAAATAAAACAAAATCAAAGAGTGTCGTGACGCCTCTCATGGAATGGGGCGTATCCCCTCTGGGATGATGGAGTAGCATCGATAATGTCACCTCTCCATGGGAAAGCGGGTCCTCAGGGCAGCCGTGAAGTCTGTTGAAATGCAGAGCTTGTCGGGGTGTAGGGTTCATGATACAGTCAGTCAGTCTCTTGCTGCTGGTTCACGAAATCAGTCGTTAATAACCACATTTCTTACACAGCATAGAGCTTTAACCGGGTTTACTCTCGGCAGATGGTTAGTTTACAGACAGTACAGTGGCGGCTCTGGTGTGATCTAAACAGCGGATTACTCATCTTAATCACCCCTTTTGGTTCCTTTCATTTTTCCTTTGTCGGCTATTCAATGGGTGACCTGCAGGTCCCTAATCCTAATATGGCAGCCTTCATTTCGCTGCGATGGAAGTTGGGTCATAGGACATAAAGATCCCGCACCCCGTCGGGGTTTGTGGTTGGAACATAGAGCTTCCTGGCCACTTCAGCAGAGCCGTCACTCTGGTTCCGGCCCAGTCCCTCAATGTCCCCACTAATTCGAGCACACCTTGGACTCCTTCCTTCTCTCACCATTATCTACAGTCAGGACCTGGACAAGCCTCAAGATGGCACAGGCCGTTGGGTCCATGTCCTCTCAGTCCTGTATGCTGGTGTTCTCACATCTCCTTTTGACTGAACTTGTCTCTCTGGTGTCTCTTGGCTGACTGGCTTACCGAACTTGGTGTTGTGTCTTTTTGTTGCCTCCCCTAACCGGGTCCTAACCTAACTTTACCACCCTCCACTTGTCTCCTCCTGACATACCATTGCTGGGCATAGAGTCCCTAGACTTGAGATCGGAGTGTGTTTGGGTGTGTGCTTGAAGTGACCGACTTACCATCCCGGCTGCTGCGCCATCTAGTGGCGACGAGTCCGCAGGGGTGCCACATATTATTTTTGGACTTTGGTGTCCCTCAATTTGTTGTGTAACAAACTGGTCTTGGCCCCGGAAACATGCAGTCTGCAGAGATATATTGCCCAAGTAACAATACTCACAATGCACACATACTCAGCTAGGACCCTCAATTCCATGTAGCATGTAGGATTAAAACAAGCAACCTCACCCAAAGCTACCATCTCCAATCTCATTACACAGGCATGTCAACATTCGTACAACAGTGGCCATTCTTGGCACTATAGATTATCCCATTCCATTTAAACTTCCATGTGTAAGGCTAGGGTCACACTTGCGCTATGCATCTGCTAAATGGATGCATTTTTTACATGTGCAAATGTGTAAAAATGCATTCGTTACGCACCCATAGACTCGAATGCAAAAAACATATTGCAAAAGTGCAATGCGCTTGACAATGCGTTTTTGCTAGTTGCGCTTAAAGCTAAAAACATTGTCTGCAACGATTTTTGGTGCTTTTTCAAAAGCGCATTTTTTTTTTAACATGGGAGTCTATGGGAAATTCATGCGTTCAACGCATGTTACATATATTTTCCATGCTTAAACTGCTTGCGCTAAAAGGAAAAGCATGCTATAAAATTGTCAAGTCAAAAACTGGATCCATTAATGTGTAAACGGATGCAACCTCCCAAATGTGACCCTAGCGTAAGTGCATAAAGGATTCTACATTAGCATAGACGGGTTTCCTTTACTTTAGGAGCAGTGAGACTATGAAACTCTATGTGATGGCATGATGCTTAACTCATAGTTCACTAGCTCAATACAGCTCAATTGAGCTTTCAGTCAAGCAGAGGAAGGTTCGGGCTGTGCAGGGAATAAAGCAAGGGAGGCAGATATTTGGGAAGTGCTTTTAGGCTAAGGTCACATTAACGTTAAAGGGGTTTGCGTTAAAAACATAGGTTTTGGCACCTTAACATAGTGCTACCACCATGGTGGCACCACATTAACGCTGCCAGTGCTTACCTATCATGACGCAGCCCCTACAATGGCTCAAACGCCGGCAACTGAGTGAAATCTTGCGTTTATTCCTAACGCGAGAAAAGACGTTAGGAAAAACCGAGATTTCATTCAGATGCTGGCATATGAGCCGCGCTAGGGTCCAGGTCACCATAGGTAAGCATTGGCAGCATTAACGCGCACTACTATGGCGGTAGCACTGCGTTAAGGCTGCCAAAACCTATGTTTTTAACGCAAACCCCCTTTAACGTTAATGTGACCCTAGCCTTACACTCCCAGAGCACTTAAGCTTCATTTGAAAATTAATTGAAACAACAATTTTTTTCAGTCAGGGAGTAATAAGTATAGGTAGGCATGAATGGAACTAGCAGATACAGACAGGAGAAGGCATTAGTGCAAGAACAGTCCAAAAAGGCATCATAATGCACAATTCCACCTGATTTTGGGGTGGAAATGGGCCCCCTTACCTTATACGTCTGTACGACTGTACACGTTCTGCCCCTGGTGGATGGCATTATATTTATACAGCAACATGGCCATATAAATAGTTTTTTAAGATATGGGGTAATGGTTGAGCATGTGGTGCACTGTTCTAACATATACCCTTTAAGAAGCAGTAAGAATGCAATTTGTTGCCAATAGGATTCAACTGCAAATGATAGTCTTATGTTAGGAAGCTAATATTTCATCCATGGATACCAAAGTAGTAATGCCTAAATTTGCCAGTTGAGAGAATGAGCACATGTGCAGGCATTTGCCTGACACAACTTCTGCTGTCATGGCCTATTAAAACTGGTTTACATGTGCATGTCGAATTTGATGAATATGTATGTGACCTCTTTCATAGCTATCACTCATTGGACTCCAGCCCCATCGGCAGTGAAACAGCAACTCTCATTAGACACAGCTTGAGTTACAAGCATCTTATGCTAATGTTTTTTCAGAACTTTAGGGGATTTATGTCTGAATGCAATAAGTTAGTACATTAAAATGTTTTATAAGTATAATTATTCTAATTATTAAACACCCAAATCCATCTGTCCATTTTATCAGATACTATTTAAATTGCCATGTTAAATGTTCTGCTTGTCGATGCCGGAAGCCATGGAAATAAATGGAAATAACTTGACCCTATAAAGTCAGTTATGGAATAGTGCATGGATTTAAGGCAGATAAAAACTGCACTGTATAATCAGAATATGGCTGACGAGGGATTGCAAACGGTAGCATATATATATATATATTTTTTTTTATTTTATTTTTTTTAAATGGTTGGGCAGAAGCAATTGAAGCTATTACAAGAATTAAATAATTTCTCTGGACAAAAGAAAAAAATATTTTTTACAAAATAATAATAAATAAATCTGATTTTTTAAACTGTTGTATTAACTGTTGCTGTTTTTGTGCTTTGCTTTGACACACTGTAGGGGGATCAGGCGATTAGGCATGTTAATAATATATTTTTTCTGTTTTTTATATACTTGCTATACAGGGTCCGATGAAGAGGAACTGTGCTTCTCGAAACAATTTGTTTCTTTTTGGCCCCAGCAGGATACCGTACTCTACAGTCAATGATGTCACACTCCTCATTGCTAACATGTGGTTACCAAGACACCACCGGTTGGAGCACCTTGGTTCTTACATGCATGCATTACTAAGAACATTGGAGGGATTCAGTCAATGCTGCTCACACTGAACATGGGACATTGTGGACTCATCATTTACCGGATCCTTTTGTATGATTAGAACTGTCTTTCAAACACAGGACTGCCTCAAGGAAAGTGGACTTTCACAAGATTCCTGCCCAGGATGCTTTTTATGCTTGATTGTGTCTACTTATTCACATATTAGTATCCCACTTTGACTAACTATTTAGCCATCAATTTGCCCATTCTTGTAGTTCAATGGGATATTGTAATGGGTGGCTCTAGCGGACAAAGGGAAATGGAAGCAGGATGGCAGTGATGGGCTAAAGGTGAATCGGGGAACTTGTCTGACTCTTAGACTGGGGGTCCCTAGCTGACCCTGTTCCCAGGAGGACCAATAGGTGAAGATGTCTGGGCCACCACCCTTGCCCTACTGCTGACCAGCCCAAGGCTGTAACCTCCTCATCTCTGCCCAGATACCAGGATAATCACAGCAACTCCAAGGAAGAGACAGCTTCTCAAAACTCTAGCAGAAACTGCACACAGCATAACACAGCTCACAGGTCATAGACTGAATGAACTCTTTCAATGACACCAGCTGATGGGTAATGGGATTATTTAACAGCTGGGGGAATGGACAATCCTGACACAGCAGCAGCTCACCTGGAGAGCCACAGAAGTTAACCCTTAATTGACCAAAGGAAGTTAACTCAATTTAAAGGCTACAGAGCAGTTTGCACGTGACAGATGTTTCCATATCTATTGCACCTTTTTCGTAGCACTAACTGTATTGCAGGTGTATATTGCCTATTTATATTTCAAACAACAGTTTTTTTCTGAGTGGTCAATTTGATGTTTTGTTTTGGTCCCTAGTCTAATACTAGCACATTAGTAATATAGGTAATAATTATTTACCCATTGGCATACTAAATAGACATGGCAGTACCATAATTTTTACTTTGCATTCATGAACATTTTGAATAGGTTTGCACTAAGAAGAATATTGATTTGTAACATGCTCACCATGTTGGGTCACTTATAGAGATGTGTGGATCTTCTGAAAATTGAATCACTGGCTTCGCTAAATTTTCCCAGATTACTTAGTTTGCAGTGAATAAATTTGCTGTGCATTGCATAACTATAAAACCTCTAATTGTCTGGAAAATATGTGTATAACACTCAGAGATCCCTCTCGGAGTCTATTGAACCCATTCTGAACTCTGTAATGCAAACAGCCATTTTAATGTCCAAGTGACCCTCAACCATCTGGCTAGGGGTAAGGAAGCCATTAGCCTATTTAATCACACATTTTTCAGACTTTATAGGCTAACTATATTATGTAAAAGGTAAAAGAAAATATTCCTTTTTTTGAGTAGGGCAGTCAAATACATGGCATGCTGTTATTTATACACAGGCAGTGCAAATGTAAGAAATGTGGGAATTGTCACACAGTTGGTTGCAAAAAAGAAACCTTGGAATTGTCACACAGTTGGCTGCAAAAATTATCCCTTTTTTGGAAAGTAACACTTTGTCACTTTATCACTGTGCTAAACAAAAAAATCTATAGCTTTTTCAAAATTCATCCTTAAAATTATCCCTTTAATTAGGGAAACATAACAGATGGAATGTTTAGAACATGAAGAATTCACTTTTTCTAAATGAGGATTGAAAAATTATCACTTTTTTTGGGCCAAGAACTCGTTTTCTAACAATACGATGATCGGGCAAACACAAAGGATTTTCATCAAGCTGTCCAAAAATTTTCTTTCAAGCATCTCTGGCTTTTTGCCAAGCCTTACTAAAAATTAGTCCTATTTTGGAAGCTGTTTCATGTGTTTGTACTCTCAAGAGAATACATTTCCCAGCATCAATGGTACTAATTAGCATTATGAAACTCAATAGATGGAAAGAAAGTATGTGGATGACTTGGCTCTGTGATCATAAAGATAAGGTGGAGAGAAAGGGAAGGAGGACAATTTAAGGCTTGCTATGATTGCTGGCTGCCTTGACTTTGCAAAATGAGCAGGTGATGTTGCTTCTTGTGCTGATGGAAAGCCATGGTTTGTAGGCTACATAAGTTGGCACATCCATGGCTTATTTTCTTCATAATAGCCTACAAAGTGCCAAATATCATTGATAGCAATGTTCAAAAGAACTTCTACACATGAGAAGCCTACACGCATGACTTGTCAACACTGCGACCAGACATTTCAGGTGCCATAAGGGACTTTCCCACCAACAACATGTGTGACATTATCTGCTCCAGAGTTGACAAAAGAAAAAGCTGTTTTACCCAAGAGTATCTTTTTGATGCACTTTGCCTGCACCATGTAACGCCAGTTCAGTGATCTCCTCATCTAATGCTCTCACTATCTTATCACCCATGTCTGGTTCCCATCTTTGTCCAACACAGAAACAACATCATCTTCAGCATCATCTCTTATGCAGCTGATATATGCATTCGTGTGTGAAGTAATCAGCCCTCCTTACCCTTACTGCCTGATTCCCATCTCGATATTTGGCTCACAGTACAAATGCCAGTGAGAGTGTCTTACCACTGCAGCTCTGAGTCCACAACACAGTTTGGCATTAGAATGGTGTTATTAGCACAGTGGATCAGTGGTTAGCACTGTATTGTGGCTGATGATTAGCACTGGAGCCCTGTGTTCAAATCCCACCAAGGACACTATGTGCAAGGAGTTTGCATATTCTCCCTGTGTTCATGTGGCTTCCTCTGGGTACTCTGGTTTCCTCTGACACCATGTCTTCTGTGAACAGAGGCTGCCTGTTCTTTTTTTCCAAAAATCAACTGGTAAAGGTTTTTCTGGTGTATTATATTCCATAACCACCAGATTGCTTTGAGGTTAGGAGACCGCAGGTCAAAACAGAAATATGACTTATTGATGGATTGGAAATTCTGGCATGTACTACATTTAGTCTTAGGGTGGCAAAAGAGGTGAACTGAGCAGAATAATGACTCCAGCTGATGGTGTCACTGACAGAGGCTACATCATCCTACAGTGGTTGAGATGAGTTATGGGAAAAACATTCTATTGTGCCCTCTGCTTCCCCCCAACTAATATGCTTGCCAGTGGCAAAGTTGTCCAAATGTCAGCTGTGTTTTGTAATACTACTGCCAGAACTTACACTGCCTGCAGTGCTGATGGCGCTAACACATTTTTATTCTATTGCCTTTGCAGGTACACTGCCCATGCCATGTTTGGGATTTGCATACATTTTGGACGCAAGGTAAGTTTTTAATTTATTTCTAAACTTTGTTGACAATCTTAGAAAATCCCTCAAAAATTTAAGATCAACCAGAAAATCTAGGCACTAGCAAACGTTTATGTGACAAACAGGTCAACTGAATCACAGTCTTGCTGTAATATCAAAGGGCATGTTTACATCTCCAATTTGACCATTTAAAGGGACACTGTCAGGTCATTTTTTCAGTATGATACTAATATTACCTTGAATAGGCCTGGGCAGAGCTTTTAAAAACATATAAAATCACTATTGTACCGTTTGTAGTTTCCATGTTATCAGCATTGTCAGACCCTGTAGTGAGCTCTTGATTAGTCTTCTCCATTATAAGCAAACAGGAATAGTCCGGCTGCTGTATAAACTGTCATATAATTATGCACTCCGTCTCAGTAGCTTTCTCCTCTCTCCTCCCTCCTCCCTTTGCTAACAGTTCAGTGTCACGTTTCACTTACAGGAGGTCTGTTCTGATGAGGACATGGTGGGAGAGAGCTATTACAGATCTGCCTTATCTAGACTCCATTTGTCTTTCTAAGCAGATATCCCTGCTGTGGCAGTTTCTGTGTTCTGTTGATGCTGCAAACACAGCAAGCAGAGAGAAGAATACAGCCCCCTCCACAAGTGATGTCCTGTGCATTTATGACATTGATATGTGACATGCATATTCATCCTATGAAGGGGTAGTAGAGACTAAGTGGATCATTCACTGTGATTGACAGATGGGCTGAATCTCTTTATTTGAAGTTACAGAAGATCGCAAGGAAATATAAATAAAAGAAATACATGAATATAGAAAGATTAGAGTGAGAAATGACATCATCACGTCAGCGTGCGCTTACTTTAAGTGTCACAAGAAACTGCGCATGCGCGGAAACTATCTCCGCCATTTTGATTACTGGCATTATGTGCAATAGTGCCCACACTCATTTTACAATGCCATAACATCATAGTGATGTCAGTAAAATGTCACATACTGTTTCTTATTCAATTATAAGATTATTTAAGGACCTTCATCCATCTCATTTATATGTAGCTCACACACTCATGTCAATCCTAAAATAGGTGGCAGAATGTGTAATGCCAATGTGTGCAGCAGAAGCAGGAATTTCTTGGAATGCCACACATAATATAGCACCAGCTACCATCTATTTCCAAAACATACATGGTCCCATTCTAATAAATACAAAAATCAAAAAACAATATTTAAGTTGCTCATCTTTTTTAATAGACGTCAATAGAAAACATTAAATATTCTTATATTGGACTGTATTAATACTTGACATGGGCTTCAGGTCCGCATTGCACCTGTAGGGCAACAAAATGAATACATGAATATAGAAAGATTAGAGCGAGGAATTAGAAAATAATTTTTGGTGTAAAGTACATGAATTCCCCATTGCCAAAAATAACCAAGTAAAACTAATGCAAAAAAGGAGTAACACTGCCTAACAATGCTGCAATAGACCACAGTATAGTAATATGTTATATTGTGGGCAAAATAGAATATTGAAAAAAATGTTTTTCCTTTTTCTTTTAATATCAGGGTGGAGAGATAATTTTTTATTGAAAATTCTTCCAACCTTATCAAAAATTACTTAATCGTTTAAACCTTTACCTTTCAACTATTGTTGTTGTTTAAACTTTTTTTACATTTTTATTTCTTTATTTCATATATATGTGAAATACATTTGTACATTGAAGGAAATAATTTGATCTCTTGCTAATTTTGTATGTTTGCCCACTGACAAAGACAGGAACAGTCTATAATTGTAAGGGTAGGTTAATTTTAACAGTGATGGACACTTTACACGCAGCTCCATTTCTAGCTTATCCACAGGTAACTTACTGGCTGCAGTGAAATCATGGAGACATTATTCCATTTGTACACAGCAACAAGATAGAACCATGTCTCCATGATTTCACTGCAACCAGTAAGTTACCTGTGGATAAGATAGAAATGTAGCCGCGTGTAAAGTGGCCATAAGAGATAGAATACCTAAAATACAATCCATAAAATCACATTGTCTAAATTATCTAAATGTATTTGCATGAGAGAAATAAGTATTTGATCCCCTACCAACCATTAGGAGTTCTGGCTTCTACTGACCAGTAAAGGTACCGTCACACCTTTCAACATCGTTTCTGACGTCGTTCAAAAGTGACGTCAGGAACGATGTTGAAATGACATTGTTGTTGCGTCGTAGCATGTAAACGCACGATTCAACAACGATAGCTGGCCGTCACACGCTTCAATATCTAGAACGATATCGTTTAAGCGATCTGCTTTTGATCGCTTAAGCGATATCGTTTGTGCATCGCTACGTGCGATCAAGCGATTTTACAATGTAAAATCGCTTGATCGTGACATCGCAGATATGAGAGCCGGATCTCATATCAAGCGATCATCGCTTGTTCAATTTGCTTCATCGTGGTGTGTGACACCACGATGAACGATCCCAGCGGCAGAGCCTATGCTGGGAGATGGTATCTATGGTAAACGTCGGGTTACTAAGCGCCGCGCGGCGCCTAGTAACCCGATGTGTACCATAGTTACCAGCAATCTCGCTGGTCCACATCGCTGGTGAGTCTGTCTGTGTGACATCTCACCAGCGATGTGAACGATATTGTTAACGATCGTGTGTGCATGTGATCGCTAACAATATCGCTCACGATATAGATACGTGTGACGGCCGGCGAAGTCAGATTTGACAGGTTTTCCTGCATGCAGGAAAACCTGTCAACTTCAACAACCAGCGGGATCGTTCGGTGTGACACCGCAATAGCAATGTCACGGCCGATCCTGCCTATTCACTGCATTGCAGCAGATCGCTCGCTGGGTCTCAGCCCGGCAAATGATCGCGCCACCAACATCGCAGCTCCTTCACCGGCAACATCTTGCTGTGTGACAGCTAGGCTGCGATGTTCGAAACGAGTGCGCACCCGCGGCATCGCATCCGACATCACAGCCGATATTGGATGGTGTGATGGGGCCTTTAGAAGCTCCTTATCAACTCATTACCTGCATTACAGACAGCTAACTTAAATTGTCTCATGTATAAAAGACTCCTGTCCAGACACTCAATTAATCAGTCAGACTCTAATCTCTACAATGTGGGCAAGACCAAAGAGCTTTCTAAGGATGTCAGGGAAAAGATCTTATAAGAAAAAAAGGGAGAGAAGGGGCGCATGTGTAGGATCACTATAGCTCAGTTAATATGGCGTTATTACAGGTGGCCACTCACCTATTTGGGTTGTGCACAACCTGCACAACCTGGTGTAATGGCCTCTGATATATGGGGGACCCCCGGCAATGTGCACGCTCCGCTCCTTCAACCTCAGCTGTCCGTATAGGACCTTTCCGGTCACGTGGCGCTGGTCCCGGATGTGCGTCACTGCTTGTTATCTAGGGAACGCCAGGTCGTTCACCACTGTGCCCTCACTGAGCTGCTCCAGCCGCTGATCCCTCAGGGGGAATAGAAGCTTGCAAGGTAGTGTCACTACCTGAGGAAGACTGCCTTGAGCAGTTGAAACATGTTGTGGAGCTGTGAGGAAAAAATAAAGATTGGTGTTTATAAACCTCATCATCCTGATGCCTGAGCTTTAGTAGCGCTTATACAAGACCACTAAATCATTTTCTTGCAGGGAAAAGATCTTAGACCTGCACGAGGGTGGAAAAGGCTAAAAAAACATAAGTAAGATGCTGGGTGAGAACGAGACAACTGTTGGTGGCATAGTAAGAAAATGAAAAAAATACAAAATGAGTGTCAATCGACTTTGATCTGGGGCTCCATGCAAATCTCACCTTGTGGGGTATCCAGGATCATGAGGAAGGTGAGCGATCAGACTAAACCTACACGGGGGATCTTGTTAATGATCGCAAGGGAGCTAGAACCACTGTTACCAAGAAAACCATTGGTAACACATTATGCCGTAATGGATTAAAATCCTTCAGTGCTTGTAAAATCCCACTGCTCAAGAAGTCTGCAGGCTCATCTGAAGTTTGCCAATGAAAACCTTGGTGATTCTGAGAGAAATTAGGAGAAGATCCTGTGATCAGATGAGACAAAAATTTAGTTTTTTGACATTAACTCAACTCGCCATGTTTGGAAGAAGAAAAATGCTTCCTATGACCCAAAGAACACCGTCCCCACTGTCAAGCTTGGCCGTGGAAACATTATGTTTTGTGGGTGTTTCTCTGTTAAGGGCACATAACTACTTCACCACATCAATGGGACAATGGATGGAGCCATATACCATAAATTCCAGTGTGACGACCTCCTTCCCTCCGCCAGGACATTAAAAATGAGCCGGGGCTGGGTCTTCCAGCATGACAATGACCCAAAGCATACAGCCAAGGCAACAAAGTAGTGGCTCAAAAAGAAGCACATGGAGTGGCCTAGCTAATCTCCAGACTTCAATCCCATAGAAAACTTATGGAGTTAGCTGAAACTTCAAGTTGCTAAATGACAGCCTCAAAATCTTAATGATTTTGAGATTTCTCCTGACATGTGTGCAAATCTCATTATCAACTACATAAAACATCTCACTTTTGTGCTCGCCAGCAAGGGTTTTAGCACCAAGTATCAAGTCTTGTTTGCTAGAGGGATCTAATACTTATTTCGCTCTACAAAATTCAAATAACTTCATATTATTTAGACAAAGTAATTTTCTGGATTTAAATTTTTGATACTCTATCTCTAACTTTTAAAATTAAGCTACCCTTAAAATTATACACTGTGCATGTATTTGACAGTATGCAAACTTTCCAAATCAGCAAGGGATCAAATAATTATTTACTTCACCATATACATATGGCTAAGGATTGCTATATATATATATATATATATATATATATATATATATATATACAGTGTATATACAGTGAAGGAAATAATTGATAATGTAATGTTGAATGTTGAATAAGGCTAGTGGGCATCAGTGCACGGATAAGTCCAATATCAGTGATACATATAACACACGTGTGTACATGCCGAAAATCTGTTTTCTAAATGTATGGAATGAAATGAAATAAAGTGGGTGCACATTTTCAAGAAACAATATTCATAGTATGGTGTTTCATGAGTGTGAACAGACCACTGAGTCCATGTATTTGAAGTATATAATGGCCATATGCTGTTTGTATATAAATTGCTATCACATAAGTGTAGAAGAGGTAAACTTACATGCTCCTTATCCTCTGCAAAAATAAAGATTTGCTCTCCCAAAAAAAAAATAATAATTATAATAATAATTTATAATATGAAAAACAAAAATTAAGCTTTCTTAAACGGGTTATTAACGGACATTGTAAGGTTCCTGGACTTCACAGCTGCTGCCATGGGGTTGGCTCGAGTTTAGTGAACTGAATCGTCAATGTTCGTGCCAAATTTGAAACTGATGAACATTCGTTCACCTCTATTGCTGTACTTTACGGATCAATCAATTCAGAGTCTCAGTGATTATACAGCTACAGACGTTCCCTAAACATCACTTGAATCTTTGGATTAGTATTCACAGACTCAGACTCTCATTTACAATCTGGTACAGCAGCACTGAAATAGCATTAGACTATTATCCATCCCTATTATATCTGCTCTAATCTTTCTACCCTACACAGTGTAAGCCTATATGGTGTTCCTTGTCCAGATCCTATCTTGTTATTTACCCATGTGATCTGATTGTTGCCAGGCATTATGAATAACCCCATACAGCTATGCATGATGCCATTGGAGTGCTCAATGAGTCTTCAGAAGTGTGTGAAATGGTGCTGGGTAGGGATTGGGTGAACCCGAAACTGTAAAGTTTGGGGTTTGTATTGGAGGCCAAGTATTCAATTCATGCATAGACCCCGAACATGGACTTCTCATGGAAATCCGTGTCACTCTTCAGGTTTAGGTTCGACTAGGGAGACTACAGAAGGCAGAAAAATGTGTATCAAAAGCAGTTAAATCATACTTACCAGCTTTCTCGCTGCTTTCATACTACTTTTGGGGCCACTCATTAAACCTCTGCTTTCACACGTGCATCTCTATGACAGCATCTGTAATTGGGTGCAGTAAGACTCATCTCTGTCTTATGTCAATATAGTTTAAAACGCAACTATAATCTGATCTATCACTGAGCTGAATGTCCATCAAGTCTTGAGCAAGGTAGATTTCATCTGTTTCTCAGGGTAAATGATGAGTTTAGGAATCGGAGGCATGATAGAAGAGAAGAAGAATCTCTCAATTCCCTGGTATATTTCTTTGATAAAATATATTGGAAATCATTGATATCTGCAAAGTTTGTTAAAAAAACTGTGACTATTTAAATATGCTTCACGTTGATTGAATTGACCAGTGGTGTTGCTGCATGAAATATTTGCTTTCATGCTCCCTTACAACTGATGCTGAGGTTTTACTACCTTTCTGACAGAAAGAGACTATCAAGCAATCAAAATGTAAAAGTACTCTTACATTCTTGGCTAACAGTCCCGTTACACTTGGCGACATTCCAGCGATACCAACAAAAATACAACCTGGTAACGATCACTGGAATGTCGCTATGTGGTCGCTGGTGAGATGGTGAACAGTCAGATCTACTGAACGACGCAGCAACGATATGGTGACACGTATAACGACCTCGGCAGTCCTTGGGACCCTGTCACACAGCAGCTAGTCCGACGACTCAGACCTACATGGCTGAGGTCTGATTCGCCAACGAGTTCGTTGTTAAGGCATCAAACACACTGATGCATGCTGTCTAGTGGGAACCCGACGATCAAAAAATGGTCCAGGCCATTCCAATATGATCGGCGATGTCACAGTGGGGGCCCGATCTCTGCTACGTGTCAAACATAGCGAGATCACTGGCAAGGTCGCTGTTGCATCACAAAACCTGTGACAAAACAGCGATCTTGCTAGCAATCTCGCTAGGTGTGACGGGGCTTAAGTTTACAAACAAATAAGATGCTATTTTAATTGTCTTTATTGGGACCCATTCTGGAGCCATTGTGGTAAAAGTTAAGTACTGAATTCAAAGAATTTACCCGCAACCTGCTAGTCTTATTCAACATACTGGAAATGGGTGGAAATGCCTGTTCAGCCACTCACCGCACAGCGGAAGCACTGTTGTGTCCAGTGATTGGCATCATTGGGATTTAACACTCATATTCCAAAATAGTTTTTCAATTCAATTTTCAGACTGACGCTGAATGTAAATAAATTTAAGCAGATTTCACTTATGTCCTATCTCACTATATAGATCCATCGGGCTCATGCCATAACCTATTGAACTTGTATGGATATACATAATACATCCATACCATACAGAGGGTAGGTGGGCCTTCTTGTTAAAAATGTATGAATGAGTGGTTTATTTGCCATGTTGATCTGCATTCTGTTGCAGGTGACTGAGTTATTTTTATATTGTAGGTGTTACACCAGTTAGAGTATGGTTTTGATATGAGCATAATTATTGCATTTTTCAGTTCACTGATTAAGTCAAAGCTTGAATATTACAACTGTTACCATTGCCTTAGGTCTATGAAAGTGCAAATGTAGAGAAGTAAGGTGACGTAACAGGAATCGAGCTGAACAGATAAGCAATGATGTTTGTAGATCTTGTAAATGAAGGTATTGAAATCTAGGCTTTTGCAGTTAAAAAAAGAAAATGCTATGTAGCGCTAAGTTTCAATCTTGTCATTAATTTGGTAGTAAACTGTACGGAATGTACTGAAGTGGATACAATTTGCCAAACACCTCAACTGGCCTAATAAGAACTGGAGAAACATTTTGTTGACTGATGAAAGTAAAATTGTTCTCTTTGCGTCCAAGGGACACAGCCAGGTCGGACCCCCAAACTCTGAATCCAAGCTCCAGTACACTCTAAAGTCAGTGAAGCATGGTGGTGCAAGCGTCATGATATGGGCATGTTTCTCTTACTATGGTGCCAGGCCTATATACCACATACCAGGGATTGTGGTCCAGTTTGCATATATCAAAATACTTGAAGAGATCATATTGCGCTACGCTGAAAAGGAAATGCCCTTAAAATGGGTGTTTCAACAAGTCAATGACCCTAAACACAACACTAAATGAGCAAATTCTTTGTTCCAGTCCAACAAAATTTAGGTTAAAGAGTGGCCAGCCCAATCCCCAGACCTTAATCCGGTAGAACACTTGTGAGGTGGCATCAAAAATGCCGTTTCTGAGGCAAAGCCAACAAATGCAAATAAATTGTGGGGTGTAGTAAAAGCATCCTGGGCTGGAATAACAGTTGACAGATGTAAGAAGTTGGTAGCCAGTATGCAAAATAGATGTGAAGCAGTTCTAAAAACTGTGAATATCCAACTAAATATTAGGTTAGGGATTCACAGGAATGATAAATTCTAAAATAAAGAGTACATATTTTGAGTTTGTAAAGACAAATGCAGATGCTCCTTTTTTATTATTTTTTTTAACAGCCCAATGTTATTAATTGTTATTTTCTTTAAAGTAGTTAAAAATCATATACATTTCTCTTATTATTTTGATTTAAAAAACAGTGTGCAATGTTCTCAATGCATGGACATATAAACTATTATAAAGACTTTGGGTTTAAGTAATGTTTTTGAACACAATGCATTTATTTTGAACATACTGTAACTATATTAAGCCAAAGTTTGATCCAATAGTAGTGTCTCTTCAGTGCACTGTTATGTATTGATGTAGAGTAGACCTTTAACACTAGAAGTCCCAGAGAGGGGTCATTTAATATTTCTACCTTTGGAATCCAGAGACGGGTCGAATGACCGGAAGGATTTTAGGCCTCATTTACAAATGAAAGGATGTTATTGGAGCCATCAGAGTTGTCAGTTTGGACTAAGGGTCATTTGACCCTCTTTCGGGACTTCAGGGGGAAGCTCGAAATTTCTGGGACTTCTAGTGTTAAAGAGAACCAACCCCCAGGATTTACCGACCTGTAAATCAGTGCAGCAGGTGACTGACATGTGCAGCATGACATAACTATTTGTTTTTCTATTCCTCCCCTGTGAGCTTATCGGTCTGCTGTAAGCCGACCCCCCTCCCTGGATGAGTCTGGATGATTGAACAGGATTATATACAGTTGCATCCAGATTTGTACCTTTTTTACACAGGTCCGGTGGAAAATGACATGTACGTAGAGGGTTTGTCATATCAAACTAGGTTCTAGGCATGCTAATACCAAAAACCCGGATCCAGCGTGTGGATCCAGCAGTATCCGGATTCTGCTGGACCCTAGTTTAATAGAGCCCCATTGTATTGTTACATGCATTGTCCCAGATTTGGGTGTGCACGGTTTTGTCACGGAGACCAAAATCGCTTCAAAATGCTTTGCAAAAAACCTGGACACCCATATCAGGTGCAACTGTAGAGAACTGGATGCACCCACAAGAGCCTGCTGCCCCATTGAAAGTCAAAGTTAAAGCTGGAATCACACAGATATTGAAAAATGATAGTGTGAAAAAGGCCTTACAGGAGAGGAATCCAGGCATAAAATATTTAACATTTTCCATTCGAGGCAGTGCGATTATTGATATATTTATGGTGCTTAAAGTCTTACTGAGGAATTTGCGTGATGGTAACATTGGAACAAATATAAATGACACTCTGATCTATGGAAGCACATTTTTAGCTGTTTATAGACACGACGTAGATCTCAGGTACTCTCTTTATTCATGGTAGCGTACGCTGTGATGCTCAAAATCTCCATAATAATGTAGGATTAGTGTTTCTGCCAGGAAAAGCAACTGGCCTGCCCTCAAACCAAATGTGAGCGGGTTTTCACTTAATGGGAATAACAACAGTAACATTTGGCAAATCTACAGCAAACTTCATCATTTGCTGGTAGATTATGACAGCAGATGTGACAGAATGTGTTTCCTCGGAGTGAGGTTCAAACCTGCCAGTTTAATGATGGTGGCTCTTATCATCAAGTAGAAAACGTTTTTGCTTTAATTTTTATGCCTCCACAACATATTCTCACTAATGTATGCTTAACATATGTTACTGGTACAGATGTTTAAAATGTATTTTAAAGTTAGAATAATATATTCCAATAAATGTTGATTATAATTTTACTGCTGCAGAATAATATGTGATGACCAGTCAAATAAAATAATAATAAAGTGTGATGCAGTTTATTATTAATTACTATTATTATTATTATTATTATTATTATTATTAATATTATTATGTATTATTATTACTATATTCATGCAGCCCATTTCTGCACCATTTTTTTTCAGATTTTGTGACACCTTCAAAGACTTTCATACATTTTGCATAAGTTTTTTTTGTGATGTTTTTTTATACACGTATGCAGTTTTTTAGGCTTTTTTTAATCTAAGGGTAAATACCGTATATACTCTCGTATAAGCCGAGTTTTTCAGCCCAAAAATTGGGCTGAAAAGTGCCCCCCTCGGCTTATACGCGAGTCAATACGGCCCCCTCAAAGTTTGGCGCCCCCACCTCACTTTCTGGGCCCCCCCGCATGCAGCGCTGCGCATATACATTACCTGTCTAGCAGCTGTCACCCTCCGGTGGCGGATCGCGGCTCCCGGCTCCGGGCTCCATCTTCCTCGCTGTCTTCCTGCTTGTCAGGTGACCGGCCGGCGTCGCGATGACGTCATCGCGATGAGCCCCAGTCACAAAGCAGGAAGACAGCGAGGAAGATGGAGCCCGGAGCCGGGAGCCGCGATCCGCCACCGGAGGGTGACAGCTGCTAGACAGGTAATGTATATGCGCAGCGCTGCATGCGGGGGGGCCCAGAAAGTGAGGTGGGAGCGCCAAATTATGAGGGGGCCCTGCTGGGGCCCTATATACTACCACTGGGCTGTATACTACCACTGGGGCTGTATACTATTACTGGGGCTGTATATATACTACCACTGGGCTATATACTACCACTGGGGCTGTATACTACCACTGGGGCTGTATACTACTACTGGGGCTGTATGTATACTACCACTGGGGCTATATACTACCACTGGGGCTGTATACTACCACTGGGGCTGTATACTACCACTGGGGCTGTAAACTACCACTGGGCTGTATACTACTACTGGGGCTGTATGTATACTACCACTGGGCTGTATACTACCACTGGGGCTGTATACTACCACTGGGGCTGAATATACCACTGGGGCTGCTGTATACTACCACTGGGGCTGTATACTACCACTGGGGCTGTATACTACTACTGGGCTGTATGTATACTACCACTGGGGCTGTATATACCACTGGGGCTGCTGTATACTACCACTGGGCTGAATATACCACTGGGCTGCTGTATACTACCACTGGGGCTGTATACTACCACTGGGGCTGTATATACTACTGGGCTGCGTGTATACTACCACTGGGGCTGTATATACTACTGGGGCTGCGTGTATACTACCACTGGGCTGCTGCTGTATACTACCACTGGGGCTGCTGTATATACCTCTGGGGCTGCTGTATACTTCCACTGGGGCTGCTGCTGTATATACCACTGGGGCTGCTGCTGTAACACTGCTGGGCCTGTATATACCACTGGGGAGGCTGCTGTATACCACACTGCTGGGGGTTGTATACCTGTGCTGGGGTCCACCCTCGCTTATACACGAGTCAATAAATTTTCCCAGGTTTTGGGGCAAAAGTAGGGGGGTCGGCTTATAACACGGGTCGGCTTATACACGAGTATATACGGTACATAAAAAATAGACACAAGGTGTAAAAAAAGCAACACAAAAAAGTCTGTACTGTTTGTAGTGTTTATTATTTCCCTATTAAAGCACCACTCCAGCGTTCTTGGTTTGTTTTCAGCGGAGGAGTGGTGCTTTAAATCTAAGCCCCCTGCCCCCTGTCAAATACTGACTGTAATCTCTGAGAAGGCAAGCTCGAGGAAAGTGGATCCACTGAACCGAGGACACAGTCACTGATCTGGCGGAGCACACCCGAATGGCTACTGACTTCACTATCACCACAAAAGGTGGAGACAGACGGTGCTGGTGGGTACCTGATGGAGGTCAACCCCAAGTAATTCCAGTGCCCCCACAGGCTAGTCTCACAGGACAGAGTACTGAGATGGGCACAGGAACAGGAGAGGTGGAAGCATGAGCTGGACTGGGAGACGGTGGTAACATGTGATAACGAGTAGACACAGGTAGTCGCAGCAGATGGTAGTAGTTGGTGGTAACTGGCACAGGTAACTGGCAAGCAAAGAAGTACAGCCACAGAGTAACATAAGCAACAAGGTAAAGAACAAAGGGCACCTGACAACTAGCTAAGGAAGACACAACTAACTAGACACGTTAATCAGGCACCTCCCAATAAGGGAGGCTGCCTGAAATACCCTGTGCCTCTCAGCCATATACTGAGAGGCACTTCCAGGTCAAGTCACCCTGGCCCTTTAATATTGGGCAGAGTGGAGCGGTCACACCCTAAGCATGCTCCCGAGGTGCCTATAGTACATGTGCGGTCCATGGGAGCTGGTGGGGAAAGCTTGGGGAGAAAGAGCCAAGGCCGGGACTATGGCAATGTCCCTAAAACAAGAGTGCTGGGAAGCAGATGAAATTACATCATTTTCTGATGTCTTTACCTTTTACCGATGCCTCTCTGATTCATTTTGTTACTGTACCTTCTGTCTGCCCAGAAGTCAGATGTTACATCACAATCTCCCAATGCATCTCTATGAGAGACAGCATGAGGCCAGAACAAGACCTCATAGAGTTCGTGTGCTTCAGCAAACACTGGAGCTGCTGGCAGGTCACAAATCATATGAGACCAACCGGAGCGGTGATGATAGAAAGTGAAGCCGCCAGAAGGTGAGTATAATACAGGGGTCAGAGGACTTAGATTTAAAACATCACTGCAGAGATCAATAATAAGAATGCTGGAGTGGTGCTATACTAGAGAATATCAGCACAAAATTACAATTTAACCACCTTATAGAGCGCACAGCCCTAGTAAAAAAAAAACATACTTTTAGTCTTCAAATCTGTTGCTGCATTTGCCACAAATTGTTCTTTCCTCAAATATCCATATGAAGGGCACTGCACACCCTCAGCATGGCCAAACAGTGAATGACTCCATCCCATCCAATCATTTTCCACCTATCTGCAGCCCCATTTCCCTTCATTAACATCTTTGTCTACATGCTGGTGCAGAACAGTAAGCAGACAGATGCAAGGGGAAAGTTTTTTTGCCCATGCACCGACATGCACATGATAAATTAAATGGAGAAAACAAAGATTTGAATAGTAATTTTGTGTTGACAAGCTCCCTTTATAATTCATAAAGGAAAACTGTCAGGTCAAAAATTAATATGTAACTGCTACCATTTTCTAATTCCTCACTCTAAACTCTCTCTATTTCTTTTATTTAAATTTCCCTCCTATCTTCTGTAAACGTCAAATAGATTTGCTCCATCTGTCAATCACAGTCAACGATCCACTTAGTTCTCTGCTGTCCACTCCCGTAAGATGAATATACATGTCACATACTCACACCACATCACTGCACAGGAGATAACTGGTGGGAGGGGCTGTATTCTCCTCTCTACTCTCTGTATCTGCAGCCAAGAAAGAGGTGAAATACAACACAGAAACTGTCACAGCAGGATGCCTGCTTGCAGAAAGAGATGGAGTTTAGATAAGTCATAATAGCTCTCTTCCTCCTTGTCTTCTTCAGAACAGAAGCTACTGAAACCTGACACTACACTGTTAGCAAATTGAAGAGGGAGCTGCTGAGAGGGAGTGCATAATTACATGACAGTTTATACAGCAGCTGGACTATTCCTGTTTGCTTATAGTGGAGAGGACTAATCCAGGAGCTCACTGCAGGGTCTGATGGCCGCTTTACACGTCGCATTATCGTTCCGATATTGCATACGATCTCACGGGAGTGCGCACATTTTTGGCACTTGTCAAAGATTGCAAAGTAGATGTCACACAGGAAGATATCGGCAGGCAATGGAACTACGATGGTGTACGCCCCTTTCCCATGCTGAGTATGAGCAACCCAGGAAACAACCATTTAACATTGGAGTGAATAGGGGAAGTTGCACTCCAAATCGTAGTTGCGCTGCCACACAGCACGATCCTGGCACATCGCCTGTACAATATCGTACGGTTGAAGGGCTTGCACAATCTTCATGCAATATCGTAGTTAGGTTGTTTTTGCGTCGCATTTCCCATTTACACGACACAACACACGAATGATATCAACTGCAACGCCCGTACCACGTAACTTTTTATCGATGTTGCGTTACGATATCGTGACGTGTAAAGTGGCCCTGACAGTGCTGATAACATGGAAACTAGAAATGGTACAATAATGATTTCAAAAGCTCTGCCCAGTCACTATTCAAGGGTAATATTAGTATCTTACTGAAAAATGACCTGACAGAGTCCCTTTAAGTTTTGTCGCAATATGGTGCAACAAAAAGTAAAAAAAAATATTTAAAATGAATGTTTACATATAGTAACGTATAACAGTTTTTTAGAATCTCAATTTCTGTGTGTATAATGCATCAGTCATTTTGAACTTTCTTCTGATACACTCATTGCACTCATCAAAAGCTTGAAGGTAAAGGGAATACAGCACAATTCTCTTGTGAGTGCAATCCGTGTATCAGAAGAAGGTTGACGTTATTAACCTAAATGTTAAGGTACCGTTACACGACACGATATCACCTGCAATATTGCTCAAAAGTCACGTGTTCATCGCTGTTGCAGTTGATATCGCAAGTGCAACTGGAAGATTCAACTAAGATAAGTCGCTTGGACGGAGTTGCCATGTTTTTGAACATGTTCATAAACCTGGCAATGTCGCTCAAGCGATCTGCTAGCATTGCTCTGTGTGACACAGCAATAGCGATGTTAAGAGTGATTTCCCCTATTCACTACATTGATAAATATCGCTCGCTGGGTTGTGCATAAATATTATATTCACCCTTTGATGTCTCGTGGAATACTGCAGTTTTTAACCCTTCATTCTCCCTACTCTATATGCACCACGCTGGGGACTGCAGCAGCCATGATCTGCTTTTATAGTGGTTGTGACTCTCACAAACACAAAAGGTGAAGCCTCTGATACCTATTTAGGGAATATTTTACCTCTCAGACCCTTCATCTTCCCTACTTTAAATTTCTGAGATAATGACCTCAGGGTTTTGATTGGCTTTAAGCCATAATCATCAATATTAACAGAAATAAACACTTGAAATAGATCACTCTTTAATGACTCTATATATTATGTGTTCTATTTTATATATTGAATTACTAAAATAAATGAACTTTTTGATGATATTCTAATTTATTGAGATGCACCTGTATTTTACATAAATTAGTAAGTTGTGTAAACTGCTATTTTAAGCATATATTGGGGCATTTTTTCTAACAGGACAACTCCTTTAATGTTGGGCAACTAAAGTACAATTACTATAATGATGTCTATATAACTGTATATACCATAAAGTTTTGCACTTTATATATATTTATTTTCTATACCAAAAGAAAATAATGAAATGCTCCTGGTAAGGCATAAAAAGAAACACTAGTACCTTTTGAAAGAAAAGCTTTACCTCTGATTATTGAGATTTGGATGGAGCATTCGAGAGCGGCTTTAACCCGTCTGATAACTGAGTTGTTGATTAGCTTGGCTTCTGTGTTAAGCTCCCAAGAAAATCTTACCATCTGTTTCTTCCAACCGCAACTGAGCAACAACAGAGAAAGGACCGTCTACATGTATAAATCACATGCTCTCATTGTCGCTGAAGAATCTGGGCTTTTCTCATCTAAAATAAGATGGAAAATTCTTAATCTTATAAAATCCGTTTTCATAGGCCTCATGCTTGCAAAGAAAATATAAAAATTAAATGCCTAATAAAAAAAAAAACATAAAAAACTTGGATACAACACATGCATGAGTACACAGAATGCATTACTATACTTATTTGTATTCCTTAAGGGAATTATTATATTTTTATTTTTGGCAGCATAACGTTATATCGGGCACAGATTTACAACAATGGCCTGAGTTATCACTAATAAAGGTACACACAGTACCTTTATAGAGAAGATGAAATGATATTAGGTTTGATCACAGACTATATTAGAATATATGATATTTATAGCTGTCTATTTAGCACAGAACCAAGGCTTCCCGAGCAGTATGTACTGAAGTGCCTTCCTATGTATCTGTTATGTGGTCTATGAAAAGAGGAGGCCCTGCAATAGTGTGGAGAATTAGTAGACAGACTCATGGTAGGAAACCATGGGAATATGGACTGTATTCTTTCTCAAAGGGTCAAATGAAACCTATTGGTCCTCAGTTGATTCTTGTTGCCTTAACCACCAAAATCAGACATCAAATAGCTGTGTGTGCATGTTTGTGTATAGGAAGAGACCTGACAGTCTATGGGAAGTTGCGAGTGAAGAAGCAATCAACACATATAGTCCACATTTATATAGTAATAGATAGATACCCGATGCTACCGCATCAGGAGGGCTGGGGTGGGCTCTATGGCATTGGGGACCACCATGTGCTCTCCCCCCTGTCCACTCTCTCTCTCTCTTCCCCTGTGCTGTTTTATCTCCTCTGTGCTCTTTCCTTTGACCTGTCTCCCCCTGTGTAATGCCTCTCTCCCCTTGTGTACTCTCCCCCTGTGTACTGTCTTCTCCCCCCTTTACTGTCTTCTCCCCTCATGGGCTCTCTCCTTTGAGCTGTCTTCCCCCTGTGCACTCTCCCCTCTGTATGCGATTGTTCTCCCACCTGTGCTGTCTCTTCCCCTCTGTGCTCCCTTCTTTGAGCTTTCTTCCCCCTATGCACTCTCCCTATGTATGCTGTCTTCTCCCCTCATGTGCTCTCTCTTAGTCTTCCCCTGTGCAGTGCTCTCTCTTAGTCTTCCCCTGTGCACTCACCCCCCTGTGCGCAGTCTCTCTCCCCCCACTGCTGTTTTTTCCCCTCGTGTGCTCTCTCCTTTGAACTTTCTCCCCTCATGTGTTCTCTCTCTCTGTGCACTTGCCTCACCCCTGTGCACTCTCTCTTCCCTCTGTGCACTCTCTCTTCCCCCTGTAGGCTCTCTCCTCCCCCAGTGTGTTCTCTGTCTTCCTATGTGCTCTCTTTGCCCTGCCTGTGTGCTTTCTGCCCCCCTGTGTGCTCTTTCTGCCCCAATTTGCACTTTTCCTGCCCCCCTGTGCACTTGCTCCCCTGTGCTTTGTCTCTCCCCTTGTGCTCTCTCCCCCATGTGGCGTCCAAAGATTATGGCAGAAAAGTGCACATGCGTGCACACCCGGCCACACTGCCACATTCTTTGTATACCCAGGTGTCCATAGATGCAGCCACCTGAGTAAGTGCACATGCATGCCAGGTTACGCATGAGCATTAACTCAGGCAGTGATATGTCAGTAGCGGCTGCAGTTTCGGGTGGCGATGGCTTTGGGTGGCAGCAGTTTCTGGTAGCAGCAGTACTGCAGGGGCGTATCTAGGGGGGGCAGCCGGACTTTTTGCACCGGCGCCACTCAGTGGGGGCGCGGTGCCACATCAGGTGCCCAGGGTCCGGCGGTGGCACTGCAGCGCCGCCGCCGGAACTAATCTCCTCCGACTTCGCCGCATATTGTGCAGGCGGCGCGGACTGTCCGTGCACACCCCCCCCCCCCCTGCTGCTGTCCGCCCCTGAGTACTGCCCCTGTACATTCTCTCTGCTGCATTGTGTGTTCTCGGCTTCCTGTGTACTCTCTTTGCCCCATGTGTGTTCTCTCTTGCCCCGTTGTGCTCCTTCTGCCCTCCTGTGTGTTCGCGTCCCTGTGCTTTGTGTCACTCCCTTGTGCTCTTTCCCTCTGTGGTGTCCACAGAGGATGATGGTGTAAGTGCAAATGGCATGCACCGAGTCACAACACCAACTTTGTATCACCAGGTGTCCAAAGATGGCAGCTACCTGAGTAAGTGCTCATGTGTGCCATGTATACACATGTGCACTTAATCAGGTGGTGATGTATCAGAAGCAGCTGCGGTTTTGGGGCAATGGTTTTGGGTGGTGGCAGTTTTGGGTGGCGTTGGTATTGCTGGCTGTACTGCACAATGTGCCCGTACCACTAGTGGGCGCCATATTTGCACACCAATCACATGGGTTTGCAAATATGGTAAAGGCATGTGATAGCAAGACATCCAGACACCGTAAGTGACAGATGGGACAGCACAATTATGTAACTGCCCCCTTGTGCACTCTCTGCTCTCCTGTGCACTGTCTCTAGCTTCCTGTGCTCTGTCTCTGCCCCTGTGTGCTCTCTCTGCCCCGGTGTGCTCTTCCCTCTTTGGTGCACTCTTCCTACCCCCCTGTATGCTCTCACTTCCCCTCTGTGCACTGTCTTTGCCCCCCCTGTGGGCTCTCTCTGCCCCTCTGTGAAATGTTTAGATATTGTAATCATTTTTCTATAAATACATAATAAAGGAAAGTTCAGCTCACCCCCTAATGTCCATGTTCCATGGCTAATTACAGTGCACGGAGCCCCCTGGTCCCAGTGGGAAGTGGATCCAAAATAGCAGCAATAAATTTCCAGCGACTACAGGAATGGGGGCGTCGATAAAGCTTCATAGTTTATTGAATCAATCAAGGGGGAATCCCCGCTCACCTGTCCCTTTGTGCACGGCAGAAAATCCAAGGTATTGTCCACAAGTTAAGGAGAGGTTCCGACACCAGCTGGTTGATTCTAAAATCTTTATTCCACAATTTTAAAATCACAGGGAAATTACCTCTTAATCATAACCTAGTGTGGTGACCAGTGTTCAGGGTTTTTAAATCTCCCTGGGATTGGGTGAACACACCCCCTGTCGGTCACATGAAATAGACAGCTGTACACATTTCAATCAAACATAGGTGCACATAAAATACAAAACTGTAAATGTTACAAATACTTAAAACCATTAAAGAATGACCAGAATGCTACGGCAATGCATCAATGAGCATCTCAGAGATTCCATTAATCCGGATGCTCCAAATCCATCTAATGTGTCACGTCACTTCATGCAGATCCATAGAGGGGACTTGAGCGGCTTTGAATTCCATGGCATGAAAAAGTCCACATACCAAAAAGAGGCGGGGCTTGGAGTCTTCTGAATCAGGAGGCTCATTGGATCCTTATGCTAGAAACCTCCCAACCTATAAGTCTGAATAAGCGGACTGATTTAATCCTATTTTGTTGAATTTTCACATCTATAACTTTGGACGGTGTTCTTTAATGGTTTTAAGTATTTGTAACATTTGCACTTTTGTATTTTATGTGCACCTATGTTTGATTGAAATGTCATACCTGGCTAATCATGTGACTGACAGGGGTGGGATCACCCAAAACCAGGGAGATTTAAAAACTCTCAGCACTGGTCACCACACTAGTTTATGATTAAGAGGTAATTTACACCTTGAAACCAGTGCCTGGACACCCCGCCATATGTCTGAATTGTTTTGCCTCGTTTCCCTGTGATTTCAAAATTGTGGAATAAAGATTTTGAAATCAACCAGCTGGTGCCGGAACCTCTCCTTAACTTATAGTTTATTGAATCTTTAAATTAAAAACAGGAACATGCAAATCGTAGTGGAGATGAAAACCATGGGTTTCCCCATATGCAGTGTTAGTCAATGGCTCCATGAACCCCCCACAAGTGACCCCAATTTGGAAACTAGACCCCTCGAGGAATTTATCTATATGTGTGGTGGACACTTTGAACGCCCAGGTGCAGCAAATAATTCTATGTCACTGAGCCGTGAATATAAAAAAATCACATTTTCCCATACAAAAATGTTGTAGTGGCTCAATTTTTTTAAATTTTCACAAGGGTAACAAAAGAAAATGTAGTGTACAATTTGTTGTGTAATCTCTACAGTGCACTCAAATACCTTATATGTGGTGGAAAGCTACTGTTTTGGTGCAAGGCAGATATCAGAAGTCAAGGAGCATCATTTGACTTTAGGAATACTAACTTGAGTGAAATGTTTCGGGGATGCCATGTTGCATTTTGAGTGCCATTAATGTGCTCACAAAATAAAATAAATGTGACCCCCATTTTGGAAACTATACCCCTTAATGAATTTATCTAAATGTGTGGTTAGCACCTTAAACCCCCAGGGGCGTCACAAAATTTTATAATGTTGAAGAATCATATTTTTCCCACAAAAATGTTATTTTTGCTCCAAATTAGTTGTTTTGACAATTGTAACAAGAGAAAATGCATCATACAATTTGTTGTGCAATTTCTCCTGAGTAAATGGATACCCCATGTGTAAAGGAAAACAACTGTTTGAGTGTATAGCAGGGCTCGGAAAAGATGGAGTGCCATTTTACTTTTGGAGCACAGATTTTCCTAGATTTAGACTCTATTTGCAGAGCTCCAAAGTCCCACAGCAGAAGAAACACCCTTAAGTGACTACATTTTGGAAATTTACAACTCTGTAAATTCATCTATGGATGTAGTAAGGATTTTGCCTATGGAAAACACCAAGGGATTCAAATGCAGTGAATGTTGCTGAATTAAAAATTGTAAACAAGCCCTGGTAGTGCCCAGCACATTTTAGTGCACTGCTCATACATTGTGCCCAGCTCATGATTTTGGAGACACAAACCCTCTAAATTAGGCCGGCTTTCCTCACTACAAAAATGCCAAACATGTGGATGGTAACTGTGGTTTAAAAATATTGGGGTGCTCACTGCTCAGAAGGGAAGGGGGCCCTTGGATTTGGGAGTGCATATTTTGCTTGATTTATTTTTTAGGGGAAGCCATAGAGCTTTTCCATAAGATTTGTTCTGCAAGTAATATGGAAGCTCCCTAGATTTCTGTTAACAGATGACAGATTTTAAAGGGACAGTCAGGTTACAAATCCATTGGTAAGGCCATGTTCACACATCTCTGCTGCTAGTATTTAGCGGGTCTCCGCTAAATACTTAGCTTTTTTCAGTGAAGCGGAGATGCATGAGCGCCGCTGCTTCCTGGTGACGCAGCCCCTGGTTACCCGATGTTGATCGTGGTAACCACTTCACATACAAGGCTGCCTAGTGTCCGCTTAAGCCGAGCGGACAGGGAAACGCTGCTAGCAGTGTTTTCCCTGTCCGCTCTGGGAAAGCGGACACTAGGCAGCCTTATGTGTGAAGTGGTTACCACAATCAACATCGGGTAACCAGGGGCTGCGTCACCAGGAAGCAGTTGCGCTCATGCATCTCCGCTTCACTGAAAAAAGCTAAGTATTTAGCAGAGACCCGCTAAATACTAGCAGCAGAGATGTGTGAACATGGCCTAACTGCTATCATTTTCCAATTTCTTTTGGTAAAGCTGTTTCTATTCATGTATTTCTTTTATTTATACTCCCCCCCATCCTCTGTAAACTGCAAATAAAGAGATTCAGACCATTTGTCAATCACAGTGAGTAATCACTTAGTTCTCTGCTGCATTCTCCCCATGAAATGATTAATGTAATGACATCACTGTACTGCACTGCCCTCCACTATAAGCATACAACCAAAGCAGTGGAAATCACTCACAGTGGGTCTGTATCCATCTGTCTCCACTCTCCTTGTATGCTGCAAAACTAATGTTCAAATGAACACACAGAATCTCTCACAGACAGCACAGCTTCTGCTCGTAGCAACACATAGAGGAGATTGCCTTACCTAGATGAGCTATCTGATTTGTGCCTGCCATCTCTCCCTCCCTATCCCTTTCTCTCCCCTCATCCTTCTCATCAGAAGTGCCTTGCAGGACAGCAAAATGAAAATGAAACAAGCAGTGAAGCAGAGGACAGGGGAGTGAATGCCAGCCTCAGAAGGAGTGAATAATAAATAAACATCTGCATACTGCGGACTATTCAATGTTAAAAGTAATGGACCAGACTAGTGAAGGAGCAGCCTGCTAGGTGTGAAGATGCTATCCAGTAAAATATAAAAGGGTGGGGGACAAGAGGCGCAATAGTGCCCTATCACTAGTGACACTAATCGTAATGGGGTGGTGCTGAGAAGCCACTCACCTGATGCAGTTATGATCCCCACAACTGGTTTGAAGGCGTTTAGGAAATATTATTCCAAGCTGCTGCAGGACCTCCACCGACCACTGAACAGTGGTTATAATCCAGAAAGATGATGGGAGTATAGGTGTATCACGGTCCGCGCTGCTCCAGGGCTTAAAAAACTCACCAAAGAGTCAGTCAGATTTCCATCCTTTATTCTCCTTTTCCTACGCGTTTCGGCGCCTAGCCTGGCACCTTCATCAGGGATATTCAATTGAATATCCCTGATGAAGGTGCCAGGCTAGGCGCCGAAACGCGTAGGAAAAGGAGAATAAAGGATGGAAATCTGACTGACTCTTTGGTGAGTTTTTTAAGCCCTGGAGCAGCGCGGACCGTGATACACCTATACTCCCATCATCTTTCAAGATGCTATCCAAGCATTATTCAATGGTACTATTAGTATACCATACTGAAAAATGACCTGACAGAGTCCCTTTATCAGATGACAAACCTGTCATGTGTCCAAATAGTACTGCATGGTCACGAGTAAGGTATTGCCACAATCAGAAGAAATTGTGTAACACATTGTGGGGCTTTGTTTACCTATTTCCCTTGTGAACTCTTTGGTTAAAACACTTATTTTCATGTGTACTATTTATTTATGAAATTAAAATTGAAATGACGGATATGCTTTAAGACAATAAAATTAAGGCAGAAAGACTCACAAACAAGCCACAACTGAAGTAATCTGTAGTAAGCGACAAATCATCCTAAAGGAAGAAACCATTGTTTTGTGACCGCCATGGCTTTCAGACATCAGGCATCATTGCTGCAAAGGATTCTCTACAAAGTATTAAAAATGAACATTTATTTATTTAATTTATTTTTTTTATTTATTTTTAATTTATTAACATTTTTTCATTTATTTTAATTTATTACTTTAATCAATTACTTTTGAGCCTGAAATGAGAGTTAGTGATAAATGGTTGCAATTCCTAAATTTTCACAGGATATTTTGTTCAACCTTTAATTAAGCTTGAAGTCTACACTTCAATTACATCTCAGTTGTTTAATTTTGAATCAAAATCATGTGCACACAGAGCCCAATCATGGAGATTCAGTCACTGTCCAAATATTTCTTGACCTAACTGTATATATAGCCTCAAATGAAATCGTCACAGTATTACATAAAAGCATGGATTTGGAAAGAGACTAGAAATATTGTAACTATACTTTACATTTACCGTATTTTATGGATTATAAAACACACTTTTTTCCCCCAAATTGGGGTGAAAACGGGGCGCTTCTTATAATCTGAATCTTGTGTTTTTATTTATTTATTTTTTTAAACTTATCGAGGAGGGGATAGCTGTTTTGGAGCTGTTGGTGCAGGTGCAAGTTTGCAGGGTCCACAGTGTGTGGGGCACAAAAGTGAGCCCAGAGCTGTGGGAGTGTCACAGTGGTGTGCCTTAACAGACTCCATTTTCCATGTGCTTGCATGCATTGGCAAGCTAAAACTTGGCCTCTGCTGTCGAGACTTCCAAAAATTGGCTGTGGATCTCGATCTGTACATGCGCCGCCTCTGCACCCATTTTCTGGAAGTCTCAACAGTAGAAGCAAAGTCATAGTTTGTCAATGCATGTAGGCACAAGGAAAATGCTGGCCGACACTACACACTACCGCAACACCACCGCAACTCTGGGTTCTAAGCTTTGCCCCCACCCACCGTGGACCCTGCAAACTTTCCTTCTATACTTCCACTCCACTGCAACCCCCATCGATAAGCCATGGTGGGTTCAATATGGGGGGCCATGTACCAGGATGGGAAATATATATACCATGATGGAGGGTCATGCACAAGTATGCGGGACATACTGTATGTACAAGGATTGCGGCCATGAACAAGGATGAGGGCCATGTACCAGTATGGGAGGGCCATGTACCAGGCTGGGAACATATATACCAGATAGGGGACATATATACAGATTATAAGGTTGACACTGGGATTATAATGATGACCTCATTTAACATCACAAATGTTAATTTTATCTTTTCCTTAACCAATTTGGGGTGTGTCTTATAATCCAATGCATCTTATAAAGCAAAAAATACAGAAGGTATTGCAATAAGCAGAAAACGAACATGAGAATTTGGCAAAAATAGAAAATACTGGGCCTATTTTCTGGTAATTTTTTAAGAGGATGGTTTGATCAGTCTTCTAAGAAATAATAATAATAATAATAATAATAATAATAATAATAATAATAATTGTATTCATTTATATGCTCTACAGTCCCTGAGAAGACTTATGTCGCTTATCCATGTTATGTAAATAATAGCTTATAACCTGACGTTAAATTCATCCATTAGATTTATAAATTACTCTTTTGAAAGCTGAAACCCTCCTAAATGTATTTTAGGTTAAGAAAATAAATTGGCATCAATGCTGAAATTCTGATCATTTATTAAACACAGAATGGCAGATTTTGGCAAGACAAAAGTTTTGTCGCTTGGTCATATAATTCACCCAATCCTAGTTTACATCCTCACCTGTGCTCAGTAAATGATTGGTTAATTAGTGGGTGTGTATAAAAAGAAACCCAACAGCCCAGACCTTCACTTGAACTGCACAGAGCTCACTTGAGCTCTGACAACATGCCAAAAATCCACCCTGCGACCAAAGCCTTAATTATCAAGAGGCTGAAGACCATATGCACTGCAGAGGTGGCTGGCACCTTTAATGTGTCTCAGCATCAAGTACAAAGAATTAAAAAAAGATTTGATGAGACTGGAAATGCGTTTGACAAACCCAGGTCCAGAAGACCCTCCAAGACAACTGCTCAGGAGGAACATTTGTTGGTTAGAAAATCCAAAGCAAGCCCTCTTCTACTGCAGCAGAGCTCCAACAGGCCTGGTCACCTCAAGTCCCTGCGTCAACTAGTACAATTTGTAGGATTCTACATAGACTGAGTGCCAAAAATCAGCACAAGAATCACTCAAAAAGCACTCTGTTGTAATATATTCTAGTCTGCAGCAAGTGCTGGCAAAAAAGTGTCAAAAAAGGGCTTTTAATTTGTACGTTTTTGCAAAAAATATACGTAAGCTGCTTTACCTCGCCATGGTCGCCCTTACAGAAGCAGTCCTAACTAATATATGCATTTAAAACCTGTTTATGTGTAAAAATACCTCTATACAGGAGTCTGTCAGGACCAGGACTTCATATAATATGGGTTGCTTTTGAAGCTAGCTTATTGTGTGAACAGCTCACTGGGAGGGGTGGAGAACCTCCCCCTCACTGGGAGGGGTGGAGAATCCTCCCCCTTATTATCGTCTGCTCAGTTTGTAGGATTCTGTCTCAAAATTGCGTCCATGGTCGAATCAGAAGCCAGCACTAAACAAAAGGCAGATAAAAAAGCGTTTGGCATTTGCAAAGTCCCACAGCCTGCTAAACACTGGAACGCTGGAAAAGTGTCAGGAGGTGGATTTATTTGATGAATTGTCAGTAGAATTACACCGCAGCCACCACAAATGCTGCAGGAGACCTACTGGAGCCCGTGTGGATCCAAATTTGGTGGTGGAAAGATCATGGTCTGGGTTATATTCAGTATGGGGGTGTGCGAAACAATTGCAAGGTGGAAGGCAATATCAATAGACTAAAATATCAAGAAGTATTAGCCACCTCTTAGATTCCAAATCATAAAAGGGGTCAAATTGTATAGCAGGATGGTGCTCCATCTCATACATCCATCTCTACAACAAAGTTCCTCCAGGCAAAAAAGATCAAGATGCTCAAGGACAGGCCAGCGCAGTCACCAAACATGAACATCATTGAGCATGTTTGGGGTAGGATGAAAGAGGAAGCTTGGAAGACAAAACCAAAGAATCTAGATGAACTCTGGGAGGTATGTAAGACTGCATTCTTTGCTATTCCTGATGACTTAATTAATAAAGTGCATGAATCATTGTTGAACCGCATGGATGCAGTCCTTCAAGCTCATGGAAGTCACACAAAATCTTAAATATGACTCTAATAGCACCACAACTTCATTCACCAATGTTATGCAACATACATTTGTATTTTAAGTTAATTATTTGTTTGAATATCACATTACATTCTGTGGGTAACAAAACTTTTGTCTTGCCAAAATCTGATCATTCTGTACTCATTAACACTAGAAGTCCCAGAGAGGGGTCATTTAACATTTCTACCTTTGGAACCCAGAGACGGGTCAAATGACCTGAAGGATTTTAGCTAACATCCTCTAATCACAGTCTTTTGTTCTGTAATTAAGGCCATTACTGTCGCACCACAGGAGGTTGTTGTTTTCCATTGAGTTAGCCATTTAGTTTCTAGTTAGTTCTATTCAGTTTGGACTAAGGGTCATTTGACCCTCTTTCGGAACTTCAGGGGGAGCTCGAAATTTCTGGGACTTCTAGTGTTAAATAATCAATATTTCAGCATTGATGCCAATTTATTTTCTTAACCTAAACCACATTTCGGAGGGTTTCAGCTTTCAAAAGAGTAATTTATGAGACCAATGGATGAATGTAACGTCAGGTTATAAGCTTTTATTTACATAACACGGATAAGCGACACAACATTTGTCAGGGACTGTATTAATTTCATAGCACTTTACATACATTTGCAACACTGTTCCCATTGGGGCTCACAATCTAAACATCCTATAAGTATGTATTTCAAGTGTCGGAGGAAATTGGAGTGCCCGGTGTAAGCCCACGCAAACATGCACTGCAAAACCTTTAAAATACCTGACCAATGGAAAATTAGGCAATTTTGGGTACTATAGCTGATCATAGACATAAAATTAATTGCTGAGAAATGTGGACACAACTAATACGAACGAGTGCCATAGTCATAATTTGTATGGCATTTTACCCAATGTATTTTGCATGTTGTACTGTTTTTACAAGTTGAAGCATTTCAATATTTCTCAATATATACATAATATTTGCTATTTTAAAAAGTAATTCCCAAAAACGGGGCATGACAGTCCCGTCCATGGTCTGCTCCTACTATACAGTGATCCAGGAATCTCATAAAACTGGAACACCTTTACAAGGAAGAAAGGATGAAAATCCCTAAAACAAGAATTGAAAGACCCTTGGCTGCTACAGAAAGTGTTTACAAGTTGTGATGCTTGCAAAAGAGAGGTTCTACTACATACTAACCATGAAGGGTGCCCAAACTTTTCCATTGTCTCATTCATTTTTGGAATTTTTAAAATGTTAAAATGAAAATATTTTTTTTTTGCCTAAAATACAAAGGAAACGTGTCATTTTTAACTTTATGCCTTTTAGAGATCATTTCAACATCAACTTACTTATTTGTTCACAATAATAGTAATATTGACCATTGCATGCCACTGTAGGCCTAGTTGGTAACCCAAGTCCTCAGGCTATTTAATGGTCAATTGTAAACGTCTTCCATTTCCAACTCACTTTTCAAACATATTCTTAGAATTTAAAACAGCAAATATAAATATCCTCTTTCTATAGGGACAGAAATACAATGCCAAAATCCAAATGCAACATTTCTTCATACTGGTATGTATCAGATGTCTTAACTAAGTGAATATTTTTTAATCTTTGTGTTTATATCGGGCTTGCTGGATAGCATTCAATTCTTGGCCAAGGTTCATACAATATAATACATCATGTCATCACATCCTGGTTTGGAAATCTAATTAATGCAACATGAACTGACACAGGAGATTCTAAATGTACAATTTATGTGTTTACGTTGTTCTTTCACTGGTCACACTGGATGTCTGGCACAAAACGTATGTTTCAATGGCTTCATGTTCATGTTCGCACTGTTACAGTAATATTAATTGTTCTTAACAGAATTTCTAAGGATAACCTTCCTATCAAAACAAGAATACTTCCCTGACTAACTTTAGACATATACCTCATTTAATGGATTTTCTGCTTATAGCTGGTCAAATGTCATAATGCAATAATGTAAGGTGGACTCATGGTCAGAACTATCATCAATTATCTGGACCTGATAGGAGCAGCAAAGAACCTAAAATACTCTGGAGGACTCAACAGATCAATTCATTATGCAGACAGCCTATTAATGTCAGCTTGAATTGTGCTATACTTAATTTTAGATTTGATAATAAAGGATTGAGCCTGTTGAATTCCAACTTTCCAGTCCCTCTCTTTTTGCGATCTGCCTCATGGCAGAGTTGGAGGGTTGGCAACTACTACTTAAATAGGGAATGATTGGGCTGACAATTTCTAATGTGCAAAATATGACTTCATCATTACCCTATACAGAGTTTGCTTGAAATCTTTAATCTTAGAATCATAGAATGGAAGATTTGGAAGGGGCCTCCTGGGTCATCAGGTCCAACCCCCTGCTCAAAGCAGGATTCACTAAATCATCCCAGACAGATATCTGTCCAGTCTATGTTTGAAGACTTCCATTGAAGGAGAACTCACCACCTCTTGTGGCCGCCTCTTCCACTCATTGATCACCCTCACTGTCAAAAACTCATTTCTAATATCTAATCTGTGTCTTCTCCCATTCAGTTTCATCCCATTGTTTCTAGTCTAATCATGGAGAAATCGATTGCTGGCATGAGATTAACACAATATACAAAGTTCTAGAAATGACTGAATCAATTTTCAGGATATGGTTTAGAGACCAAGTCAGTATTTTGTGTGACCACTATACAGGAGCCCTATGAACGACCCCCTACCTTTCCGGAATCTCTAGCTCCTCTTTAGATTAGGAGACCTGACATGACATCATTATTGTGGCTTGATGAACACACAAGTTCTGCCTAAGGCTATGCACCCTTAAAATTTTCTCTGGTTGACACTTGAGATATACATTGCCCAGTCATATCATCACAAATGACCTGTTTCAGAGGCCTTCTTCACAGACTTCAGTGTAGGCGTGACAAAAATATTGCGTATTTGCAGAAAAGAGTTAGGAAATTACAACAGAAAGTTCAGAAAGTCTGAAATCTGTAGGTACTCTAAAAACTGCTAGAAAAGGTAAAGAAAAAAACTTCAGAGAAATCCAAAAAAAAAGAAAAGTCTGGCAAGGACAAAGATAGAGAGAGAGTACAGTCTACCACTACAACTCGTTGTGATGTCTCTATTTTAAACAATTAAGAAGATTGCTAAAGATTTTTCCCTCATCTGCCTGTTGCTATCTGGTGGCTTATTAGACTACAATCCTTCTTTCTTCTTTCAATCTTCTTATAGCTTTCTCCTGCTTTGCTGATCTCCACCATTTTCATTTTCAGAGTGCTAGGAAGTTGCTTAGAAGAACCTATAGCTGCTGTTTTTGGCACAAGGTTAGAGGAGACTGGGTTTTTATAATGCTATTAAATGTGCATCTTCTGGCCTTTCTTAATGATGATAGTGAACAAGTCATAAGCCTTAGTCAAAGTTATCTGAGCACTGTAAATCTCCAAGGGTGCTCAAACTTTTGCAATAACCCATCTTCATTCTTAGAATTTTTAAAATGTAAGAGATGAAAATAATTTTTTGTGCCTAAAATACAAAGGAAATATGTCATCTTTAACTTTATGCCTTTTACTGCTCAATTTATCTTCAACTTGCTTAACTGTTCACCACAACAATAAATTTGACCAGGGTGCCATTCTTTATGCCACGCATATCTATTACAGCATCTATCTACTCATCTATCTATCTATCTATCTATCTATCTATCTATCTATCTATCTATCTATCTATCTATGATACATCTGGTCAGATTGATCAGTAATGTCAACGTTATTCCTTTGATTTTAGAGTGCTGCCTGTTTTTTCAATTTCATATCTCCATAGGTTTTGGACATTACCTTCATATGATTTGTTTGCACCTGATTTTTCTTGGTAGTGCTGCCAATATTTTAGTTTATTTCTATCAATCTATTTATCTATCTTTTATTTAACTATTCATCCATTTATCTCATATCTGGTTATCTACTTATTTATTAAATAAGTGCTAGCAATTTAATTTATTATTACTTAAATAATAATATAGTTGTCCTGCTCGGGGAGGTGGAAGGCTCACTCACATGTCACCTCCGATTTTTTTCCCTTAAATATTATATCCAAGAAACAAAAGAAAATCAACTGTTCTTAAATTTCCTGAAGGTCTGAAACATCAAGCCCGGTTTATTATTGTTTATGTCTCAGCTTTAGCTGCACCAATGTCTCCACGGTCTGCTGTAGCTGGCTATGATGGATAACCATTATGGCAGCTTATTGGAAATATCTTGATTTAGTACCTGTACTCCGGCTTTAGTATAATGGCTTAATTTTTTTTTTTCCAGCACGTGATGCCTTAACCAGGTCATTTTGCCTATGGCCTTTTTCTTGAGAGTTTTCTGATGACCAAGTCAGCATGAAAGAAAGCTAACCTTTTATTTTAATTTTTTTTTCTAGCCTCTGATAACTGCAGTGGAATAGTAGATTAAACGTTGTGTTCTGTTTGCTTTCTGTGCTTGCCAGACCAAAGCTTCTTTATGATCCTCAGTGGGAAAGTCTATTACTCACATCTACTTTAAATGACCAACATCAAATATATACAGCTCCCATTAAGGCACAAATCAATGAAAATGCCATTAAGATAGTAAAAGTTGCTGATATTAGTGAAGCCCCCAAACAAAATATTTGATTTTCTTTCAGGTTGTTAGTGAGATGGAATACAAACATCGAGGAGGATGGAGAAGAAGTCCAATGCCTGTGGTCAATAATTTATCTCTGAGAGTCATTCAGCTTCTCACCCAATATTTCCCTTCAGTCTATTGATTCCTCATCATTATTTGTCATAAGCTGTCCTAACTGATGGAGAAAATATGCCCTTTGTGCCCAGAGGGAGTCATACCTAGAGAAATAGAAAGGAATTTCATTACAGGGAAAGCGGTCTTACTTTTATAGAGTTCAGCTCCAACTTTACTTTCCTTTGTTTTGTTTTCTTATAACAAAGCATCTGAGGTCTGTACACTTAGCCTTCTTGCTTTGAACATCTATCCACAGTCTGCTCTTTGGGTTTGACCATTTACAATAGAAAATGATTTTTTGCTCTATGTATGGTCATTAGTTCTTAGGCTACTTTCACATTACGATTTTTTTCCCTGTCCGTGGTATCCTACTTTTTGTAGGATCCCATAGACAGGAAAGGAAAGCATCGGAGGTGACCTCCAGATACTTTTTCTGTGTCCGGGTCCGTGATTATCACGGATCCGGACACAGCGGGGCACTTTCACTTCTGCAATGTATCATATACATTGCAGAAGTGAAATATAAGAAAGAGTTAAAAATAAAAAATCTATCCTCTATCCAACGCTGCCTCCCAGCAAGGTCCTTGTGCTTACAGGACCTATGATGATGTCACAGAGCATAATCGAGTCACATGACCGCAGTTACCATGGTAACTGCGGTCATGTGACCCGATGATTCTCTCTGACATCATCACAGGTCCTGTAAGCACAAGACCTTGCTGGGAGGCAGCGTTGGATAGAGGATAGGTGAGCATAGGATTTATTTTTATTTTTAACTCTTTCTTTTACTTAATTACACTTCTGCAATATACTATACATTGCAGAAGTGTAAAATTAGAAGGGCTGGAGCAATTTCAGTGTACTGAGCATGCTCAGTACACTAAAATCAGGTCCGAGGAGACATCAGATGTTTTCTCGGACCCTGCTCCATAGGGCCCCATGTTAATAGAATCGGATCGGATCGGATTTGGCATAATTGCAATCCGATTTGTCAGATCTGATTCTATCCGGTTTTTGATTCGGATGCAAAAATCGGAGCAGTCTCCGATTTTTGCACCGGAAAGAAATCGGACAAAATCGGATCGGACACGACTCGGATGGCAATTAGTGCACATCCGAATCGGTCCGATCCCATAGGGTTACATGGGGCCAAATTCGCATTTGATGCTGTCCGATTTCTACGGACAGCATCGGATTTCAAAAAAATCGTAGTGTGAAACCAGCCTTAGAAATTATGTTGTGATTTTCCCTCAAATGACTCTTTACACCGGCACTGAGAAGTGACTCTACATTTGCTGAGTATAGCCAGTCTTCCTGGTGCCCTTTGTTTGACTAATCCTTTTGCATCAAATATGTCCACCATATAGGTATTGTGAGAAGTGGGAAGTCTGACCCGCACCTCCACAGCACAGGAAAAAGAGGATATGCGTAGTTCTGACCTTCCACTGCACTCCCAATGCAACTGTATTAATCATGTTTTAGGCAAGAAGACTAGAATTAAGGTCTCAGTGGAGGAGGCAGTGGGAGGTCATCTGAGGGCACCAGGTAGGTTGACTAGGAATGACAAATATATAGCCACTATTTTTTCTACTCTTTAAAGATGTATTCACATTTAATGCAAGCAAGCAGAATATGCCCATTTCATATATCTGTGCAAGTATATCTCTTATAGCTATGCCACTTTTGATCCTTATGATTGCTGTTGAATAGTGTCGGGCGAACCATTCAGTTTTTGCAGGGCTCGTGACCGGAGTTGCCCATGAAAGCAAGCACACAGTTAATAACCATAATCATTATACTTACCGGTCTGTGTTCTCCCTTTCAACTGTGCCGTGGCGCTGCATCACTTCCGGGCTGCTCATCATCTTCTGGGAATATTCAACGGATGAGCTCCAACAGCAGCTTACATAAAAAACAAAAATCTTCATGCTTTATAGGACATGCTGCTGATTTTACAATCTTTCCTATATGTTGCATACTAGGGTCAGACTTGGTTTAGGACCCACGTTTCCAGGTAGCGCTAATACCCGACAGCATTTATGACAAGCGTTGCCTGGAAATGTGGGTCCATAGCAACCCTGTGTTTTAACCTTACACAGAGAGCTGCAGGAGGTGCACTTTTCTTCAGTGCACAGGAAAACGCTGCAGGAAGCGTTTCTATGGACTGAATAAAGCCGCCGTCCTGCCACTCTGTGTGCGGCTGCTACTAAGGTAAACACAGGGTTGCTATGGACCCACATTTCCAGGCAGTGCTTGTCATTAACGCTGTCCGGTATTAGCGCTACCTGGAAACGTGGGTCCTAAACCAAGTCTGACCCTAGCCATAGTCCTTGTCCCTCTTTGTCAAACATCACTTTTGCTCACTTTGCAATCAAACACTGGCGCGAATTACATCATATTTAAAGGATGTTGCCTGCTATCTGCAACAGGTGTAGAATTACCATTGCAGAATACCCACATACTGTATGATACATTATTTAGCTTCATATAAAACTATTTGACAAATGAATCTTTTTGTGCTAAATGTTTTAAAATAAAAACTTGCTAGCTTTGTAAAGAACCACTTCAGTGTATTTTTTCTTTAGTGCTGGATTGGCACTTTAAATGTAAGCCCCCTGCCCCCGGTCTAAATGTCTTGACTTCTGCATCATCATCCTTTTCTAGTGCCATTACGGTCCCAAGGTGCCATCTTATGCCCGTAACTTCTGACTTGCGAATGTCAGAAAGCTTCTCACAAGCACTCAGGGTAACTCTATTCAAGCCAAAGCAAGGCTCTTATATGCCTTAATTGAGTTGGAGCCTCCAGTATGCAACATGGAGCACTGGAACTGCCAGCAGGCTACAACCGGAGACCAACTGGAGCATCACTTAAAAAATATGAAGACGGTGGCAGGTGTATATAATACAGGGCGCAGGGGACTCATATTTAAAGCACCACTCCAGAGGTGCAAAAATAAACCCACTGAAGTGGTGCTTTAAAGCAACTTGCTCAGTTTGTAGCATACTGTATAAAAATATCTGTTTCATCATTTTCTACTTACAAGAATCTACCTTAAAGCTTTAGGTGTTGGAACAGATTCTGGATACAATCAGTCTACATTCCCTTCTGGCAGCTCACAAGATTGTCCCTTATATGGTAATAATAGTTATTCATTTATATAACACTAATAATTCCATAGCACTTTACATACAGTTTGCAACACTGTCACCATTGGGGTTCACAATCTATTCATCCTTTTAGTATGTCTGTAGAGTATGGGAGGATACCAGAGAACATGGAGGAAACCCACACAAACAAGTGAAGAACATACAAACTCCTTGGTAGGATTTGAACCCAGGACTGCATTGCTGAAAGGCTGTAGTTCTAACTACTGGGCCACCATGCCTCCCTTCTTACATTCCCTTCCTACATTTCCTTTTTTCCTGCAATGAGGTTCACTATTCAGAGACATGAATATGGGGAGTGATTGAGCATGTGCTTTGCTCATTGAATGGCATAAAAGAGTAGTAAACAAAATTTAATACAATCTCACAACACAAAGAATAGACGTCTCGTCACATAGTATTGATAGTTGATCTATATGCAGAAGGTCATGTAGAGAAAACTACTGCATTATCTGAACAACATAATGATGAGCAGGACATCTACATGATGTCTTTTAAGATTTGTTTCCATACCTAATAATAGGTCATATAGTCATAATACCTCTTTGAAAAAAAAATCATTTGGCTATATATTCAGCATTTACTGCCCACTATTTTATTATGAGGTAGTATTAATTAATGTATTTGGATCAGGGAACTGCATAAGAGAGATATTGGTGGTCGTGGCACATCGATAAACACAAGTTTGTCCCAGTCAGGTACCATGCTTGATCCTTATAGAGTGGTTGTGTTTATGCGTCACTTGGTCTGATAAGACTTTTCCAGGGTACTAAGTAATAAACGTTTTCAGTGTCACACATCCAGAATCAACTAAGCGATGATAACACTTTTAAAGCAGTGATAGCATCACAATTCAGCTGACAAATAAAGTTCTCATCCATCTCACCAGCAATTATGCAAACAACTCAGTGACATCTTCAAAGGTGTTAAACCTTTTGTAAATTATGAGATTTGGTTCGCAAATAGGCACACATTATTCCATCATACATCTCAGTGGTTCCTGCTACATTCTAATAAGATGTGATGCTCTCCTTAATGTCACTCCTATTGACAAACACTTTTTTTGTATATTAACTATGCTAAATAGCTTTTTTTCTAGAAGGAAACGATCCATAAACCCTTTCTATAGTGCAAATTATAGGTGGATATTCTGTAAGAGAATGACTGACCCTTTGACTGATGATTAGGTTGAGAGATGAAATCAATATGAAAAATCATGGAATATACAACAACCATTATCTTGATACTCACAACATGGAGAAGACAGGAGACAACTGACATAAACCACTGAGAAGTCTTACTGTACAGTCTATAACAAACTCTGACAACCAATATCTATAAACATGATACAGGTTATCAGGCCAATCTGAAACATCTGTAGAGTTAATCCTCCCATGTACAGTTGAAACCAGAAGTTTACAAACACTTATAAAAGACACATACAGTGGTACGAAAGTATCGACCCTTGAATTTTCACTCTGTTCATTGCATCCATTTGGTAAATTCAAAAAACTTCATCTTTTTCTCATTAATGTATACTCTGCACCCCATCTTGACTGAAAAAAACAGAAACAAAGACATTTTTAAAAAAGAAACACTGAAATGACTTACGACATGGTCATAAGTATTCAGACCCTTTGCCCAGTATTTAGTAGATGCACCCTTTTGAGCTAGTACAGCCATGAGTCTTTCCATGAGTTTTTCACACCTGGATTTGGGGATCCTCTGCCATTCTTCCTTGCAGATCCTCTCCAGTTCCGTCAGGTTGGATGGTGAACGTTGGTGGACAGCCATTTTCAGGTCTCTCCAGAGATGCTCAGTTGGGTTTGTGGCACCCCAAGGGTTAATGTGCCACAGAAACATCAACACAGGTGTACTCCCCACACAACACTACACTAGAAAGTGGGAGGAGTTTAGGTGGCACCTGCACTAGTGGGAGGAGCTAAGTTGTTTACCACAGAGCAAGAGTGACAGTTAGTTTTAGTTTGAGTCTGGAGCAGGAGCAGAGTCAAGTAGAAGTGGAGGTCCTGAGAGGTCTGAGGAGAGGAGACAGAGGAACATACCCGGGATAAAGAGTTACCCCAAAAACTTGACCCCGGGGTGGCGCTTAAGACGGATACCGGATCCGAGGCTATGCCTGAGACAGACAGGACAGTAAACACCGGCATAGTGAAGGTCCATCATCTTCACAGCACCATAGCAAAGCAACACGGAGGGGTCAGTGACACAGAGGACTCAAGTTGCCCAGCATATTGGTACCCGTGAGCAGAGACAGGGCCAGCAGTACAGCTACAAGCAGCAGCAGGGCCACACACAGCGCTTAAGTAGGAAGCCAAGGACCCAGTCAGGGTGGGAGCAACCTGGTACAGACTCCGTGGACAATATTGTGTGATACCATTTGCAAGTAAAGACTTGGAAAACAACAGAAACCGTGAGTGTGTGTGATCCTCATACTGAAGCCCCACTTGCCCTCATATACTGCAATTACCTCTATTCTCATCATCTCTACTGCTACCCCTACTCTCCTGCAGCATCAATAACTATCCTCACAGACTTTAACTACTACTACCACTGCCCCGGGGAACCCAGTTCTGCCCACAGGAACTATTCTATCCAAGCTGCTATCCCATCATCCCCGGAGGTTCTGCAGCAGCAGCGGCCCCATTACTGGCCGCATATAGTGGGTGGCGTCACGAGTGACAAATCCCCTGTAAATAACCCCCCATTTTATTGTGCGGGCCCGGGACACGGTCCGGACCAGGACCGCCGTGACATCCCCCAGCATGACCCTGGTCCGGCACCGAGTACCCCGTCCAAGTGGGCTCCACAGGTTTAGGTCAGGGCTCTGGCTGAGCCAGTCAAGAATGGTCACAAAGTTGTTCTGAAGCCACTCCTATGTTTTTTAGCTGTTTGCTTAGGGTCATTGTCTTGTTGGAAGGTGAACATTCGGCCACGTCTGAGGTCCAGAGCATTCTGGAAGAGGTTTTCATCCGGTATATCTCTGTACTTGTTTCCTTCAACTGCAACCAATCAACCTGTCCCTGCAGCTAAAAAAACACCCCCGTAGCATGATGCTGCCACCACCATGTTTCACTGTTGGGATTGTATTGGGCAGGTGATGAGGAGGGCCCTGTTTTCGCTACACATACCGCTAAAAATGATCACCAAAAAGTTCCATCTTCCTCTCATCAGACCAGAGAATCTTATTTCTCATAGTCTGGGAATCCCCCATGTATTTTTTAGTAAACTCTATGTGGGCTTTCATATGTCTTGCACTGAGGAGAGGCTTCCATTGAGCCACTCTGCATAAAGGCCCGACTGGTGGAAGGTTGCATCTCTGGAGCTCAGCCACAATGATCTTGAAGTTCTTCTTTCCCTCTCTCATCAATGCACTGTTCCCATGATTGCTCAGTTTGGCTGAACGTCCAGGTCTAAGAAGACTTCTGGAGGTCCCAAACTTCTACCATTTAAGAATTATGGAGGCCGTTGTGCTCTTACTAACCTTGAGTACTGCAGAAATTATTTTGTAACCCTGGCCAGATCTGTGCCTTCTGTGCAATTCTGGCTCTGAGCTTTCCGGACAGTTCCTTTGACCTCATGATTCTCATTTGGTCTGACATGCACTGTGAGCTGTGAAGTCTTATATAGACATGTTTGTGCTTTTCCAAATTATGTTCTATCAGGTTAATTACACTATATCAATATCTCATACAATATCCAACCTGGATACAATATATAATCAAAAAGTCCCGAAAGACACAAAGGCGGATGTAAATATTTCACAACTTTTATTTTAGGAATACCTGACAACAAGTTTTATTCCATAAACAATTCCATAAATAAGAAAAGGGCGGAAGACATATAATTATCAGCAAACAGTGAGCTTCTGAAAAATATCACAATAGCAGGATTATATATACCTAGAAGTATTCTCTGGTGGTACAGATGAAGGGGTAGACCACGTGACTGTGCGGTGGTTATGCAAATATCAGAAAAATCATTAATATATATAGATATGGGCCAGTTTAATCTAAAGGACTGTCAAACTATTAGAATCAAAGATAGAGTTCTATCAGGATTGTTGCAGTATGCATATAGCTGGGCCTTTCACACTAGGGCCAGATCTACTCAAAGTATCTAGCTGCAACAAAAGATCTGATATCTCAACATTAATCCCATTCAATCGTCCAAATAAGATTACTATTTGGCATACATATACACAGCAGTGGATCAGCACTGATCCATCACAATAATTGCACACCTGTGCCTCTGTTCAGTGGTGTCATGTATCCAGTTTGTATTGCTCAATGGGGCCAAATAGGATATACAGCAGTAAGTGTTAGGCTCCACGCCTTTCCATCACCGCTATGTAATACCATTAGCACCTAGACCGACTTTCAACAATACAACACCATAATCACAGTATCAAAGGCACGGTGTGCAGTTTAAATTAAGTGACTGAACCAACGTACAAAATACCAATGATATTCCATCATTACATACCGCTATAGATGTTATCCGAGTCACACTGGGCCACCCCTGGACCCCTACGCGTTTCGTCCTCAGACTTCCTCAGGGGGCGGTGTACAGAGTGGGGAGCCATACCGGGGGTTTATATAGTGAATGGAAGTGATTATCAATCCAGAACAGCCGTGCACTGTCTCCACTGCCCTCATTATCGGCGCCGGAGTCACGTGATCGCTCCCGATCATGTGACACGCCCCACTTCCGGTCTTTGGAACGCAAACCGGAAGTAGCGTCAGTACAGACGCTCTTCCTGGTTTGCGGCCATGTGACCGGGAGGGGGAGTGCCCAGGAGACCACACATGACTCCTGCGCTCACAGGGAGGAGGAGAGAGGGCACAGACCCTTCCAAAACAGTGTATTTGCCGAATAAGTCAAATCAAAAGGCAAAGTATTAATATATATTGTGAATAAGACTTAAATACTTATAAAATAGACATAAAAGCACATCTCAATCAAAATTAATAAGATTATCACACAATCCATTATAAAGTGCTTATAATAGTGCTATACATATACAAACATACAGTTAGGATTGTATATACAGATCAATATGTGCAAATAACAATCATTATGTATATCTCATCACTCACAATAACAATACATAATGCAGTGAATAAAGTGCAAATAAACATTGTCCCATGTGCAGGGGTCCAAAAATGTTTCTATCTTGTTGTTCCATCCGAATCACTATCAGAATGTTCTTATGATGATACTGATTAATAAATATCTACAATATAATAACGAGAAAAAAGAGTTAAAAATCACCAATAAGAACAATTAAAACCACAATCAGTACCCATAGTACTGATGCATAATATAGGAATCTCATCAGCACAGATCACAAGAAAGCACCAAAACCAAAGTGTTCATTGAGACCAAACGGAGCCACAGAGTTGAGTCTGTAGATCCATTTACTCTCAACTTGTCCCAGGGTTCTACTTAGATTTCCACCTCTTTGGCCAAGTGATACCTTGTCAATGCCCATAACCTTCAATGAACCTGAATTGCTCCGATGTTCATAATAGAAGTGTCTCGGTATTGTCTTGAGACTCGAGGGATTTTCTGCTCCTGCACCTTTCTCAATGTCGAGAACGTGTTCCCGTGTCCGAACACGTAACTCGCGGGTGGTCATACCTATATAAATTTTATTGCAGGGACATTTGGCCAGATAAATGACTCCCCTTGTGGAACAAGTGATATGCTGTCTGATTTCATACGTCCTAGAGTTGTCTGAGTTACAAAATGTTTTGCTTTTTACCATGTTTGCGCATGCTTTGCATCCCATACACGGAAAGAAGCCCTTGATATCCAACCAATTGCCATCATTTGTTGGCCTTCTCACAAAGTGGCTACGAACTAAGGTATCCCTGAGGTTAGGTGATCTTCTTGCTGTCACCAGAGGTTTAGGAGAGACACAATGTTTTAAGAGTGAATCATTGAGAAGGATATTCGAGTGTTTTTTAATAATTTCCAGAAATCCCTTCCATTGTTTGTGATAAGTAGTTATCAGTCTGGGGAAACCAGACTGATCCTTACTGTTCTTATTTCTCATATCACATAGAAGTTCCGTCCGGTTACACTTTTTTGCTTTCGAATATCCATGTTTGATAGCTCTCTTACTATATCCCCTTTCTTCAAATCTCTGTTTAAGATCCTTTGCCTGAACCTCAAAGATATCATCATTCGAACAGATGCGTCTGGCCCTCATATATTGACCGACTGGAATTCCTTTGATTGTTGATGGCAAATGCGAAGATTTCGCATGTAGAAGGGAGTTTGTGGAGGTTGCTTTCCGAAAAATATCGGTAGTCAAATTTCCATCCTCCCCACTCTCGATCAATATATCCAAAAACTCCATTTTTCTGCCGCTTTTATACGTGAGTTTGATGTTCAAGTTGTTGCAATTCAGTCGGGTAATCAGGTCTTTGAGTTCTTCATCACTTCCCTCCCACACAAAGAAAACATCGTCGATAAATCTCATCCATCCCTGAATTTTATCAGAGGCCGCTATGGGGTTGTTAATAAAGATCTCCCTCTCCCATGCCCCCAAAAATAAGTTAGCATAAGACGGGGCACAGGAAGCCCCCATAGCGGTCCCCTGTTGTTGACGGTAGATGTGACCATCGAAGATAAAACAATTATGGGTAAGAATGAACTCCAGTAAGGTAACTATTAACTCTGACATCATAGGATCAATATTACTCATTTCCAAAAAGAGTTTTGTGGCCTTAATTCCATCCTCATGCTTTATCGAAGTATAAAGGGATTCTACATCCACCGTCACCATGATAGAATCAGTACCAAGCTGTAATCCCTCTAGTCTTTGGAGTGCCTCTGTAGTATCCCGGATATATGATGGTAATGACACAGTGAGGGGTTTCAGATAACAGTCAATCATTTTACAGATGTTTTCGCATAGACTGGCATTACCGGAAACTATGGGTCTCCCCGGAGGATCCATAATGTTTTTGTGGACCTTCGGTAAAATAGGTCGGCAACCTTGGATTCAATTTTTCCATACCTTTTACAACTTCTTTTGGGATTATACCATCTTCAAATGCTTTAATTAAGATGGTCAGCAATGAATCTTTATCTTGTTGAAGGGGGTTACCTGGCAATTTCTTATAGCACTCAGTGTTGTTTAATAATTTCTGTGCTTGCTTCACATACATAGCCTTAGGCCAAATTACCAGGTTCCCCCCTTTATCTGCTGGTTTCACCAGAACGTCTTCCCACTTACTTAACTGATCGAGAGCTAAGCGTTCATCTCTACTTAAGTTATGTCCCCACATTTTATTTTGGGCCAGTTTCTCCACATCCGCAGTTACCATTCTAGTAAATGTATCGACATTCGAGCATGTGCTCAATGATGGAAAACTTTTAGATTTTGTAAACAGTTGTGTTGTAAACTTACCACCTTGTAATGGGTTCATACTCTCTTCAGACAACATCTCAAGGTCACGTAAGGTGTTCCTTTCCTCTTCAGTGGATAGACCATTCTCAGCTTTGTAGTATAGTCTTTTCAAAATGACCTTCCTTGCAAACAGGTGGACATCTTTAATGATCACAAAGGGGTCTGGGGAGCGAGACGGGGAAAAGGTTAAACCCATGTTCAAAACCCTCATCTGAGTCGGGGTAAGAACCCGATTCGATAGGTTGATTACCTTATTCTTCTCTTTTGATTTCTTCTTATTACTTTCTTTCTCCGGAGAAGGTCTTAACTTAGTTTTTTTCCTGTAAGACGCTCTCCCTCTCCCTCATCCTTGTCATCTTGTGTGACCACACTGTCAGCATTTGATGAAATGGATCCCACAGATTCCTTGCGTGGTAATGCCGGGTTATTAGGATTGTTTGGATTTTTCTTAAATTGCCACCTAAATATTTTATTATTTTCGTAATCACTTACGTCTCGCTTAAACTTCTTCATTTTATTTGTACTGATCTTCTGTTCCCATTTTTCCATCTCTTTGTCAATTTCCCTCATGTAGACATCTAGGGACTCTTTGGAAAGGCCACCTTGTAAGGTCTTCGACATCCCTTCAATTTCCTCATCTAAACTAGTCAGGTTCTTGGCATTATGTTCAATTATGTTCATTGATAATTACACATAGCTGGACTCCAATGAAGGAGTTCAGTGCTGTGCAAATTAATTGGGACAAAGCAAGTCTTTACTTGCTTTTCTTGCATTAGTTTTACTATTTCTGATAAGTGGTTTATCAGTTCTTGGTGTTGTTTTCCTTTTTCTTCCACATTTACCTTTTCGTTTTGGAGAAAACGATCCAGTTTCATTGTGTGTGCGCATTATTCTTGAAACGGTAGATTTTCCAATACCAATAGTGGAATCGATTTCTCTTACAGTCAGACTTGTATGTTCATTAAGAGTAATAGTTCTAGACCTCTTCTGTGGAGTAACATCCATTTTTACAGGCGTGAATCACACTGAGAGAAAAAGTACACTAAACCACTCCTCACAGAAACAAGCTCTCAACTGAAGATGAGGGGGCAGCTAGCTGTTATTTTGACTAAAACCAGTCAAACCACATTTTGTTACTCAAGGTTGTACACTCACACCAGTTCAAAGCAGTTAAAACTGGTTTGAATCACTGACTGGTAACCCCAACTTACTATTTTACTTACAAAAATGCTTTGTCCCAATTAATTTGCACAGCACTGTAGAACCTCCTCAAGGAGGATTACAAGGAAATGGACAGTATGTGACTTAAATAGGAGTGTCTGAGCAAAGCGTCTGAATTAGGAATGGGCGAGTATACTCGCTACTATTCGGCACTCACCGAATAGTAGCGGTATTTGTGTACTCGCTACTCGCCGAGTAAATTAGGATTACTCGGGAGTAGCAAGTACCGAATACTTTTGCAGTGTATCAGTAGATACACTGCAAAAGGCCTGTAAAAGAGATAAAAAGTTGTTAAAAAATAAAAAAATCGGATACTCACCTTAACCGACGGCTGTACCGGGACCGGCCGATGCACGTCTATTCATGGAAAAGGACCCTTCCCTCTCTCAGCCAATCAGATGGCTGGGAGAGATCTGGCCAATCAGATGCCACCATGTCACAATGACGTAATCGCTAGCGGCCACCTGATTGGCCAGATGGAAAGGTCCTCTCAGGTACACCGAGGACCTTTCCATCTGGCCAATCAGGTGGCCGCTAGCGATTACGTCATTGTGACGTGGCAGCATATGCTTGGCCAGATCTCTCCCAGCCATCTGATTGGCTGAGAGAGGGAAAGGTCCTTTTCCATGAATAGACGTGCATCGGCCGGTCCCGGTACAGCCGTCGGTTAAGGTGAGTATCCGATTTTTTTATTTTTTAACCACTTTTTCTCTCTTTTACAGGACTTTTGCAGTGTATCTATTAATACACTGCAAAAGTACTCGGAATCGCTATACTCGCAACGAGTAGCGAGTACCGCTACATACTCGTTGCGGGTATAGCGATTCCGAATAGTAAGGTATTCGCCCATCCCTAGTCTGAATACTTATGACCATGTGATTTTTCAGTTTTTCTTTTTTAATACATTTGAAAAAATTTCTACATTTCTGGTTATTTTCAGTCAGGATGGGGTGCAGAGTGTACATTACCGTATATACTCGTGTATAAGCCGAGTTTTTCAGCCCAAAAATTGAGCTGAAAAGTCCCCCCCTCGGCTTATACACAGGTCATACGGTATGCTGTGGGGGGGGGGCTGCACCGGTGGCTGGAGGAGGCAGGAGGGGGCCGCGGTGACCGCAGACGGTCACGTGGGGCCGCCTCATTAGTGCAATGAATATGCACGGCATCCCCCCGTCCATCAGCGGCGGGGGGATGCCGTGCATATTGCACTACACAGCTCCCCCCTCCTTATTATGGGTCCCCCTGTGCAGTAATAAACAGCACCCCCCTCCTTAGTATGTCCCCCCCCAGGCTGCGGCAACTGTCAAAATAGCAAGAAGAAGGAACAACAAGAAGGAAGAAGAAGCCGGCGAGCGGAGGAGCGGAGGACCGGAGGAGCTGCGCCGGAAGGTGATGTATAAAGTGTTTGTTATTTTGACAGCTGCCGCAGCCTGGGGGGGGACATACTAAGGAGGGTGGGGCTGTTTATTACTGAACAGGGGGACCCATAATAAGGAGGGGGGCTGTTTACTACCACTGGGGCTGTATATACCACTGGGGCTGCTGGATACTACCACTGGGGCTGTATATACCTCTGGGGCTGCTGGATACTACCACTAGGTCTGTATATACCTCTGGGGCTGCTGGATACTACCACTGGGCTGTATATCCCTCTGGGGCTGCTGTATACTACCACTGGGGCTGTATACTACCTCTGGGGCTGCTGTATACTACCACTGGGGCTGTATATACCTCTGGGCTGCTGGATACTACCACTGGGCTGTATATACCTCTGTGGCTGCTGGATACTACCACTGGGGCTGTATACTACCTCTGGGGCTGCTGTATACTACCTCTGGGGCTGCTGTATACTACCTCTGGGGCTGCTGTATACTACCTCTGGGGATGCTGTATACTACCTCTGGGGATGCTGTATACTACCACTGAGGCTGCTGTATATACCTCTGGGGCTGCTGTATACTAACTACTGGAGCTGCTGCTGTATATACCACTGGGGCTGCTGCTGTATACTACCACTGGTGCTGCTGTATATACCTCTGGGGCTTCTGTATACTACCACTGGGGCTGCTGTATATACCTCTGGGGCTGCTGTATACCACACTGCTGGGGCTGTATACCTGTGCTGGAGTCCACCCTCGGCTTATACACGAGTCAATAGGTTTTCCCAGGTTTTGGGGGCAAAAGTAGGGGGTTGGCTTATACACGGGTCGGCTTATACACGAGTATATACGGTAATTAGAAAAAAATGAACTTTTTTGAATTTACCAAAAGGCTGAAATGAAACAAAGAGTGCAAAAATTTAAAGGGGTCTGAATACTTTCCGTACCCACTGTAAGCGTGTTTTTCTCACTAACTGACCTGAAATCAGCATAAAACTTCCCTGTTTGGAGGTCAGTTACGATTGCCATGATTATCAATATTTGCCAAATGGCAGAATAATGAGATAGAGAATGTTTTAAGGTATTTTTATTACCTTCTGTAAAGTGTAAGTTTACATACATTAAGATTTCTATGCCTTTGAACACTTTAGGACAGCCCACAGACACAAGTTTGAAAGCTTTTAATAGGTTTATGGGCAACATCTGAGTTAGAGACACATCTGTGGATGTATTTTAATGCACACCTGAAACACACTTCTTTGTGTGACATCATGGGAGAGTCTAAAGAAATCAACCAAGATATCAGGAAGAGAATTGCCTGTCTTCACTTTATAGATTCATTAGGGGGGTGTTTATGTAGTCTGTTGAATGAAAGAGCTGTTGATAAAAAAGCACTAATGGTTGTTAACCCAACAAACAGAGGAGGTGGGCTCAGGGTTGCTCCATCCCCTTGTAAGGTTGTGTGACCTACAATGAGTTTCAAAAGGCCAAACAGCTGCCACAGAGTCCACGTGCACCAAGACAGAGAAGTATGCAGGAACCGGATCAAAGTAGTGGAAAAAAACCTGCGCTGCCATGCAAAGACGGAAGTCCAAACTGATGTCTGATATATAAATGGGGTTTATTAAATGCATTTTATTATTATTATTATTATTATTATTATTATTATTATTATTCAAAGTATTTCCCCACTACTTCATCAGGAAATCCACACATTTGGTTCCAACACCCTTTTGACTTGTCCAGGTGATCTTTTGCAAACTGCAGACAGGAAATGATATTCCCTTGGCAGGGCAAGGTGGCAGGTTGGACATGCAGCATGAACTAGACAAAGCAGATGGAGAAAACTTCATAAAGAAAGTTTTGAAGGTAAGCTTTTCAATATTTGGAGTCCTTGTTAAAACAGGAAATATGAGAATGTATTTAGCTACTAATAATGGTGATTTTGGCTGTGCTTTATCACTACTTTACACGTCTTATCTCATGGACTGGTGCTGGCTACAGTGCTGTTTAACCTTTTGGACTAGAAAGTAGATCATTAGGAGTTAATTATTAACATTGCAATTCAGTATTCATTTCTAGATTTCTTTTTTTTTTCAGCAAATGAAAGTAGCAAATTTTATGATATTTTAATTACATTGTAAATAACACAGGCCAATGCAAGGCTTGGTATTTTTGCCTGGGGCAATGAGTTGCATGGAGTCCCATATTATACTTTTTTAGAATCGTTTTACATTTCTTCCTCCTTTCTTTTCTTTTTATTTTAGATTACATAAAAAACACATTTGCAACATGGTTCTTCTTTTTAGATTTTAATGTCTGAATAAAGTGAGAATTCACCTTTTTCTTTCCACTCCAACAAGATCCTATTCCAGGGGTAGCATGAACTAGATAAGCAGTATGATATTTTCTTATAGTAATGCACCATAGCGTTCTATGCATTTAGCATGGTGTATTATTCTGCACATACATCCACAATTATCTTATATGTGAAAAAAAATTGATGAATTTTTAGCAAGGTACTGGATCAAATTTTCATTAGTGTTTTGTGCTCCATTTGTCAGATGTCACCATTAGTGATGGGTGAACCCGAACTGTAAAGTCGGTAAACTGGGAAGTCTATGTTACAGTTTGGATTCGGTTCGAGGGCGGTGGAGCTGTAGAAATAAAGAAAATAGTTATTAAACAGCAGCATCATACTTACTAGCGTCCTGCCGCTTGTACTTCTGGGCCGCTCATTAAGACCCGAGATATTCACTGCAGAGGGGCCCAACAGCTAATCACAGACAATGTCATAGAGAATGGGCATCTGTGATTAGCTGTTGGAGTAATCTGGAAACTGCCCATACATTCTAGATGCTAGAATGTATAGGCTGGTTTCAGGTAACTCCAGCAGCCAATCACAGACGTCCATTTTCTGTGACAGCTTCTGTGGTTTGATGTTGGGGCCCCTCCCATTGACTGACATCATAGTAATGTAAAAAAAAATTGTTTAAAAAAATTAGGAAGAGATTCACTGTATGTTTGACTCTCAGCACAGATAAAGCGGCCAGCCACGGCTGCCACTCTCAGCTGCCTAGCTTTACCTTGGCTGGCAATCAAAATACAAGGCAGCTCATTTTTTAAAATTATTTTAATAAATATTTTTTTAAAAAATGTGTGGGCTTCACTCTACTTTTGATCGCCAGCTAAGGTAACACCCAGGCAGCTGGGGGCTGACATTCTTAGCGTGGTAAGCGTTTTGATCCCTGAAAATAGCAGCTCGCAGCCGCCCTTGAAAATTATTATTATTATTATTATTATTATTTATTTATATAGCGCCATTAGGTTCCATGGCGCTTTACATGAGGTTGAGGGAGACAAGAACAAGTACACTAAATCTAGGCGATCAGGACGTACAGGTACAGGAGGGGCAGGGACCCTGTCCACGAGGGCTCACAGTCTATGAGTAAATGGTGCATTCTTTCATAGCACCATTCTCAGGAGCTTTACCCAGCTCATCCAGCGGCCCTGGTGGTAGTGGCACACTGACTAATAAAGAGGTAATGCCAGCTTTGCATTGGCAGCTGACAGTAAGCCCAAAATTCATAGTGTCAGGCCAAAATTAGACCTGGCCACTATGAATGTCTAGTAAAAAAAACACAATACTGAGAAAAAAAAACATTTTAATTGAAATAAAACACATCCCTGGTTCCCATTTTAAATTACCCAAAAACATACCCTCCGATGATAAATTCACAGGCAAAAATATTCACTCTGCTATCTCTGTGAGCAGACAGTCTGCTCACAGTTGACTAGCAGGCTGACACTGACAACCAGGTCCTGTGAGAAAGGTCAACTAAGATCACAACTGAGCCACGTCAGTGTGAACTCAGGTGACTTAATGAACAGCATCACAGCACATGGATCCCAGCAGTAAAGTAAGCACTTCTCTGGATCACTTTTGCCGGGATTCCAGGTGCCACATGATGCTGTTCATGGGTCACCAAAGTTCACCGCTGATGCAGCTCAGTAGTGAACTTAGACGACCTTTCTCGCAGCATCCAGTTGTCAGTGTAAGCCTGCTAGTCACTGTGAACAGACATTTGTCTGATCACAGAGATGTATAAATGGAAAGGGGGAATGGAAAAGCTCACCATATGCCCTGGAGTGATCCCATCAGTGTGACTATGGCTGGCGTTCACAGTCTGCATATGTAAATCCAAGAAAGGCCAGCACCGGAATCCTTTAGAGGTTATTCATGTTCACACGTAAAAGTTACAAGCACAAGGCATACAGGCCCTGCCTACAATTAAGGAGTATTCTCCGAAATGCATCAGGCGAGGCCTGTGTGCCATATGTTTGTCATTTTTAACCGTGTGAACATGAATAAATAATAACTTCTAAAGGATACTCGGTGCTGGCCTTTACTGATCACAGAGATGTAGCAAGATGAACATATTCACCTGTGGATTTTTCGTCAGAGTTTTTTTTTTGATAATTAAAGATGAGAACTAGGAATGTTTTTTGTGTTTTATTTAAATTAAAATCTTTATTTCTCGGTGTTGTGTTTTGTTTTTTGATGTTTACTAACAAATTCATGTAGCGGGTCTAATATTGGCCTGACGCTATGTATTTTGGCTTAGTGCCAGCTGCCAATACAAAGCTGCGTTAACCCTTTTTTTACCCTGTGTGTCACCATCCCAGGCCACTGGATAAGCCGAGTAAAGCACCTGAAAATGATGTTATGAAATAATGCACCATTTTCAGTGTTGGCTGCAAGCTACGATTTTTAGTGCAGGTTACCGAGAATACTCAAGTCGTACCACGCTGAGAATCCCAATGGGTTTTATCTTGACTGGCTATCAAAAATAGGGAGAAGGCTACACATTTTTTTAAATTATTTACTTACATAATTAAAAAAAAAGAGTTTCCCTGTATTTTGATTACCAGCCAAAGTAAAACCAGGCAGCTAGGGTGGCAGTTCATAGCTGTCCGCTTGATCAGCGCTGAGAAGCAAAAATACTGCAAAGCTCTATGCAAAGTTTTTAAAATTATTTATTTTTAAACTACTATGATGTCAGTGTCAATGGATGAGGGGCCCAACAGCCAATCAAAGATGTTGTCACAGAGAATGGGCATCTGTGTTTGGCTGCTGGAGTAACCTGAAACTAGCCCATACATTCTAGCATCTAGATCATATGGACAGTTTCCAGATTACTTCAACAGCCAATCATAAATGCTCATTCTCTGTTACAGTGTATGTGATTGGTTGTTGGGCCCCTCTGCAGTGAATATCCAGGAAGTTAATGAGTGGCCAAGAAGTACAAGTGTGATGCTTGCAGGGCAAGTCCGCCAAACTCAAACATCAACGGGTTCACCTATATCTAGTCACGATCAGTAATTTTCTTATATGCAAAAATTCCCCACCAATTGCCATGTTAAAATAAGAATACAAATGCATTGCACATTGAGGGTAACCATGTGTCCAGCCTGAATGGGTGATTTTGATCTGTAACAAATCTGTACATATGGGCAGCAAAAAACATGGACATGTGAATGATACCATAAAGGGTACATCTGTATCCCGTATCATATACATGAAACACAGACATCTGAATAAGGTCTTATTGTAAGACAGGCATACTATGCAACAGTGCATGTATATGACTTTGCCCTAGATCTTACAATATTATAAGGAATATTATATGGTGCATTATACATTATAGAAATAAAAGGGGCATTTGCCTTTTTTGTAATTAATTAGTATTAAGTCAAAACTAATTATCTACTAGTTAAAGTGAACATAATATTGCTCCGAATACATAAAACTTTTGTGTGTCACTAAATCAAATGTCCGAGTTGATCGCCCATAGTAATGTGATTTCACTGTCTAAGCCCCGTCTTTGGCTCATAAGCAAGTATGAAATTATTACAAATAACACATTTGGCAGCCTAAAGGTTATACTATTAAAATAAAACCTTAATGGAATAAAATTGAATAGCTGTAAAATCTCCAGGATTTGTGGTGGGAAATTTTCACAGTTGATGGATTGATTCCCGAAATATAGTAATTAGAGTAAAATTTGTGGCTTTTCTGATAAAACATAGATCATTTTTTGAAGTCTCTGTCAAGGTTAAAAGTATATAATTTAATTGGAATCATAACATCTGCATGGTATGTTTTTTTTGTTTTTTATTATATCTCATTTTCTATAAAGGTAGAGATGTATTTTACAGAGAAATCTTAATCTTAATGATATATGTGTTCTAGAGAAAATGTATAAGTAGGTAAAACAAAATATAAGTAATAGAGTAACTCAAAGACCTGGTTTTCTTTCAAAAATGGAACCTTAAAATCTCAGATTTGTAAATTTAAAAGATATTTATGACTTGTATTGTCGTCTAGGGTTCGGACAAGCTATTTAGATGCTAAGGTAAATTGTGCCCTATCCCCTCCCCTACACAATATAGAGCATTTTGTTGTGTAATTTGGAAACATCTTCTAGGAAAACTCCCACGCCCTTCCATCCCAGCCACTTCATGGATAGTATCAGCATGTTGCATGCTTCACAATAAAGATGACGATCTTACAAATTAGAATTGGGTTAAATCACTCTGATGTTCCTGAAATTTTGATTTGTAGCGAAATTAGTTCTCTGAAAATTGAATCTCCCTTACTATGGGTCTTCAGACCTTAGAGCATAATAAACATAAGATGTAAAACTAAACAAATACTTACACTCATCTTAGCTAGGTCATACTGGAGGGTGACCTACAATTGACACCTCTGCTAATTTCCCCACATGTATAGCGTTAACGCTATGAGCTGCCTGCCAAAGCTTCCCCATAGAAACCCGCTGTTCCCTTAGTAGCGGGCCACACAAGACGTGCGCTTTAGCTGAGCGCACAAGAATACGCTGCTAAGGTAAACAGCAGTTTGTATGGGGCAGCGTTGGCAGGCAGCTCATAGTGTTAATGACGCGCCCCAGGCTTGGGTACTTGGCTCTCAGACGGTTTCGGTCTGGATGTCACGGGTGGCTTGCCCGAGGCCGTGGCCCTGGTGGTCAGCTAAAAAGGGCTGGGAAGTTGTTATATTTACAGGGATTATGTACAAAGTTTGTCTTCGGGACGCCACCTGCTGAGTCTGGTGATGTTCACCAGCGCCGCCACAGTCCTCCGGTGGTCGATGGTATTGTGGCTTAGATGAATTAGTCCCCGCAGGCGGGACTGGACCGCCGAGGCAGCGATGCTGTAAAAGAACAGTTTATATTGAAAGGATGCAGCAGAGTCGGGACTTCACTTCACCTTGTAACTTTACTGAAAACTTCTCCAAAGTCATACAGTTCAGCAATGCAGTAGATGGTACAATGGCAAATTCTCCAGATGCTGCAATTGGAATGTCTGGCTGTTGATGGATCGCTCCTTGTGTACCTTTCTGTTTCTTTCTTTCCTTTGTCTCCCAGTGGCGGTGAAGTCTGACTCTTAAAGATGATCTGACCTCCTGCTGCTTCTCTTCCTTTCTCTCTCCCTCCTTTGCGGTCTCTGGGACAACCTTCTCTAAGCTATGCAGTGGCCTCTGCTCCTAGCTTTTGGCTCCCTTTTCTTGACTCACTCAGGAGACTGGGGCTGTATCTATAATATCCCCGTTCTTCGGATTCTCTGTGAGCTGTGTAGAATCTCACAGTTGCGGGTTCCCATACCCGGTTTCTTCCCTTGAACTAGCTCACTGCTGAGCCTCAGTTCCTTGCTTCTATTCTCAGGGCATCTGTACTTTCTTGGCTCTTCAGCCGAGGAGACCCTCCTTGCTCCAGCTCTTACTCCATCTTCTCTCCTCTCACTAACTGCTTGTCTGCTTCTACCAACTAGTTCCCCCTAGAGGCCACTATATCTCCTCCCGGGGTCCCTCCCACCTACTATTCTAGTGTGACTATAGTTCCAATTGCAGTGGGATGACTACACCGCTTTTCTGGGTGTAGTACCCCTTTTGTGGCACCTACATGGTGGGGTGCCACATTAATGCTTTGCACTGCAGGGGAAAATTAGTGGAGGCGTCAGGCATGGGTCAACCTACAAGTGTGACCCTAGCCTTATGGATCACCCATCCAACCACTCAGCTACTTGCTCTCTGCCCGCCATCTATTCCTGTAAGCCAGGTGGGCCTTCTTCTTCCACCTCACCCAACTGGGGCGGGCGCTCTGTCCTGCAGGCTTACACGTCCAGGTATAATACTCCCTCCGATAGGCGTAACTTCTGAAAACTATTTGGATCTTTGTACCCTTTTACATCTTCTGTTCCCAGGATGAGTGCAACTTTCTTTTGGTACTGTGCCATTTTAGAGTCCGTGTTCGGCGCCATGTCAGACTGCTCAATGGTTGTAATCTACAATCTAAATTGAGCCTTCCCCACAATACTTTGATCTTCGTACTTCAAGACTCTATCCTGCCAACTGAACCAAGTGTAACATATTGCAGGGCAGTAGTCATGGGCAATGTTTATGTTTCTTGCACCCCGGCATGCTACATGAAAGAGGGGGTCTTGGCTGGATTTGTGGACTCATGTTAATGAGGCAATTCACTTTTGCAGGCACTATGAAGCTGATAGCTTTGGCTGGCCAGGACCAGATGTTAACCAAATTTTTGCAGGAAACCACCAGTTCTTTAAAAACATTATTTCACTGCATAAGCACTTGATGGCATTTATAAACAGCATATAACATATACACAACTTCTTCTTATACACAGATTATTTCCTCACATAGTCTGGTGGTTCTTAAAAAGAAATTCACTGCTTAAGTTCTCTGTATGATGAACAAAAAACTTTTATAAATGGGATATTGGTTCATGTATTGGCCAAGACACTTAAGCTGATGATCCACATCACGGATTCCCATGCTCATCAGTCCTATCAAAATGACGTGATGTGGATCATCAGCTTAAGTGTCTTGGCCAACATATGAACCAATATTCCATCTATAAAAGTTTTTTGTTCATCATACAGAGAACTTTTCTGCACTTTTTATTAATTTCAGGGTGTAGTTGGGCCCCTAGGGGGCGCCATTCATCTAGTGGTGCAGAAACATTGTACTGTGCAGCCCATGGCTCAGGCAGCAGAGCTTTTTGGGTAGCTTTCAGACATTCTGCACCATATGTATCAATCTGAATGGTGCCCTATGCAGGCCCTTAGCGTGCATGGCAAATCGCCTCCCATACCTTGGTTGAGGTGATTTATAAACCTACACCTGGGCTTGCTACATAAGTGGGGTCTGACTGCGTCCTGCAAGTGCAGTATTGATTTTTGTCTATGGCATTGATGGTAAGTTTTTGATGCTGCTTTTTCTAGTAGTTTTTGTATAATTTTGATAGGACTGATGAGCATGGGAATCCGTGACGTGGATCATCAGCTTAAGTGTCTTGGCCAACACATGAACCAATATCCCATCAATAAAAGTTTTTTGTTCATCATACAGATAACTTTTCTGCACTTTTTTATTAATTTCAGGGTGTAGTTGGGTCTCTAGGGGCCCCATTCATCTAGTGGTGCAGAAACATTATACTGTGCAGCCCATGGCTCAGGCAGCAGAGCTTTTGGGTAGCTTTCAGACATTCTGCACCATATGTATCAGTGTGAATGGTGCCCTATGCAGGCCCTTAGTGTGCATGGCAAGTCGCCTCCCATACCTTGGTTGAGGTGATTTATCACCCTGCACCTGGGCTTGCTACGCAAGTGGGGTCTGACTGCGTCCTGCAAGTGCAGTATTGGTTTTTGTCTATGGCATTGATGGTAAGTTTTTTGATGCTGCTTTTTCTAGTAGTTTTTGTATAACCTCAGTAAGGTGACCCGGAGAAAGAAGGGGAGCCTAGGGTGTTGAGGTGCACCCCAATCTGTGTTGGTACTAGCCGGAATGATCCAGTCCAAAACCGGAGGAACGGCTCCAAGGTGGAGCAGGCGTTTATCCCCTAGCCGCAGATTGGGAGGGCACGGACTTCTTCAGAGGCCGCGGCCTACAACCGGAATAATTCCTTTAAGGCCCCGTATAGGATCCGGAGATCCTCAATGCAAGGACCATCCATAAGGATCTGTGGGGACCGGCGGAGGGCTTTGTGAGTGGGAGTGCAAGGAAGAAACATCGGGAAAGCGCAGTAAGGACAGATAAAGGACTAAGCAGGCACATCACGGAGGGTCCCCAGTGAGACGTCCTAATCCTCTGGTGACTTAGGCCAGCAGTACCCATTGACTGTGTGTAAAGACTGTTTTCTGCCTGAGTCACCAGTAAAGCCCGGTTCAGAGACAAAGACTGTGTGGTGTGTTTATTAGCCTGCGCTGGAGGAGCCATACTCTTGTTTCCACAGACTGTCAGCCTGCATCTCCTCCTGATGAGCTGCCTCCCTGTGTGAGTTCTCTATTCATCCAACACTGCCCCGGGGGTCCAGCTCCACCTATGGGGAGCGTTACCAACTAGCTGCCTCATCATCATCCCTAGAGGTCTGCAGCAGTGCCAGTACCATTACCGGATACCGTAGGTGGTGTCATGAGACACTTTTTATTTTTATTTTATTTTTTAACCCCCATTTTCAGCAACCACCAGGGCCACAGGCCCGGGCACAGGCCGCCCGTGACATCTCCTAATAAATCAATGCCCGGAACCGGGTACCCCACGGCCCTGGAGAGGGTCCGCTTATGGGGACCAGAGGAGTCGATTTAAAATGGGTACTTGCCCAGAAGGAGGCCAAGTGGATAACACTCCTGGACAAGGTGAGACCAGAAGGATTAAATGATCAGGTCTTGTTCAAGCCTTTTTTGACATAGGCCCATTTGTCCTTCAGTTCATGACATTTTTGGGAATTATTAAAATCATTACACTGTATACTGTATATGTATTTAATTGTACAAAAGTGGGGATTTTCTCTCTTTTAGCAGTCCACCACTACTGATGCCTTATGTTTATAGTATAATGTGGTCACCCTCTGTATTGTTTGTTTTAGGAAAAAAAGTCTGGGGCATTTTATATGTGCACCATATGTCCATGGAAATCTTTTGATAAGCAACTGGATGGATCTTGCCTGCACTACTGCTTTATCAGGAGGACTTATTCAGAGATGGAGGGTTCATTCTTTAAGAGAATATTTTTTTACATATCTGAAGAAAATATTTATATGGTGATTTATAAGATGATGTATGTTTTGGCATTTGCCAATATAATGTATAATGTATGACATTTGATTATTTTTTCTATCATCTGTGAATGTTTTTCATATATTTGAATTGTAATATCTACCTTTTCTGATAGGCATGGAATCAATAGGCATGGAGTCCCCCAAGGTTCGGTCCTGGGACTCCTACTTTTCTCCATTTACACTCTCGGCCTAGGGCAACTCATTGAGTCCCATGGCCTCCAGTATCACCTCTACGCCGACGACACCCAAATCTAACTGTCCGGCCCTGACATCAGCTCCCTACTCTCGAAAATCCCACAATGTCTTTCCGCCATCTCATCCTTCTTCTCTGCTCGCTTCCTTAAACTCAACATGGACAAAACTGAATTCATAGTCTTCCCCCCAAGAAATTCCACCCCACCTTCCAATCTATCCATCTGCATTAACGACTGCGCCCTCTCCCCAGTCCCCCAAGCCAAGTTCCTCGGGGTAATCCTTGACTCCTCCCTATCCTTCAAGCCCCACATCGAGGCTCTCACCACATCCCCCTGGCTCCAGCTCAAGAACATCTCACGGATCCGCTCCTTCCTCACCCACGACACTGCTAAAACACTCATCCATGCTCTTATCATCTCCCGCCTTGACTACTGCAACCTCCTTCTCAATGGCCTCCCGGCTAACTCCCTCACACCTCTCCAGTCTATCCTCAACTCCGCTGCCTGACTCATCTACCTGTCCTCCCGCTACTCCCCTGTCTCCCCCCTCTGCCAAGCCCTTCACTGGCTCCCCGTCTCCAAGAGATCCCAATTCAAAACACTAACCATGGCGTACAAAGCCATACACAACCTGGCCCCACCATACATCTCTGATCTGGTCTCCCGATACCTACCCTCACGCAACCTCCGCTCCTCCCAAGAACTCCTCCGCTCCCCCCTCATCACCTCTTCACACAACCGAGTCCATGACTTCTCCCGGGCATCTGCTTTACTCTGGAACTCCCTGCCCGAACACGTCAGACACTCTCCTACCCTGAGTAGCTTCAAGTGTCACCTGAAGACTCACTTGTTCCGTTAAGCCTACAACCTGCCATGAGACCCAGGCGACCGCCCATACCTGACATTCCCCCATCCTACTGTATCCTAACCCGCCCCTCTTAGACTGTGAGCCCTCGTGGACAGGGTCCCTGCCCCTTCTGTACCTGTACATCCTGATCGCCTAGATTTAGTGTACTTGTTCTTGTCTCCCTCATCCTCATGTAAAGCGCCATGGAACGTAATGGCGCTATATAAATAAATAATAATAATAATAATAATAATCAATTATAATATATGTGATTATTAATACCTGGGCATAAGATGTATGGGTGGTGAGTGGCCTGGGCCATTGTAATTAAGATGGTCCAGGTCATTTCGCCACAGATGCATCATAATAGATTTAATAGACAAAAGGGCAATCTGGCTTCTTAAAACATGGCGCCAACACTCTGTGATGTGATGTTACCACCCCACATGTTCCCTGGAGTCCAATCGGAGTATGCTGTGCTGACATCTGTGTAGTAGGACTTCTGGAATGCCGGGATTAACAGAAGGAGCTGTGATTAAGCAGCAGTGTGCGCGCCAAGGGAGGGCATATAAAGGTGACCACAACACTGTCCCAGCACCTCCAGATGAAGCAGTAGCGAAACTTTGAGGTGCTTGGCAGTGTGGTCAATATAAGAACCCTGGCATATGTGGTTATTAATATAAAGGAATAGTGGACTCGCCAATCCAAGTGATTGTGCCTTGTGGGTAGCATTTGCTATCTGGTAGATTATATGACTGACTTATGTTTTATTAAGTATATGGCACTATGTGTATCCTATGGGCAGAGTGTAACATGGATGGTATTTTGGCAGGACACATTTTCTGATAATAATGTGTATACATTTTGTTCATGGATCAGTGATTCTTCTGCACTAGCTTATCATTACTATGTAACTGACCACATTGCTCACCGTCTGTTGTGTTTTTATGGGGATGGTTTTAAAAACAGTGTGCTGTGAAACTTGACTTTGAAATATAATTTATATTCAATTTAAAGCTGGATACTCAGGGCACTAAGCGGTGCTGAAAGTCAGGTCCAGGAGAACTTCCCATTAAGGCGGATCCACTACCGGTGGTGCGCAGCCAAAGCACAAATCAAGATAACCAGGTATAAGAAGAAGCGGCACTCACCGAGGTAGTATAGATGGTCCTTTATTCCACAATTCTAGAAACGGACAGGGTGCAGGGAGGAGGCCACGGGGGCCAACGGATGACGACGCCGTTTCGCGACAGATATCCGGACCCGTAGAAGTGACAGCTGTCGCGAAACGGCGTCGCGTCCGTTGGCCCCCCGTGGCCTCCTCCATGCACCCTGTCCGTTTCTAGAATTGTGGAATAAAGGACCATCTATACTACCTCGGTGAGTGCCGCTTCTTCTTATACCTGAATATAATTTATATGTTTCAATAAATTTCCATTCCGGTTGTGATTTGCTGGAAAATCTAATGTAGGATATAGGACCTGTGGGTAGTTTTGTACAGTAATTCCAGGACCTGGCACCATGTGATGGGGCGCAGGTCCTGGAATTACTCTACCACCAGACTACTCACAGGTCCTGTGATGGCCGGAAGGAAGACATCACCGGAGGTCACCAGGGAGGGTAGGTACTGGATGTTAGTGGTGCACAAAGTGCGCCGGAAAAACAGAGCAATTATTGACGCTCATTATGCTCTGGATCCACTTTTTGCACCACTAACGCAGCAGTCAAAAACATAGAGTCTACACAGCGAATTGACTATCACATTCACTTTGCTGGCAGACATTTTGACTGATCAGTTTGTGGTGCAGTTTTCAAAAAAATAAAAAAAATGCAGCAGCAAAAGCGGATCAGAAACAACTAGTGTGAACATGGCCTAATATAAGTTAAAGCATTAAAAAAGATGGAAAAATGAAGCTTTACTTTACTTTTACTTTCTTTATATGTATGCCCCCCCCCATTCATTGTCAATAAGAACAGTGTTGAAGGAGCTCTGCACTAAAATAACCCACAGGTGACAAGTTTCCACCTGGCGCGTGCTGCCACCTGGACATCATCTGTGTTTATCAATTAATACATTTATATTCACTGTGCAAACCAGGCTATCAACGCTTTCAAGATTGATTCTATAACAATTAGTGCTGTTCCGGGGCATATGGTGCCGATAGTAAATCCAGTTACAGGAGACCAGTCTAGATTTAGAAGTGTATATTTTATGCAGGACGTGTATAGTTCTGACACTTCTTAAGATGTTTATTCAGCATTATTAACACTGTTCAGCTATTTTGAACATCACATGTGACAGATTTAACAACTTTGTAACTCTCGACCATATGATGTTCTACCTCTGCAATTATGCATGACTCATTTTATAAAATTATGTGAATTTGTAAATATGTGTAATATTTATACCTTGCAACGGTTTCATATATTTTGAGTGTTTAATTGATTATCCACTGTTATAGATATGGTTATAGATTAATTAAATATGTATACTGAAAAACCCTAAAAAAACATTTTTTTTGCCTCTCAAATGTTCTAAGATAAAAAATAAAGTGTTTTCTTGCTCCATTTGTCTGCAAACTGGCTTAATTTGCACAAAAATACCTGCCTTTCATGTTTTTCACTCCAATAACCCCTTCACAACAAGGACGTAATAGTACACCCTTCGCCGCCTCCCTCCCTCTGATGTGAGCTCTCGCGCTGAGCTTGCATCATCCCCTACACATGTTAGCTGATCTGATCAGCTGACATGTGTACTTACAAGAAACAATTGGATCGCTGATCCGTTCACCGCTGTTTACCCTTTGGATCGCACTGTCAATTACTGACAGCACGATCCAAAGCACTGCAGCGCAGATTGCGCTGTTCCTTGCCGGCATCAGCAGCCACGTCAAGTGATCACAGGTCCTCAGTGTATTGCTATGACAGCCCAGGACCTGATGATGACCCAAGAAGCTGTTATGAATCACCTCCTGCCGGTGAACCCTGGACTGTGTTATCGGCAGAAAGTGGTCATTTGTGCTATGCAGAGACTTGCTGCTTTCTGCTGAGGTACCCTAAGGGGCCCTGTAAAATCAAGTAAAAGTTAAAAAAAAGTTTTAAAAAGTATGAAAAAAATAATAGAAACACAAAAGTTAAAATCGCCTCCCTTATGCCCCATTTAAAATACTACTATTAAAAAAATACACATATTTGGTATCGCCGCATTCAGAAATTCCCGATCAATCAAAATATAAAATCAATTAAATCAGATCTGTAAGCTGCGTAACGGAATAAAAAGTCCAAGCACTAAAATTAAGTTGTAACATTGCAATAAAATTCAATAATAGGCAATCAAAACATCATATTTGTGCAAAAATTATATTATTAAAAACGACAGCTGAAGCTGATAAAAATAAGCCATCCCAAATCCGAAAAAAAAGAGAACGCTACGGGTCACAGAAAATGGCACTGAATGCCATAGGTGCAATTCTTTTTCTTTAAAATCTTCAGAATTTTTTAAACCACTTAGACAGTAAAAGTATACATGTTTGGTATCTACGAACTTGCACCGACCTGCGGCATCATACCAACACATCAGTTTTATCATATAGTCAACATGGCGAATACAAAATCCCAAAACAAACATGTAACTGCACTTTTTTTTGCACTTTTACTGCAGTTGGAATTTTTTCCCATTTTCCTGTACACTATATGGTAAAATACCGTATATACGCGTGTATAAGCCGAGTTTTTCAGCCCAAAAATTGGGCTGAAAAGTCTCCCCCTCGGCTTATACATGGGTCAATACGGTGGTGGGAGCTGGGGAGGCTGGAGGAGGCGGGGGAGAGGCTGCTGTATGAGCGCCCCATCCCGTGGGGCCGCTCATTATATATGCACTGCTTCCCCCTGTCAATCAGTGCAGGGGGAAACAGTGCAAATCTGGCCCCCAAATGCTGGCACTCGCCCCCCTCTGTGTAAGGGCCCCCCCTGCTGCTTATCTTACCATCCCCGATCTTCTGCACAGCGCCGGTCCTCGGTGCTCCATCCTCCATGCTTCCGTCCGGCTGCATCCGGGATCCCTGGCCGTCGCAGGCATATGACGACATCGTGCGACGGCTGGGGATCTCGGATACAGCGAGGACGGGAGCATGGAGGACAGAGCACAGAAGACCGGCGCTGTGCAGAAGACGGGGTTGGTAAGTTAAGCAGCGGGGGGGCCCTTACAAGGAGGGGGGGCGAGTGTCAGCGTTTGGGGGCCTGTATACCCATGGGGCTTCTATATACCCCTGGGGCTGCTGTATACCACTGGGGCTGCTATATACCCCTGGGGCTGCTATATACCCCTGGGGCTGCTGTATACCACACCACTGGGGCTGCTATATACCCCTGGGGCTGCTATATACCCCTGGGGCTGCTATATACCACACCACTGGGGCGGCTATATACCCCTGGGGCTGCTATATACCCCTGGGGCTGCTATAACCCTGGTGCTATAACCCCTGAGGCTGTTTATACCGGGTGCTATACCCCTGGGGCTGCTATATACCACACCACTGGGCGCTATACCGCATTGCTATATACCCGGCTGTACATACCCTGGCTGTTATATACCCTGGGGCTGCTATATAACACCACTGGGCTTATACCGGGCTGCTATATACCCCTGGGGCTGCTAATACCCCTGGGGCTGTTATATACCCCTGGGCTGCTGATACCCACCACGGCTGCATATAATGGCGCTTATATACGCTGGCCTGTATACCACTGGGAGTGCTGTATATACTGTGGGTCTGTATATACCCTGGAGGTTGCTATAACCCCTGGGCTGCTCATACCCTGGCGTTATATACCCCTGGGGCTGCTATATACCACACCACTGGGGCTGCTATATACCCTGGGGCTGCTATATACCCCTGGGGCTGCTATATACCCCTGGGCGTTATAACCCTGGGCTGCTTATACCACACCACTGGGGCTGCTATATACCACTGGGCTGCTGTATATACTGCTGGGGCCTGTATATACCACTGGGGAGGCTGCTGTATATACTGGTGGGGTCTGTATATACCACTGGGGAGGTTGCTGTATACCACTGGGGCTGCTGTATATACTGCTGGGGCCTGTATATGCCACTGTGGAGGCTACTGTATACTACCACTGGGGAGGCTGCTGTATACTACCACTGGGGGGGCCTGTATATCACACTGCTGGGGCTGTATACCTGTGCTGGGGTCCACCCTCGGCTTATACTCGAGACAATAGGTTCTCCCAGGTTTTGGGGGCAAAAGTAGGGGGGTCGGCTTATACACGGGTCGGCTTATACACGAGTATATACGGTAAATTATTTTATTAATAAGTATAACTGGTCTCACAAAAAACAAGTTCTTATATGTCTATATTGATGAAAAAATAAAAAAATGTATGTCTCTTAAAATAAGGGGAGGGAAAAACAATAGTTCATTGAAAAAACAACAAAAAAAAAACACAAGTACATTTAGGGACTGCATTTTTATTAACCCCTCGACCCTCATGTCTGGTTTGAACACTCTCAGCTCTTCTACATCAGAGACCAAGGGGACAAACAAAGCTTCTATCCCCTAGAACCCAGAGCGCTGCGGCATCGTAAAAGGGGTAACTCAGGTGACCTATGTTACTCCCCCCTTACAATGCCACAGCACTCCGGGCTCTCCTTCAGGGACCATGGGGATAGAAGCTTTGTTCATTCCCTTGGTCTCTGATGTAGCAGAGCCGACAGTGTTCAGCACAGAGATGAGGGTTGAGGGGTAAATAAAGATGTAGTCCCTAAATGTATTTGTGTTTTTTTTTTTTTAATGAACTATTAGAAAAAAAATTTGACGTGAGCTTCGCCATATTTTTGTATGCCAGCCAGGTACAGCAGGCAGGTACGGGCTGCCCCCAACCCCCAGCTGCCTAGTAGTACCTGGCTGGAAACCAAAAATATAGGGAAGCACTTTTTTTCAATTATTTCATGAATTCCGTGAAATAGTTAAAAAAAAAACAACGTGGAGCTTTGCCCTATTTTGGTGTCCCGCCAGATACAACTAGGCAGCTAGGGGCTGGAATCCACAGCGCAGGGTGGTCCAAGCTTTCTGGGCCCCCCTGCTGCAAATTGCAGCCCGCAGCCGTCCCAGAAAATGGCGTGTTCATAGAAGCGCCATCTTCTTCCGCTGTACCCAACTCATCCAGGACCCTGGTGCGGTGACTCACTGGGTAATAATGAGGTTAGGGCCAGCTTTGTATTATCAGCTGGCCCTAAGCCTGAAATTCATGGGGTCATGCCAATATTAGACATGACCACCATGAATTTCTAGTAATCATATAGAAAAAAAATGCAACACAGAGAAAACATATTTTTATTAGAAATAAAACAGAACACAATTAGGGACTCCATCTTTATTAAAGAAAAGAACCCCACCCCCTCCAATGTAGTCCATGTTCGAGGGTCCCATGACGTCCAATCCGGATCCAATATCATCTGATCAGTTGGCTGTCAAACCGATCAGATGATCAATATCAGGCTCAAGGACCTGAATCAGCTGTCACACCAGCTGTGTTTAAATTTCCTACGCTGACACCGAACAGCTGATGTCGGCGCGGGCTATTGAAACACAGCTGATCTGACAGCTGCTTAAATTTCCCGCGTCAACACCGAATAGATGATGTCGGCATGGGAGATTTAAACACCTGTCAGATTAGCTGTGTTTAAAGCTCCCACGCTGACACCACCAGGAGATGAACGGCTACCACCACCGGGAGATCAGCGGCGCCCGGCGCCGGGAGATGAGCGTCTCCTGGAAATGGGCTCCGCTCATCTGGCGGTGCTGGTGCAGGCAATTTAAACACAGCTGATCTGACAGCTGTTTAAATTTCTCGCGCTGACACGAACAGCTGATGTCAGCGTGGGTAATTTAAACAGCTGTCAGATCAGCTGTGTTTAAATCTCCACCCGCCAGCTCGAACACAGCGTGGTCAGGTCTGATAAAGACCTGATGACGCTGTGCGGCCAGCCAATCACTGTAAAGCCACAGCTGACATGGCTGTGGCATTACAGTGTGTGGTAGCTAATCCCTGCATGTGGGCTGCCTCTTTAAAGAGCGCCAACATGCAGGGACGGAGAGACGAGCACCTGCCTGAGCATCTCGGTGTTACTCGGTGCTTGCCGAGCATCCCGAGTACTGCGATGCTTGGGCGAGTACCGAGTACCGCCGAGCATGCTCGCTCATCAATAGTGGAGAATGCCCAGGCTGACAACATACTGTAGTCAAGAAGACTCATTAGCATATGAAGATGTAAGTAACAAACTCATTTCTTACAATGATTATAGGACAGTTTTAGATCAGACAGGGATGGTAGGGATGTATTAGGAAGGTGTAGGGGCAGGTAGGGATAGGTTAAGGGGTAAAAACGAGCTGACAGTTTCTCTTTAAAACATAATTGTTGGAAGTTCCCTCCCATTATGTTCTAATCCACAGAAACATTATTCATGAATAGTGAGTGCAACTTATTTTTTTCAATTTTTTGGCCTAATTAATATCGTAAAGTTCAAAAAGCCCTTTAACTTATTTAACTTATTTTGATAATTTGATATTTTGATACTTTTAACACAGGCTTTGAATTTTTCAGTATAGGTGACACTACAAAATATCTAGAATATGTCAGTTTTTATATATTTTTTCTTTTAAAGAAAATAGTCCAAGAAAATGCAGTAATATTGACAAAGAGGATGAAAATTCCCATCGCTGCCTGCCTCTCCAATACACATTTTCCATTGCTTCTGTAACACACTGCAGATCTGACAGGTATATTTGTCTCAATGACACAGCCATACACACAGCATCCTATTAGATGTGCAAACTGACAAGTATAGCCACACATTAAGTAAGCAGACATATAAATAATATTATCAGCCCCGAACTGAATGACTCCTTCCGTCCTGACATATGATAATGTCTGCACCGGTTTCAGATGCTGAGCGGAGTATCTCAATGCCTGCGTTTCTTTTCGAGGGGAGAATAATCCATCCTTTGCCATTGCCTTCCCTTCATGCTAACCTAACAAATATAGCAACCATAAATACATGTTAAATAATTCATGAACATTATTTTGTAAATTCTGCTAGGCCACACCTCTCTGGGGGCATATTTATGGACGTACGTCAGCCTAAAAATCAATATGTCTGCCAAGCTTCTAACCTCTGATGCAGAATTCCCACATCTACTCCAAAATGCTGCAAACGACTCCAATTCCACTCCAGAAGTCATTCCATCATGCTGTCACTTTAATTCAGATGCTGCTACTTGTTTTAATAACATACATCTTACACGGAGAATATTGCCAACACGCAATGTGCAGGCGCATTTTACAACCGCATCAAATGTTATTAACCCTTTGAACCACGATATTCTTATCAAGCAGCACACTCCTTTCTGTCCCTGATGCTTATCAATAATTTCCAAAACTGGGACCAATTCGACTTTAGAGTTTCTCATCAATCTGGCAGTTAAAAAAAATGCATTGTATATATATATATATATATGTTATTATCTGACCCTGAAGAATAAGGAATAGATGACTATCAATGGAGTTTGTTATGTAGACGGAACGAACATTAAGCAGCGATTATGTCTGAAAATATGAAACGCTTGTAAAATAAAATTAGAATATAGGGGAAAAAAAAGAATAAAAATTCCCATAAAAATATGTGTCTAACGCCCATTCCCATTGTGTTGGATGTAAATGCTAAAGGAGATTAAAAGAAATATATCAAAAATAGCCTTGAGCCTGGCAGCTTGTGATATCATAGTCTTTATAGATGCTGGTAATGCATTCATCTGTAACATATATGTATATCTTTATGGTTAATATAGAGGGGTTAATTAAGGTACACAGGTTTGGAGAGCCCTTTTATTATCTATATGCCATCTAACATTTTTTTTTTACTTAAACGTTTAATTTAGGCTGGCATCACACTTGGAAGTGCAATTGCGTTGACCGCATCCAGATCCGGATGCAGTCAATGCAATTGCCTTCACACACATTTTTTTGCAAAAATGTGTTCTGTAAACCGCAATGTGGTAACCGGATTGCTCCGGATGTGTAATCCTGAGCGATGCGGTTACCGTATACTTTGTTCATCCCTGCTACCACAGGGATGAATGAAGTGTTAAATGTTATTAAAATATTAAACATCCTGTGGGCATGTGAGGGGTTAATGAGGCAGTTATATTATTGCCGGCTTTTGTCAGCTTTGTACAAATTTCTGAATGAAGCCGGCGGCTCCTCATAGTAGAGGAGATACTGTACGTAATGTATGTATAGTATCAGCCGTTGTCCTAGGTCCAGTAAGCAATTACATTAGGTCTATGGGCAGCGCACCGCCATAGACCTAATGTAACTGCTTACAGGACCTTGGACAGCGGCTGATACTATACATACATTACGTACAGTATCTCCTCTACTATGAGGAGCTGCGGCTTCATTTAGAAATTTGTACAAAGTCGAAAAAAGCCGGCAATAATATAACTGCCTCATTAACCCCTCACATGCCCACAGGAGTGGACAGCATGTCTCTAGGGAGGGTGGGCCCCCTAGAGACATGTTGCCCACAGCTACTATTAATATTTAATGTTTTAATAACATTTAACACTTTGTTCATCTCTGCAGCAGCAGGGATGAACAAAGTATACGGTAACCGCATTGCTCAGGTTTTACACATCCGGAGCAATCCGGTTCCCGCATTGCAGTTTGCAAACCGCTCCGAAAACTGCAGCGCTCCGAAAACTGCAGCCTGCATGATTTTTCACGCAGGCTGCAGATCCGGATGCGGTAACTGGATTGCATGTACAGCAATCCAGTTAACATAATGGGCTCCTATGGGGAGCAGTTCCTGATCCGGTTTTGAGCTTTTTTGCAGCACAAAACCGGATAAGGATTTAAAAATTCTGCCGCAAGTGTGACCCCAGCCTTATTATAAAATTCACATCAAAATGACATATTGTGAAAATCTAGTTTTAAAACATGCATTCTTTTGTGGTTTTATTTATTTTAATATATATGACTATCTTTATTTTATCCTAAAATCTTGCAATTTTCACTCAAAATAGGCTGACAGCTTCTGTTATGCGCAGTGAGTTTTTAGCTGTCATCTCATTATCATCACAGGCAGGTTTACACAGGTAACACAAAAAATAAATAAATAATATTATTCGGTATCCCGTTACCCGTTCTGTTGATGCTGAGTGAAACAGTTGTTGTATTGCAGTCGATTTGTTCCAGTGTGCTAGAAATACTTTGGCCACTTTGAGTTAGGAAATAGATCATATATGTTGTGATGTCTGTACACTAGCACTGATATATGCCTATTCTCTGCTGTACTTTATTGCTATCTAATGATCAATGTATGTTTAAGAAAGTTAGGTGGTCAGTCTTCTCAGAAGCTACCATAGCAATGGCGGGTAGAGGCCTCCACTTCAGGCCTCTCCACTTCCTGTATACTGGTTAAAATAAATCTTGGTTAAGACCGTCGTCTTTTTTAGCTGGTGTCCTGTAGGCTCCCCCTACTGCACTGCCATGCTTGTATGCACTTTTAAGGAATGAAATAAATGTTGGTATGTTTAAGTATCGTGAGTCACAGAACTCCTTATTTTGCTTCACTGGATTGCTTTGCCCAATTCCGGGCTTTCTCTGGTGAGCACCGACCCTATCCTCCATCCGGATCAGTGGATCGGACAGTCGTGGTTTACCACAAATACTCAGTGGAGTCCGAGCTGAAGTTGGTGCAGAAAGTAAATGCTATTTTTCTCATATTTTTGCTGTTTAAAATAGGTCTTGTCTAGTCAAGAAAGAGGAAGAAAATATTACTGCTCCAAGAATCTCTATCCCAGTCCATGCTGAAAGGATATCATTCTCTCCATTTAATTGCCTCCACAAAGGAGTGAAGCTTCATAGAGCCAGGAGAGATAAGACTGAACAAGTGCTCTCCTGCACACTGGTTTTATGTTGGCTACCAGTCAGAATCAGTGCAACGTGGCTTCCATGTCACAAACTTTGTCTACCCTGCAAAAGGGAATGTTAGCGCAAAAAAACATAAGTAGCTCCATACTGCCAGCGTGTCACCACAGTGAGTCAACCCATTATGGTCCCCCTATCAGCATTTCCTTACCTGGACTGTGCATAATATTTCCTCTGGTAAGGAGTAAAGAAAGCTGTACTCCAGGGACCATGAGAGGCCCTAAATTGCTTGTTTCAAGGGGAGAAGTTATCTTCTTTCATACGCAAAATATCAAGTGGATCTCATATGATGGCAACAAAAATACAATGCAGATTGTACATTTATCAGTTCTCTGTGTACAGACATCACATCACAACATATATTACATATTTCTTAATGCACAGTGCCCAAAGTATTTCTGGGACACTGGAGCAAATCTACTGCCACATGACAACTGCTTAACTCAAACACAATACAATGGGTACCTGTGACAAGTTGACTGCTCTGCAGTTTGTGCTTTTAAATTTTTTTAAATTTCCTTTGTGACATTAAGGGTTAATGTCTGTTTTTCCCTTTGCTGCATCTTAAATCAGGTGATGTCATTGATGACCACTCTTACACCCTTTAAATAGTCACATAACACATCACCTGATGCCATTGATACAGTTTATTCTCTGCTTGATCATTCTGCTGCCTGGAAGTAGTGCTCAGCTGCCGCTGTAAGTTCTTCCTGGTGACCCCTTTCTCTGTGTTGGAGTTTTCCTATTACATGTATCCTTATTGTTGTTTCCCCTGTCTGTCTTTTCCTTCTCTATTTTTTTCTATTTGCAGTGGCAAGGCTTGCACCCTCGCTGGCCAGTGCACTAGCCAGAGTTACTTTGCTGATAGACAGGGAATAGGCATGTGATGGAGGTTTGGTGAGAGATCTGCTTAGGGTGTTAGAGCAGTAAGGGACAGACACAGGCCAGTGTCTGGAGGTCTCCTTATCTCCCTCTTCCTACTGCTAAGGCCTCGCTTCCCTTTTTACTATACCGCTGTCCTTTGGTGACACGCCATGTGTGGACATTTTCCCTGCAGTATGTGACAGTACTGAGATACTACAATAGTAATAATAACAATTCTATATACAATGGATAATTAAAGAGCTATTGTTTACAATAAGTGATGGATACAACTCTCTTTCTGCCCGTCCCTATATAATGAGCTCCATGAAGGAGTCATAGTATCTCTATTGCTTTCCTCTATATACACTACAGGATTTACAACACGTGGTAGACTGCTGTATACCGTGGAACCTTGATATCGGTGATATCATAAGCTATATCAGTAGTTGTGATGGCTCACAACCGACCCAGGTGAGCCTATATTGGTACTTTGCAGTTTTGAATCCACACAGATAAACACTATTGTGTGCCTTTTTCCTTCCTGCCCAGCATTTTTCACTCAATGGGAAATGAATTGCTACAAAAATCTTTTAGTGTTGAATATCCCTTTAAATGAAAAAAAAACTATTCTAATCTTGTAAATGATCCCTTTAATAGATGAAATGATAAAATTACCCCAGATTGTTAGTATGGTCACCTCGTTCTAATGTCGACTTTGAAGCTATTCCACATTGAAACACTGAACAAGAAAGCTTTGATGGCTTTGAATGCTCTTAATGTTTTCAACATTGTATTTGTTTAATTCACTATGAAGTGGCATTTCTTGAAATGATGAATATAAACATTTTGGTCTTTTATGAGCAGTTCTGGCGCCTACATTGAGGAATCAAAAAGATTTGTGTTCTAGTAGGCTAAGCAATGCAATATGTTCTCATTGCTTTTGTAATTAAAGGAAACAATCTCAATGTTCCAGTTTTGTTCAATGACACCTAAAGGTCTGTATCATGATTTTCATCTTTAATGTGCTTGATATTTGGAAATAACTAATATGACCATAGCAGCTGAACACTGCTTTAGTAAAATACAGCGCATGAGCACCGGGACTAGCAATTGGCTGCAAAGTTTATAGAGGGTACACGCTATATCATCACTGCAATCAAGTAAACAGAAGACCAGTGGAGATAACCAGAAAAAGGACTTTGGAGGGGAATGCAAGATATTGTAGTTATGTTATTGACTACTGGATTCTACTAGAAAATTTTCAGATGTAGAAAATTCTTTAAGATCAAGCTATCATTGGAAAATAATATGTAAGAAAAAGAAAATAATAATCGCACATTTTTCACTCTGGACTTATTGGCCTTTCTAGCCTCAGACTTCCTGTCTGTTCAGGAAGGGTTTTCAGCAAAGCTTCTTATGAGCAGATTTAGGATAACAATGACACCTCCATACAAAGCTGATAGCACAGGATTCACCAATCACATAGGTGACCCTGCTTACCTTTTTAATGACCGGAATACCAGTTGAATTTGAGAATGGGATACGGTGCTGCTATCAATGACTCCGACCACGATATGATACCAAAACCAACTGCTCTTTAATAACTTGTGAAAAAAATAACAGGATTTTACTTTTCAACAAAATATGGGCCACAACAGCCACGAACCACAGAATACAAATTATGCAGCCTGAGAGATCCCAAGTGCCAGCTTCACGGACAGAAGGACTACCCCCAGGGATATACCACTACCTCCCTTATTCAGTGCAGGGCCTACCCGGAGTGCTATCGTGACTGTGACATTTGGTTCTCTCAGGAATACAATCTTACTTAATTACAATAGATTCCGGGTACCCTGTTTTCCCCTTGATTTATATATTTAAATGACTTATCACTTGAACTAACACGATATGTACACTGTGCACTGTCCTCTTTGCAAGCACTCAGAGCGAATGTCCTTACAGAATATCCTCATACAGAAAAAAACTGGACTTGTTACTCTGACGACCGGCCACTAGATTTAATCAGCTTCCGAGGTCACCAAATTCTTGGATTCAGGTGCAGTTTAAGATTCGGATCTGTCCCAGTAGTATTTCATGGAGCTCTCCTATAGCATTCACGTTCACCAGAGTCTCGGTATACTGGCGCTCACACTGTCTCCATTAGTCCATCTATAATTTCAACAACAGGAATGTTCTTTGAGATGCTGCAAATCCTATCTAAGGCTGGGATCAGACTTGTTTTGGCACCCATGTTTCCAGGCAGCACTAATACCAGACAGTGTTAACGGCAAGCACTGTCTGGAAACGGGGCCCCATAGAAAGCTGTTGTCTACTTTAGTTACAGCCGCACACAGAACTGCATGATGACCGCTTTTCCTCAGCGCACAGGAAAACGTTGCATGTGAGTCGGACCGGCAGGGAAGAGGTTACTCGGAACCGGGATGGCGGCTGCTGACGGGGGAAAGGGGGATCACAGCTGGTCGGTTCCATGCCCTGGGCACTCAATGGCTGATGGGGATGATAATTGGAGGATAATACGTGACGCCACCTGTGGGGTCTGGTAAGCGGTTACCAGCGCTGCAGCCGGGCGCTGAGGTGATGGTGTGGTGCTGCAGAGGTAGTACAGCTCCCCACAGGCGGAGCTTTTCCTCAGCGCTAAATAAAATTAGATTAAATGAAGCCAGAGATCAGATCAGCTTAAACAGTTCTTTAACTGGTACCAGATTGATAAGGTACATGGTACAGTCTAGCTCACCGGAGATTATAGCCACAGATTTTAGGATTCACCACATAGTCCGTCAGAGGTGTCTCTCAATTATCTCTGTCCACAATGGCTCTCTGCCCTCCTACGCTGAAGTCTGGTTACCAGTCCCCAGGTCTGTTGTGTTAAGTCACTGTTACATCTTGGCGTCTTAGACCTAACCGCGGGACAGAGGTTAGGCTTCTTGGTGGGTGTCGTGACTCCCCAATGAAGGCCCACAACACGCTAGTCTGCGGTTTGGGATAAACCTGATCAAAACCGCCTCGGTTCCAGTTTACCAGTGTGACCTGGGTGCTCCAGACGGCTCCGACCAGACCTGGAGTGTCCCCTTCTTGTCTGGGTCACCTCTGCCCCTTAGAGGTGCCCTCACCTCAGGACAGCAGGGTCCCCTATGTCCGTCCATTCACTCTCTCTGTCACCGTCTGACTGACTTTTTGTAAACTGTCACTCATGTCTTCCCGCTCTTCTAGGCTCCACCCCCTGGGACCTACTGAATACCAGTCCCCTGTGCTAAGGTGTCCTATGAGCATGTTTTGGGTGCAGACTCTGTATTTTCCTCCTCATCCACAACTACAGGGATACTACACCTTCTGTTCGGGGTGCAGTACCTTCCTGTGGCGTTCCGCCAGAGGAGTGCCACACACCCCCTTGGTTAAATACACTCGTCCGCGAGTGTCACAACCAAACCGGGTTTAAGCTTAACTTTTTATTAACATATTAACCGGGTTACGACTAAACATGAACATAACAAAACAATAACAATATGTGTTTCTTTTTTCTTCCCTTGTGGGAGGCACTGGGCTTCAACGTTGCAAACAAAACATTTATTCTAGTCAACATCGGCCCAACGAGGGCCGGGTATTGAGTCTCTGATTTACTTCAATCAGGCTCCGAAAACAAAAGTTCACATTTAGGTCCATGTGAGTCTTTTTAGATTTAATCAAGGGAAATAGACATTTAACTAGGAACAATACGGGTTATAGTAATAAGTCATTCTTTATTAACCCGTATAGCAAACCAACCTCGGGGTCCAGCATGGTGTTCATAAGAGATCTTATCCCCCCGGTACAGGTCATGATCTGGGTGGCCTTTCGGGAGGTGTGGTTTGACCTCTCTCCTCCCCACAAAGACCTCTTCATAGGGGCCTACCTACCGGGCAAAACCGTATCCAGTGACGAGATTAAACGCCGTCACAGTACCTTTCCTTCTTTGATCCAGTGGCAGCGGTGGTAGGGTCCTGGCAATGGCGCAGGCCTGGCGGGTCTCCATTTTGTTGGCTCACCAGGCCTCTCGTCGCCTCTGCCTCATCATCCTGGCACTGTGGTCTTCCGACAGGCTACCAGAAGTGCGGGTTTGGGGTTGGAGTCCGGTATCCAAATCGCCTCATTTCCATACTGGCCCGGTCTTTTGGTTGTTCCAAGCGCTCTGGCCCACCATAGCTCATGGGGACCAGATGCCTCTGCGCCGCCGACTGCTCCTTCCTCTCGGTCTTCCTCCCCAGAACTCGCCTGGTGGTTAGAGCCTTCTTCTATGAATTCCTCCACAGTCAGGTTGGGCTCCTCAGAGAACTGGATCAGGTCTCCAGGTTCGGCGGCTTCCTCGTCAGACTCTATGTCAGCAGTGTCGTCCTCTGTCTCTGGCTCGGGATTCTCTGGAACAGGGTTCTGATCATCAACTTGGAGTGCCATTACTTTGGCTGTAGCAACTTGCAGTGGATCTCCGGCTATTGAGTGCTCAGTTTCTGGGTCCACCGACACTCCTGGTTACGGGTCTACCATGGGCCCCTGTTGTTCCATCCTGCGGCTCAGCTGTAAGACCATCTCAGCACTCCAATGCTGGATGGTCCACTCCATGGTCTCTGGAGTCGGGCTCGCAGATCCCGCAAGGCTGCTCCCCAGAAGTTGATGTCAACCCCCACAGTTTCCAGGGAGGGCAACCCCGGGACAGCATGGTTGGCTTTCATATCCTCCTCAACTTTTCTGATCAAGTCGGAGATCGTTGGTACCGACATTGTGAACAGACCGCTGATGGGTAACAGGTCTGGTTAACAGCCAAGGTCTCTTGTTCTTGCTTCCGGCAGCACCCTGTTCACTTTTTATAGTCCCAGTCCCAAGCTGGTGCAGTTTGGTTCCCAACCCGCCCCCTAGGTTGTTTGATGGCAAGGGGGGCAGGGAGACAGTTTGGTGCCTCTTGCATGCCCTTCCTTGATGAGGGGCCGAGGAATGCCCCTGGGCCAGCACATTTCTGTCACATCTCTATCCCCCCATTTTGGGCCTACGCAGTGAAATAAAGTTCAGTCAATAAAAGTCCAATTTAAGGCACACAGTACCCAGTTTTACCGGGCATGAGATCCAGTTCGTGATGCCATGAGTCGGATCGGCAGGGAAGGGGTTACTCAGAATCAGGATGGCGGCTGCTGGCGGGGGGGGAATCACGGCTAGTCAGTTCCCAGTTCTGTGCTATGGACACTCAATGGCTCATGGGGATGATGATTGGGAGATTATATGTGATGCCACCTATGGTGTCTGGTAAGCGGTTTCCAGCTCTGCAGCTGGGCGCTGAGGTGATGTGTGGCACAGCAGAGTTAGTACAGTTCCCCACAGGCGGAGATTTTCCTCAGCGCAGCGGGGTGGATGAGGGGTGTGGTAGTTCAAGACTCTGTAGTGCTACAGAGCCCTTTCAGGCGACGGATTAAATGAAGCCAGAGATCAGATCAGCTCAAATAGTTCTTTTACTAGTACCAGATGGATAAGGTACACGGTACAGTCTGGATCACCGGGGATTATAGCCACATATTTTAGGATTCACCACAGAGTCCGTCATAGGTGTCTCTCAATTATCTTTCTCGGTCTCTGTCCACAAGGCTCTCTGTGGGACTTTATTCAGTTAGGAAGCAGGAAACCTTGGCAGTGTAAGGAATGAGTTCAGCTCACAACTTCCAACGTAGATAATTTAGAGAAATCCAGTGTCAGGATGATCAGCCCTTTGCTGCATCTTACCATGAGGACAATCAGAGAATTGACCAAGGATAAGGAAATGAGTGCAACTTTTCTAATTTTATGCAGTATATTGAGGTGCTTGCCATGATGGAATGTGTATAAATCAGCTGTTCCAGCTAGGAATATTTATATACTTTGGTCCTGTCACTACCAAACCCCTAATAAAACATAAATATGCAAAAGACCCTGCCACCACCAATCACTTATGAGGCCGATTGGACACCTGTTACTGATAACGTGAGACTTACACAGGGTCATTGTTTTTCATCATAGAGCAATAAGAACGAAGCTATTCAATTTTATAGATTTATTCTGAAACAATAGGCAGTGTTTACAAAAATATACAACATTTTACAAAGGGAATAATATAAAGTATAGAAGGTTATATAAAAGTAAATGATTAAAGTAAGAGGCTTATTAAACTTGTGTCACATGGTGACATCCGCAATCTTAGGGAGGGAAAGAGACTCCTTAGAAAAACTATGATTAAGCAACACAGCTTGGGTTCTTGCTGTGTCCTTCCATCTTTTGAATAAAGTCACAAAATAATGGTCTTAGTTTTCACTATTGTACCATAAAAGTATACGGAATTCTCATCTGCTGACTTCATATATGGGCTGTTCTTGGGAGGTGTCCATGTCTGTAAAAGTTATAGTTTTCTAAATTCCCTCATATTCTTCACTTTGAAGCTCACAGGCAGAAGATATTAGCTTCATTTTACCCCTCACAAAGTTACTTTTTGATAGACAGTAAACAAGACAAAGCTGTATATAATTGGCAGAAATCCATTTGGTGTGATTCCAAGCAATGTCCAGTGAAGGCAAATGCTGTTTTGCATTCGCCATGTCATATGGATTCTGAAAATATATTTTTCATAATGTTACTAATAAAGTGGAGCATTACATTTGTCTTAAAATGTTTTAGCTGACAGAATAAAGAACTACACCTCCTTTTTTCTCTCTGAAGTGTTCTTATCTCTTAAAAGCCATAAAAACTGGGCCTTTGCATTTCTGGCCAGTTTCTGCCAAAGGTGGGGTTTGGTGGGAAGGTCAAAGGGTGAGCTCTTTGGTCAGTGACCATTTACACAAGCAATGGGGAGGAGAGGGGCCATGGTCTTAGGTATGGGTGTCAGCTCTAAGACAATGAAAATAAATTCACCGGACTAGTAGAAGTGCTTAGAAAGCGGATCAATGGTATAGAACATTAAAAGTTGGGAAGCCTTTATTGGTCAATGGCTCGCTTTACAGCTTCACAATGCCTTTCGACAGCATTGATTGTCTATAGTAAAGGTCCAGTTGACGATATAGGTGGGATTATCAAGAGAGCCATTTGGAGGCGCATTCCACAGCTATACCTCAAATTCAAATGTTCAATACTGGTGACCGCAGGACCTGTGGTGACATCATCATCATGTGATCAGTAACAGAAAGATGCCGGAAGTCTGGACTTTCTGCCCCTTTATGTCACTAATCACAAGTCCTGTGGTCATCAGTATTGAACATCTGCATTTAAGGTTTAGCTGGGGAATGCGCCTCCAAACAGCTCTCTTGATAATCCCACCTACATCATCAACTGGACCTTTACTATAGACAGTCAATGCTGTCGAAACGCATTGTGGAGCTGAAAAGGGAACCATTGACCAATAAAGGTTTGCCAACTTTTAATGTTCTTTGCCATCGATCCCCTCCCTAAGTGCTTCTACTAGACTGGTGCATTTCTTTTCATGTATCCCCCTTCCCTCGGCAAGGGAGAAATGGTAGAAGCAGCTCCGGGTTTCCATCTCCCTAGCTTAAGGACCTGGCATCTCCAGGCAATGGGGTATATGCAGAGGGACCTGTGATGATGCATTTCCCCATCACATGACCTCAGCCCGGAAACTACATGGGAGCAGTGAATCACAGCAGCGGCGGATCCACTCATCCTCCAGCCCTGATGACACACGAACAGGCCATTCACCAGGGTTGAACAGGGGTGAACAATCCCTTCAGGTTAGTGGCCTCCCGGCCCTCTAATTCCCACACAATCCTACGGTTCTTCACAGTATGCCCCTATGCTTCTTTTCTTACAGCTCTAAGACAATGGAAGGCATTTTTTCATTATATGTTCCTGACATTTGACAACAACCTCTTGGTTTTCTTAAGATTTTTTCTGTATTTGTTCATATATAATTACCTTGTACATCCTGATAAGTATATACAAGGTCATTTTTATGTGAACAAATAAAATGTTTTTATAAAGACCAAAACACTGTTTCCAGATTTCTCTAAATTGTCTTTCATTAGTACAGAATATTAGGAACCGCTAGACAAAGCCATAAATTCGAAACACACGTAAGGTAAAATTGGCATCCTCTATATGGTGAATATTTTGCGTTAACACTTTTTTTTTTCTTTTGTTGTTTTTTACAGTAACCATATATTGTATGTTTCTGTGGAATTAAATAAGCCTCATCATTTCCTTGATGAAATTTAATTGTGACATAAATTTCTGAGGTCCATGACCGAAACGTTGTGCTTCTGGTGGACGGAATAAATTTATATGAAGATTTAAGATACCAGCTTGTGAGGCGCTGTTCTTCTTCTTATCCTGATAAATTTCTGAGATTCTGAGATTTTTTTTGTGTGACATATTGTGCTTTATGTTAGTGGTAAATTTAGGACAATTTTTTTTGCCTTTATGAAAATATCATCAGGTACCATCACATGCTGCAATCTCAGCTGGCGATGTGTGGCGATCTAACATGCACGCTCAAATTTTTCATGGTCGCCTTAGATCGCCGATGGCGGCATCACACCCACAATTTCGCCATGAAGCTAAGGCGATGTGTCGCTCCGGAAATCGCCTCACCTACAGCGGAACCAATCTTGCCTCATTCCATCGCCGCTTCACACACCGCAATCTCAAAGGCAATGTGGGCGTACATGTTCAGCGCAGCGATAGTGGTTTACACCGTGCCCTATACACGCTCATTGGACAACACAACAGCGTTACGATTGGTTAGCCTGCTCTGGAAGGCGGCTAATACATGACGCCATTGTCTATTGGAGTTTGCACTGAGTTTGTGGATGGTTGTGTAGCTGAAGATGTGTGTGGTGCTGAATGGACAGCTCTTCAAATATGGCACCCTGTCAACTGACAGCCAATGGGAACACAGTAGCTAACACCAATCATCGCAGACAGGGCGTGGACTACAGAACGCTTGAGGCACGCCTATGGGAAATCATAGGCAACGCTCTTTCCATCATTATAGCCCTGTCCCACGCCACAACACAGAAATATCGCCTTAAGGATTGCGGCTAATTACTGAGCACTGTTCAGAAATCAGGCAAAAGCCGAAGGGCGATTTATCACTGCCAAATTGCCAAATTACATGCCGCAATGAGGCAATTTCACGGTGATTGCTCCTTGGGCAACATATCGCCTTTATGATTTCCAGGCGATATTGCGGCATGTGACGGCACATTTGGCAACAAGGTTGAAAATTTTGCATTTTACAAACTTTTAATTTTACGCTTTTAAACCAGAGTTATATCAAACAAATTAGTTAATAAGTAAAATGTACCACATATTTGTCTTACTATATCAGCATCATTTTTGAAGCATATTCTTTTGTTAGGCTGGAAACACACTATCCTACTTACATGCGAGTCTCTCGGATGAGACTTGGATCAGTGACTCTGAACGGCCTCTCCCTCTCTGGATGGGAGTGTGATGCTGCATAAAAAACACAAGCAGCTGACACTCCGGTCCAGAGAGGGAGAGGCCATTCAGGGTCACTGAACTGAGTATCATCCGAGAGACGCCCATGTAAATAGGATTGTGTGTTTCCACCCTTAGGAAGTTAGAAGGATTAAAGGTGTGTCAACAATTTCTCAAGAAGAATTTACCAAGAAAATTTACAAAACCATTTTTTTAGTGACCACATCATATTTTAAATGACTTTGAGGGGCCCATGTGACTGAAAATGCCCAAAAGTGACACCATTCTAAAAATTGCACCCCTGCTCAAAACAGCATTCAATAAGTTTATTAACTTTATTAACTTTATTTAGGTCGTACACAACAATTAAAATATTGTGGAAAGAAAAAAAAGAAAATGTTTCTTTTTCCCATAAAAATGTTATTTTAGCTCCAAGGTTTGCATTTACACGGGGGTAATAGGAGAAAATAGAAAAAGTGTGTTGTGCAATTTGTCCTGTGCATGTCAAAACATCATATGTGGTGGAAAACAGCTGTTTGGGTGCACGGCAGGGCTCAGAAGGGAAGGAGTGACATTTGACTTTTGGAACGCAAAATTGGCTGTAATCGATAGCCGATGCCATGTCACTTTTGGTGAATCATCAATGTGCCTAAACAGTAGAAACGCTTCATAAATGACCCCATTTTGGAAATGGCTATTGATCTAAATGTGTCGTTAACACCATGAATCCCCAGGTGCTTCACAGAATTTTATAATTTTAATCTATGAAAACAAAAATCTAATTTTTCCCACAAAACATTGCTTTAGGCTCCAAATATTTTGAGGGCTATAATTTCACTGCATTTCTACACAATTAGAATAATGTCAGGACTTATTTTTTGCAGGTTGAGTTGATATTTTTATTGGTACCATTTTCGGGCACAATATTTTTTTGATTGGTTTCTAATCCAGTTTTTGGGAGAGAGAATGAACATAAAAAAGGCAATTTAGAAATTTGCTTTAGTTTTTACCTGCCATTCACCATATGGGAAAATTAATAAGACAGGTTAATTTATCGGTTAAGTATATTTACAGTGATACCTCATTTATATCTTTTTTTATGTTTTGCAGCTTTTACACAATAAAACCAATTGTATAAAAAAAAAAAATTTTTTACATTGCTATATTCTAAGAGCTTAAGTTTTTTAATTTCTCTGCTAATGGACCGGAGTCAGGGCTTACTTTTTGTATGACAAGATGCTGTTTTTTTTTAGCCATAATATTTTTATTTTCAGTCAACGTTTTGATTGCCTTTTGTTCCACTTTTTTGGTGATTCGGTAAATAAAGCATTGTCTTTTGCAACTTGTTTATGGTGTACACTAAAGGGGTTGCCTCGTGTGCTAGTTTAATAGAACAGGTCATTTTGAATGTGTCAAAACAAAATATATTTGATTTTTTGTTTCTTTTTTTAGAAAAATATATGTATTTTTTGTATTCTAAAATATTTTTGCTTTATTTTGTGATTTATTTTGAATAGTTTTACAGCCTAAGGCTACGTTCACACATTGCGTATTTTGGTGCACTTTTTTACACGCGCTTTTCAAAATACACAATGTGTTTTGTGTCTGCCAACAAAGTGAATGGGAAATGCACGTTGCCGTGCAGACACTGCGTAAAAATACGCAGTGCTTTTTCTGGGGGAAAACGCAGTTGCGTAAAGAATTGAGATGTCAATTCTTTATGCAGGAGCTCCTGCGTTTTCTCCCTCTGATGTCACAGAGGGGAAGAAAAATCCAGCTTCCTCCTCCCCTCGATGACAGCTGTGACCACCCATTAGATTTCGCAGTGTATTACTATACACTGTGAAATCTAAATTAAACAAAACCAAATGTATGAAAACTAAAAAAGAATGAAATACTTACCTGTCCGACGCCTTTTCCCGGTGTCCAGTAGTGAGGTCAGGCGATGTGTGTTCTGCCAGGACCTGCCATGATGTCAGAGGGGTTTTTCCGGTGCTGATACATATCACATGACCGCGAGCTGCCAATCAGAGCCGGGTACGCCCCTCTGACATCACGGCAGGCTCTTGCAAAATACACATCACCTGGCCTCACCACCGGACACCGGGAAAAGGCATCGGACAGGTAAGTATTTAATTCTTTTTTATTTTAAATACACTTGCTTTTGTTTAATTTAGATTTCGCAGTGTATATTAATACACTGCGAAATCTAATGGGGCGTCACACTTGTCACACAGGGGAGGAGGAAGCAGGATTCTTCCTCCCCTCTGTGACATCACCTGCGCTTTCTGGAGTAAAGAAAGCGCAATGTGTGAAAGCCCCTGCGTATTTTTTTCCGCTTTTTTGCGCGGCCAAAAATCGCGGCAAAAAGCGTGCGCAAAAAAGTGCAACAAAATACGCAAATGTGTGAACGTAGCCTTAGTTTTCTTTTTTTTCACCTATTCCCAGGAGGGGACATCAATTTTATTTGGTATAATCACTGATCTTATACTCTGTTAAGCTTTTACATTGCAGGACATTAGATTAGTGACTCATGCACAGGCAGGAGGTATATCAGGTCCCACTTAAGGCAGAACTTCACAATCCACAGTTCCTGGGTGACCCCATGGCCATTATTCATCCTGAAGTCACCATGGACACCATTGGCACAAGCCTATTGCAATCACATTGTGCCGATCGGTGCAAAGAGGGAGTTCCCTCCCTCTATTAAGCATATTATTGCCCCTGTTACTATTGGCAGTGGCATCAAGAGCGGTAAAACACCCAAGACCTAAAAGTGCTTGGGGGGTTAATGCAGGGTGTCAGCTACAATACATAGTTGACACATGCTGATCATTCCACCGACTCTACTTGTAAACTACTGTGACTATAGCACTATAGAAATAGCGGTTTGCATGAACACACTTTCCGCAGTGCCATACATGTACAGCAGTTATCGCGAAGGAATTAATTACCTGATGAACCCACCAACATTTCAGCACTGCCATACCAATGTTGCTCCACTGCAGCCAATCACAATACTTGTTGGTACAATTTCGGCTATGTTAATGAATATTACGGATACATTTGTCTCATAACAGACAGAAATATGTTCTCCATGTCTAAACAAAATATGTACTGGAAGAGATTACTCTGAGAATCATGCATATTTTCAATCTATGAACTCCATAAAATCAGGCCGCTATGTGTCCTTCCATTTTGTTTTCTTTTCAATAAAAATGCTGAATTTGCCTGAACAAAGAAAAGTTAATTACATTGCACCACAGCTCCGAGCTCATTTATTTATATGTTTAAAAAAAAACCTATCGTGAATATTAAATATAGATTTAAATATTTCAAGGTCTGTAATTTATTGTATGGAAGCCTGACATAATAGCTTAATCTGTAAAAGTGTTATCTTCTTATTCTGGGGTTCTGATTTAATAAGATATTTATTGTTTTAGTAAGCATTTTTAAAATATAATCTGTACACAAACAGTCACACTGAGTAATAGGCTTTCACATAGCAAATGTCAGATCTTTAAATCACATTAGACCTCTAAAGAAAAGAAAGAATGCTTCCTCCCAGTTTAAACATCAGACCTCCATTTATTATGTACGTGTTTATAAATCTCATTGGGATACTCTCCTCATCTGGGAATCCTAGAACAGCGATGCTGTTTGTCAGTATGACTTATATAGTTGTATACATTGGTCATAGTTCTGCGGCATTGCATTGTCTTAATCCAAGGTTATCTTAAAGTTATACTGATGCATTCCTCTTTATTCCAAAAAGTGAGTTTAGCATTTAGAAACAGAGAAAAAAATTATATAGACTTTGAATTGAAGAAAATCTTAACTAATAAATGTCAAATTTTTCTCTGACAATTGCTATAACAGATCAGTTTAAAAAATCTGCACAGCAATGCGGGACAACAAGAATAATACACGGCTATTGTCCCACTCTAATGACAAAGATGAAGCAAACCTGATGTTTAATCCCTTGTATGCTAAGATTAAAGATGTATATGTAGAACTGTGGAGGAGAGAGAGTGCAAATAGGGTCTTATCTTGATGAAATAAGTAGACCAGAAATGGTCATTGCTCACCAGGTCAGGTTGTGTAGCACACAACCAGCATATACACAAAATGGCTGCTGCAGGGTCCACACATCAACGGTTAAATGTAGTAGATAAAAGGCAATGTAGGACTGTGCTCACCGGACCCGTGCTACACACTGAGGCGACAGTCAAAGGGAGATTGGATCACAAGTGGCTTTTATTTCCGACGCGTTTCGGAGTTAGACCCAACTCCTTCCTCAGGGAGCCAACAATATCCAATATACTAAGATTAAAGATTAGCCTAAGGCGGCCGTCACATGTATCTATATCGTGCGCGATATTGTAAGCGATCACGTGCACGCGCGATCGCAAACAATATCGCTCACATCGCTGGTGAGATGTCACACAGACAGACTCACCAGCGATGTGGGACAGCAAGATCGCTGGTAACTATGGTACACATCGGGTTACTAGGCGCCGCGCGGCGCTTAGTAACCCGACGTTTACCATAGATACCATCTCCCTGCATAGGCTCTGCCGCTGGGAGATCGTTCATCGTGGTGTCATACACCATGATGAAGCAGATTGTTCAAGCGTTTATCGCTTAATATGAGCTCCTGCTCACCAATCTGCGATCTAGCGATCAAGCGATATTACATTGTAAAATCACTTGATTGCACACAGCGACGCACAAACGATATCGCTTAAGCGATCAAAAAGCAGATCGCTTAAACGATATCGTTCGCAATATTGAACCGTGTGATGGCCACCTAAGAGGGAAAAAGCAAAGGCGCTAGAGATGAGCCAATGGAATATAAATCGAATACATGTTGAAATATTAGGAATTTGTTAACCAAACAATCTTACAAATTGCAGAAGATTGCACTGACCAGTCAAAGCTCCCAAGAAGAGATGTTCAAGTTTTTTTTTACTTTCAGGGAAATGTGATTTGCAGAGAAGTTCTTATCAAACAATTTAATGTCCCTTACTATGCCCTGGGGTAGAATGTGAAAAATAAAAGTAAAAACCATTATACTCACTCCACACTCAAATCTCCGACTACTCCACTACTCACTACCACCCATCTTCAAGCCTCTTCCACTGTGCTTGATTTCCATGTGTCGTGACTAGTTGTGAGCAAGCACTACCATGCTCGGGTGTTCAGTACTCGTAATGAGCAGTTGGATGCAACTCGAATACCCGAGTATCTTGGAAGTTAATGGGGAACTTGAGTATTTTTTCCCAAGATCTTCCATAAAAATGCTCATGTTTCGCATTGACTTCAATTATACTTGAATACCCGAGTTGCCCCTAATCTCATCCTCAAATAATAGAATGATGTGTTAATTAACTTAATAAGCTCACTTAGTTATAAAGGCAATAGAACTATGTACCCCATATAGAATAATATAGGCAATACAATTAAATACCTAAAGAATCCCATCTCAACAAATTAGATGTGGAATCCTAAAAATATTGAAGCCTATGTCCTAACTAAAGTAGAACATGTAACGTTCTAGAGATCCACAATTTTCATGTTTTGCTGATACATAGCAGAAGGTCCCACCAACAAATATGGTGGTGGCAGCATCAATGGGGATGATTTTCTTCAGCATGGTTAGGGAAGCTGATCAGAATTGATGGGAAGATGCATGAACAATTAATGAGGAAAGTCTTTTGGGGTATACAGCTCTGGCAAAAATTAAAAGACCACTGCAAAATTTTCAGTTTCTTTGACTTTTCTCCTTATAGGTATATTTTTGACTAAATTGTACATTGTTCTTTTATTCTATAAACTACTGACAACATGTCTCCAAAATTCAAAGCTAAAAATTTTGTATTTATTTGCAGCAAATGAGAAATCATCAAAATTATAAAAAAAGAAACAGTGCTTTCAGACCTCAAATAATGCAAAGAAAACAAGTTAATATTCATATAGAAACAACAATACTCATGTTTTAACTCAGGAAGGGTTCAGACATCAATATTTGGTGGAAAAAACGTGATTTTTAATTTCAGCTTTCATGCATCTTGGCATGCTTTCCACCAGTCTTTCTCACTGCTTTTGGGTGACCTCATGCCACTCCTGGCACAAAAATTTAAGCAGTTCTTCTTTGTTTGATGGCTTGTGACTATGCATCTTCATCTAGATTACATTACAGAGGTTTTTAATGGGGTTCAAGTGTGGAGATTGGGCTGCCATGACAGGGTCTTGATGTGGTGCTCCTTCATCCACACACTGATTGACCTAGCTGTGTGGCTTGTGGCATTGTCCTGCTGGAATAAACAGTCCTCAGAGTTGGGGAACATTGCCTGAGCAGAAGGAAGCAAGTGTTTTTCAATTATAACCTTGTATCTGGCTTGATTCATACGTCCTTCACAAAGATTAACCTGCCCAATTCCAGCCTTGTTGAAGCATCCCCAGATCATCACCAATCCTCCACCAAAATTCACAGTCGGTGCAAGACACCATGGCTTGTACGCCTCTCCAGGTCTTCGTTTAACCATTAGACGGCCAGGTGTTGGGCAAAGCTGAAAATTAGACTCATCAGAGAAGATTACCTTACTCCAGTCCTAAATGGTCCTATCCTTATGGTCTTTGGCAAACTTCAGCCTGGCTGTCCTTTGCTTCTCATTGATGAAAGGATTTTTTTCTAGCTTTACATGCATTGAGCCCTGCCTGTAGGAGCCTGTTACAAACTGTTCTTGCCGTTCACTTCACTCAACTGCCATTTGCCATTCCTTTTCTAGGTCACTTGATGTCATCCTGCGGTTGCTGAGTGACATTTTAATAAGATAATGTCATCCCGGTGAGTGGAGAGTCACTTTCACCCTCTGCCGGTCTATAGCTTTGCTGTCCCCAATGTCTGCTGCTCGACCTTGCTGTAATATACTGCTGACTTCGACATTTTAAGGATGGTGGCCACATAACACTCTCTGTATCCTTCTGCTATTAAAGCCAGAATTGAGCCCTTCTTTTCCTCACTCAAGACTTTTATTTTCAACTCCTGTGGCATGGTGTAAAGTTATTTTTTCATTCAAATTACTTTTGGGCAATTCCTAGCACTTGTTTTGCCATTCAGCTTGTCCTATTGCAAGAGGATTGTGAAGCCCAAAGAAGTGGTTTTTATACTTTCCCTCATTAAATAAGATTTGGTTCAGGTGATCACCTAACCAGAAGCACATTAAGTAGAATGAGGTGTACTTTAGTAGTAGGATTTCTACTGATGCTGAAATGTAATGGATGTCAGACATATAGAGATGGTGATTTTTCGAAAACCGTGCAGTGGTCTCTTAATTTTTGCCAGAGCTGTACATCTGCCAGCTTGGCACATCTAGACACTGACATTTTTGCTACTTATTTCCCATGGTATTTAGGTCTGGACTTTCACTGAGCCATTCAAACAATGAATAAGCTTTGATGTAAACCATTCCATTGTAAATCTGACAATATGTTTAGGGCCATTGTCCTACTGGAAGTTGGACCTACACTCAAGTCTCAAGTCTTTTGCAGCCTCAGTTTTCCTTCAGGATTTTGCTATATTTAGCTCCATGCATCTTCCAATCAACTCTGACCAGCTTCCCTGTCCCTGCTGAAGAAAATCCTCCCCACAGCAGGCTTCTGTCACTACTATGTTTGACGGTTGGGATGGTATTTTCAGAGTGATGTACATTGTTAGTTTTCTGCCAAATATTTAGCTTTGCATTTGGCCAAAAAAATTATTCTATGGTCTCATCTGATCAGAGTGCCTTCTTCAACATGCCATGTAGAGGACACACCCAGCAAATTGAAATTTAATAGATCCACTTATCTCTACTTTTGATCACAAACACTATACTGTTTGAGAGTGAAGCCTATTATATTACAATTTCTATACTTGTGAGATGTGTAATTATTTTATATGTATAAAGAATCCCTTTAAGTTATTGCTAGGATGCAGACACATATGTTGCTTATGATTTTAAAGAGTAACTTGTCTCAATATTGTTCACAGATCAATAGTTAAAGTGATAATAAAAAAACTTTGCAATATATCGTATCACAAGCAATGCCTCTTTCTCCACATAACAGAGATCAAGGTCAAAAGGCACACATCACCAGATGGATAGGCATTCAAATCAAAAGAAATGTACATCTTACAAGTAGCCCTCATCTTAAAAAATGGTTGCTTTGGGAATTAAAACATTTAATTTTTAAACAAGAAGTCTGACTGTCTTCTATAAGCCACAATCTGTCTTTGACTATGACTGAAATTTACTACATAAATCTCATTGTTCCATATTTTTACTATAAAGATTTTGCAGGCAGTTCATTACATAAAGCACCAGTCGAATCAATATGTTGACATTGGAGATGACAAGTGACATACTCAGCAGAAAAAAAAACCCCACATTGCTAAAATGTATATGTGGAGCCCGCCGGGACAGGGCACTCGGTGCCGGACCGGGGTGCTGCTGGGGGATGTCACGGCGGTCCTGGTCCAGGCCGTGTCCCGGGCCCGCACAATAAAATGGGGGGTTATTTACAGGGGATTTGTCACTCTTGACGCCACCCACTATATGCGGCCAGTAATGCGGCCACCGCTGCTGCAGAACCTCCGGGGATGATGGGATAGCAGCTTGGATAGAATAGTTCCTGTGGGTAGAACTGGGTTCCCCGGGGCAGTGGTAGTGGTAGTTAAAGTCTGTGAGGATAGTTATTGATGCTGCAGGAGAGTAGGGGTAGCAGTAGAGATTATGAGAGTAGAGGTAATTGCAGTATATGAGGGCCAGTGGAGCTTCAGTATAAGGATCACACACACTCACGGTTTCTGTTGTTTTCCAAGTCTTTACTTGCAGATGGTATAACACAATATTGTCCACGGAGTCTGTACCAGGTTGCTCCCACCCTGACCGGGTCCTTGGCTTCCTACTCAAGCGCTGTGTGTGGCCCTGCTGCTGCTTGTAGCTGTACTGCTGGCCCTGTCTCTGCTCACGGGTACCAATATGCTGGGCAACTTGAGTCCTCTGTGTCACTGACCCCTCCGTGTTGCTTTGCTATGGTGTTGTGAAGATGGTGGACCTTCACTATGCCGGTTTTTTACTGTCCTGTCTGTCTCAGGCACAGCCTCGGATCCGGTATCCGTCTTAAGCGCCTCCCCGGGGTCAAGTTTTTGGGGTAACTCTTTATCCCGGGTATGTTCCTCTGTTACTCTGTCTCCTTTCCTCAGACCTCTCAGGACCTCCACTTCTACTTGGCTCTGCTCCTGCTCCAGACTACACTAAATTGCAGACTCTCCTCTGAACTGAACTAACTGTCACCCTTGTTTTGTGGTAAACAACTTTAGCTCCTCCCACTAGTGCAGGTGCCAGTTAAGCTCCTCCCACTTTCTAGTGTAGTGTTGTGTGGGGATTAAACCTGTGTTGTTTCTGTGGCATATTAACCCTTGGGGTGCCACATATATGTATCATATTTTTGGTTTATAAAACACCTTTTCCCCCAAAAATGGAAGTGCATCCTAAAATCTGGAAGTAGCTCACTTGGAGGGGGAGAGTGGCAGCAGTGGTGGTGCAGCCGGGCATGGAAGGAGGGGGTGTCATGGTGGAGCGATTTGCGCTGCATTGATTACCCAGGGGGGGCGCATTGGACATAAGGAAAAATGGCTGTGAAGGCAGCACATGCTCAGATTGAGTTCTTGGACAGCCGGGATCTGCACACAAGCCACATTCTCAACCATTTTCATGACGTCCAGAGCGTTTAGGCAGCACTTGTGCAGATTTAGGATGTCCAAAGTCTCAATCCCAGCATGTGTTGTTTACGCTGCCATCTTTTCTTATGTCCATCATGTCACCACTGGGAAATCAATGCAACGTGAACAGCTCCTCCGTGATACCCCTTCTCCTGCAGCATTGCATCATTGTCACCACAGCATGTGTGCCTTCTGTGCACTACAGGTTGGATATGAATGGCTCTTGAAATGCTCCACCATGACACCCCGATCTCCTTTGCCTGTAGCATCATTGACCTTGCCTCCTGTCACCCCACTCCACCACCACCGCTCCCCCCTCTTAAGTAAGCTACACTGATTATAAGACATACTTAGGAATATAAGAAGGACTGCCTTTTTTAAAAGTAAACATTCTTTTGTTCTTAATGTCTTCCTCTAAATTTGGGGTATATTTTATAATCCGGTGCGTTCTATAATCTGCAAAATATGTCATATGAGCTTAAAAAAATCTGTCAACTGTAGTTCAAATCATCTGCATACTTAGAAGAGAGTCATTCACATAACAATGTTGGATGCGAGTTTTCATTTGTACATTAAACCTTCAGGGTTTTGAGCCTGGCTAGAGAATTGTATTTTCCCCAAAAGTTGTGAGACATAGATGTCCATGTTTCAGAAAAGATAAGCCAAAGAGTAGTTAATGGAGCCCATTTGTGATAAATAGCATTTAACGTAAGAAAAGAATAGCAGATGTTCTCAACTTGACTTCCCACATGGTAGAGAATGATTTAATCAAATCACAGAATAAAGCACAGGTAATTTCATTAAACGGTAGTAGTTCTAGAGAACCACAATTTCCCTGTTTTGCTGATACATGAAAATTGAGTTTTACCTATTTTTCTTATAGAAAACCTGCACATTCCTGTTATTTTAGGGAATGTTTAACTCCAACTTATTTGCACGGCATGTGATTAATTTCAATTCTCCATTTCTAGTTGACCAACTTTTATCAACATTTGTAAATTTCACAAAATGTGCACAGCATATCATGAGTTTGCAGTTAGGAACATAACTCAAAAGTGATGTTCTCCATTAATAAATATTAGAATAACTGGGTGAAGCACTCCCATGTGATATAACATACAAGTGAAGACAAATAGAGTAACTTACAGAGGATCCATCAGTAAGACGAACCTTACTACCCATCCATATGCACAAGTGACAAGCTCCAGGGCCGTGGGGTACTCAGATGCGTGCTTTGGTACTTCTTGGGAGTCACAGTGGTCGAGACCGGGCTCTGTGACCCTGGGCATCAATTTAAAAGTTCAGGGAATAGGGGTTATGGGATGGATGTCGTGACGCCACCCGTGATGTTTGGCTATTCATGACACTGCGGTGTGGAACATCTGGGGGTGGTTGAATCACAGCTGAGGTAGTATCTCTCCCCACGGCTGGAGGGGTTCCACAGGGCATCTGGGATAGTCCATGGAAGTGATAGGCCGTTGGAGTGCAGGACTGAATAACCGACAGACACACAGTACGTAGTCTCCTTTACCTTTACTGGTAGTAGCAGGTTCAAACCAAGGCACTGTCCACAGGGGATGATAAGGATCCGGGTGGTCTGGAAGCAAGTTCTGAGGCCTCCTTTTTGCGCTACTCCTAGCTGGTCCTGGCTGCCTGTAGCTAAGTTACTACCCTCTCTTCCTGCATTTAAGTTTTTCACCCATATGGCAGGCAGCTTGAGCCCTTCCCGGGCACAACTCCTCTGACAACTGTCCCTGAGCTCTCCAATGCTGCTGTGCCTCCAGGTGCTTCAAAGCCCATAGATCTTACTGTATAAGCCTTCAGGACCTCGGACAGCGCACATACTATACCTACAATAGGTATAGTATGCGCAGCTGTCATGGGAGCCGCTGGGTTCATTGATAAAAGTTGTACAGAGTCGACAGGACTCGGCAAAACTGTACATGAGGAATTAACCCCGACATGCCCAACTGAGTGGGTAGCATGTCTCTAAGGGGGGTGGGCACCCCCTAGAGACATGATGGCCAAAATTAATATTAACATTACAGGTTTTTTAACAGTTTAAGCACTTTGCTTATCCCGGCAGCAGCTGGGATAAGAAAAGTATATGGGAACCGGATTGCTCAGGTTTACACATCCTGAGCAATCCGGTTATCGCAATGCGGGGCACAGAACCGCTCCGAAAACTGAAGCCTGCATGATTTTTCACACAGGCTGCAGAGCCAGAGGTGGTAACCGGATTGCTTGTAAATAGACTCCTATGTTATATATTATTTTATAATAGACTCCTATGAGGAGCGTTTCCTGCTCAGGTTTTTAAAAAAAAAAAAAACGGATGTGTGACACCTAGCCTATGTGTGAATAAACTACCAGAGAGGTATTCCTTGTGTGATTATACTATGAGATGGGGCTCTATGCTTTATTATACTATTGGACAGGGAGCTTGCATTAACGCATGGTGCACTTAAGTGTAGCTGCGTTTTTTAACAACACATGCGTTTTTTTTCACCATTCCAAAAAACACTGCATGTAGCGTTTTTTGGGTGCTGTAAAAAAAGGCATGCGTTTTTTAAAAAACGCTTGTGTTTTTTTAACATGGGGCCCTATGGGAAAATGCATATGCGTTTTTAATGAAAAAATTGCTAAGTCCAAAAACTTGCCAAAAACGTTCAGGACATCAAGGGACACTATTCGGCATGAGTTTTTTTGGTGCCTTAAAAAAAAAGCATGCGTTTCTGCATGCTTTTTCCATTTCTGCATGCGTTTTTTTAGGTGCCTTAAGTCACCCATGCGTTTCTACGTGCGTTTTTGAATCAGCAGCAAAAAATTTCATGAACTTTTTTTGGTGCTGTTTTAAAAACACATGCGTTTTTAAGAAAACGCATGCATTTTTTAACATGGGCCCCTATGGAAAACGCATGCATTTTTGGATGGAACTAAATGGTACTAATGTACCATGCGTTTTTGCATGCGTTTTTGTTGGCAGCTACTCACATAAGTGCAAAAACTCATGCCAAAAATGCATGGCATGCGTTTTTGCTATTAAGGCATGCGTTTTTGCTATTAGGGCATGCGTTTTTTGCATGGGGGCTTATGGGTGCGTTTTTACATGCGTTTTTAAAAACGCAGGTCTCCAAAAAAGCATGTAAAATCTGCAAGTGTGACCCTAGCCTTAGACAGGTTATAAATGGGTAATGTAAGTCATTATTAACATTTTGAATTGAATTATCTGAGTATGGCTAGGGTCAGACTTGCAGATTTTCCATGCAGATTTCACACATGACTTTTGTGAAAAACGCATGGAAAAACACATCCATAGACCCCCATGTAAAAAATGCATGCCCCAATGCCAAAAACGTGTGCCTGAAGGGCAATGCGTTTTTGTATGCGTTTTTGGCTCAGCATCAAAAAATACTGCATGATGCATGATTTTTTTTTAAAAGCACCAAAAAACGGAGCATGCAGCATTTTTTTGGTGCTTTTTCAAAAATGCATGCGTTTTTGTTAACATGGGGCCCTATGAAAAACGCATGCGATTTTATATGGCACTAAATGGTACATGCGTTTTTGCATGCGTTTGTTAATGTCCCCCACACCTATCAGCAAAAACGCATGCAAAAACACAGGCTGCCAAAAAGCACCTTAAAAAATGCATGCCAAGTGTGACCCTAGCCTTAGGGATGGTTGAGGGGAGAGCCAGTAATAAACACCATGCAAAAAAAAAAACCTGTGTGTGAGACCCTAACCTAAGAGATCTGATCTGTGTAAAGTCTATTATCTATTATTTTTCCTATTCAACTTAAGAACTGAATACAGATAGGAAGAGGAAATGCCGGACCGTGCACAGTATTTCTATATCTCCACAGACTTCAGCATTTTTTTAATTTTTCATTTTATCAAGTGAATCTGTATTTTCCTATGTGCAAACTTAAAGAATGTTAATTTGAAAATGAAGAGAAATTCAAGCATTTTTTTTCTGGTTGAAATGTCATCACATCTCCTTCATGTGAACCAGATGTGTGTCAAACTCAGAGCAATGATGTATGCACTCAGCATATTGTATAATGAAACCCCATGAAATATTAAAAACAAACATTTAAGATGCGGCATGCTTGAAAATAATTGCATTTATCTTGCATCTCTTGAGTGGAGTCATTAAATGGATTTGCATATCTTAACCACAGTCGGCACGAATCTCCATTTTAGTTAATATTAAGTCATATTCATATTTCTACATTAGTGTTAGCTCAAAAAATAAGCTTTTTTTTTTGTATTTTTCACAATATCAGTAGGATTCCATACATGTATCGCAGGTTGTGCTGAGCCAAAAACACACCCAAAAACACATGGTACATTCAGACATGCGTTTTTGCTATTGGGGCATGCGTCTTTTACATGGGGGCCTGTGGATGCGTTTTTCTATGCGTTTTTCACAAAAGACGTGCGAAAAATGCATGGAAAATCTGCAAGTGTGACCCTTGCCTAATATTAATTTTTGCTCCAATAGATGCAGTAGGGCTTATTTTCAGAGAATGTCTTATTTATTCATGAACAACAATCTACATTTCGATGCACCAAACTATGGGCCTCCCCAGGGTGACAATACCAACCCCCAGCCATTTATCTTGGCTGAGTATCAAAATTGGAGGGACACCAAACCATTTTTTTAATTATTTATTTAAATAAGTTAAAGAAAATCTGTGTGGGGTTCTCCGCATTTTGATATCTAGTCAACATAATGCACATGGCCAGGGGCTGCAGCTCGCAGCCGTGTGCTTTCTCTGCACTGTGTATGTATCAATATACCGGGGACCCCACACTATTTTTTTCCATTGTTTTTACACTAATATGATGGCATCTTGCTTTTCATAGACTAATGTTTACTGCAACCAATCACAGACTCCGGCACAGAGGGTGGGAACGCAGTCTGACTGCAACAACCAATCACAGATGCTATAACAGAGAGTGGGTAGGGGATGAAGTGAATATTCATGGGTCTCAATGAGTGGACCTGGAAGTAGTGTGTTTGCAGCACCGAGACTGGTAAGAATGATTCTCCTGCTTTCACCATTTTGCTTGTTTTTTTTCAGCACTGCAGCCCATACTCCCACCATATTATAGCACTAGAGTTCGGGTCCCCATAAACTTATATAGGGCTCAGGATTTGGGCTCAAGTTCGGATCAAGTCTTTTTTTAATGTCCGGCCAGATCCGCCAAACCTGAACATCTGCAGGTTCGCCTGTCCTTACTTCATACTGATTAATGTGATTTTTCAATGGTTCCCTTTTAGCTGTTTCCATACCTAAGTGGGCCAAGTGGATGTTGGGCAAAATCCATACAACCCCATTTCAATGAAAAGGAAGCCATGCACATAAAGAATAAGAAAATGAGAAATTGAGGGTTTAAGCAGTCAGAGCCAACATGTATTTCCTACCCTGTAAATACCAATCTTTGACAATTCATCTTGCTATACCATAGAGGCACAGCGGGGTATGTGACCGAAAAGGGTTAGGAGTCCACATAATACCACTTTTATTATTAAGGATAGAATCAAGCTCAACCACCGTTAGGTGCTCAAGGGTAAGGGGCTAATCAATACAAAAACTTAACTCTGGCACACATAAAAAAAGTGAGGACATGGTAGTTGCATTTCAAGTGTTTATTTTTCTTGTGCAAAGTTGTATGGTTTATAAAAAAAATATATATGTTTTGGCTCAGGCATGAGCCTTCGTCAGGAAGACAATCTAGGCCTCCACACAAATGGAATGCACACAAGGACACAGGGGGGAGCCATACACCGCTGTAGCAATTGTCATGAAGGATACATGAAGCCCACCACCACTACCATAGATAGCATCCTGAGCATTACCTTCTACACTTATAAGGCAACCATTTTTTTCTCTCTGAACCACGATGCCTTTGATCCACCTATTTGGTATCCATACGGAAACAGGTCCCTTACCAGGAGAATCATAAGGGTCCCTTCATTTTCAGAACCACTCCGGCTGGCTCACATAAGGCAGCATAGTCTATCACAGGACAAAAACCCTTGTCTTTCAATTGAAGTACTTCCACCTCAGTACTAATAAATTACACTGACTTGTACCCTAAGGGCATTCTGACTACCCTACTTCCATCATAATTTGCAGGATCTCTTCTAAAAGATTGTTTTCCTGACGAAGGCTCATGCCTGAATCGAAACGTTGGTATTTGGAAATCATACACCTTTGGACAAGAAAAATACAAAAACACTTGAAAAGCAACTACCATGTGTTCACTTTTTAGATGTGTGCCAGGGTTAAATTTTTGTATTGTATAATCCTCTTTTATGACTGCACAGGGCATGCCACTCACAATAATTTGTTGTCAGGCTCCTGTGGAAATTTCAGGGTATTTCTTCTCTCCGATGGCTATTTTTCCTTACGGCTATTCTTTTTTAGCATTGTTCACTAAAGGAATGAGTATCATTTTGCTATTTTAAAATAATCAGGCAACTGTAGTTAACTTTAACCGAAATCATGTTCTTTAGTTTAGGGTAGTAATCATCTGTCATATCTGACAATCAATCTGGTCATGCCAATACATTGTTATCAATACGGGCAACTCGCCAATGCTACTAATGAACACATACCAAACGAAACACTGTTGCGTGCCTCACATTACTTAATCACAAATCAAACTGTTGATTGCATAAAGATGCACACGATCTGGATTATACAGGATGCTAGAACAAGCTCTAAACTTATCTATTTTCTAAACATTGTCGTATGTTAGAAGGATAATGTTAGCAGTAATACACTTTTTTGTTAGGTTTAACACTATAGTTATGTAATACTTGATTTGAAGCTAGATATTTGGATAACTTGCTGATTTAGAGAATGTAATACTTATATTTATTTAAACTGTAAATGATTAAAGCTTTTAATATAAATTTTAAGAATAAAAATATAGCAAAAAATATTTGCTAGACCATAATACATTGGTAAGGCTGACTTCACACCACGGCAGCGTCTGATCCGGGGCTGTCAGGGATGAACCTGACAGCCCCGGAACGGATCAGCACACAGAACCGGTGCGCAGCTGCCGCAGATGATGATTCAGAACTGCAGCTTGCGGGGAGCTACCCTCAGTCCTGCAATAACAGCGGCGTGCAGCCGCAGGTGTCCGGTTGCCGGGGCAATACGGGCCCCATAAGCTACCATGTTAGGTAGTGCCGGATTGCCCCAGATCCGGGAGAATTCGGGAGACACCAATTTGGGGAGATCTTTCTCCCCAGACACAAAAACGTTGCAAGCAACGTTTTGTGTCCGGGAGAAAAATCTGAATTCTCCTGGATTCTTCTGGAGAGATGGAAACCGGATGGCAGATAGATGCCATGTGGCTCTATCCTGCCCCATAGGATACTGTCTAGTTTACACCGGACATCCCCGGATTAGATCTTGCCGCGGTGTGAAGCCAGCCTAAGTCAGAGAATGGTTAGAAATCAATATATTAGATACATTGAGAACAGAAAAACAACTAAATGTTATACTGAAAGTGTCTTCACATATTGACCTGTTGTTTAAATCAAGTTTTTATATTAATCATGACTAAATAGAATGGTTCTTTGTTACCATATTTTTTGCTTAATAAGACGCACCAGAGTATAAGACGCACCCCAAAGTTTGTGAAGGAAAAGTGAAAAAAATGTTTAATGCTAAATGGGGTCTGTCTTATAATGTCAGTGTCTGTTTTACAGTCAGGATAGATGTCCCTCATCATGGTACATGACCCCCACATCCTGGTGTATATGTCCCCCATCCTAAACCCACTATGGCTTACCAGGGGGGTTGCAGACGTGAAGCAGGGGGCTGGGTTGCAGGAGTCAGATTTGCAGGGTCCACAGAAAGTGAAGGCAAAGCTGCAGGCTGGGAGCAGCTGTATGTGGTGGGGGCCGCCATTTTCTATGTGCCTAAATGCATTGCCCAGCTTGGTTTTTAGCGTCCAGACGTCAAGAAAATGGCCGCAGAGGTGGCTCATGCACAAATCGAGATCCGTGGTCATTTTCTGGAACTCAGGACTCTATACACTGAATTACAGCTTGCAATGCATGCAAGCATATAGAAAATGGTGGCCTACAACACAAACAGTGCCAGACCTGCAGCTATGCCCCTACCCTCCGTGGACCCTGAAAACCTGCCTTCTGCACTTCTACTCCACCACAGCTACATCGATACATTTTTATTAAAAAATAACTAAATTCTGATTACAAGATAGATGCACCCCCGTTTCCCCCCCAATTTAGGGGTAAAAATGTGCCTCATATAATCCGAAAAATGCTGTGTTAGGGCCCTTTCACATCAGCGTTTTTTTCAAATCGCGGGAGATGCGGTGAAAAAACCGCATCTGCCGCGATTACCGCATACCGGCTGCACTTGCGGCACGGTTGCGGCGCGGTTGCGGTAAGCGCCATACAAGGTATAGGCGGACTTGCAGCAGGTGCGGCAAGTGCGGTTTTGGCACTTGCGGCAGGTGCGGCCGCGAAAGAAAACGCGGCTGACAGCAAGTGCAGCCGGTATGCGGTTAATCGCGGCAGATGCGGTTTTTTCACCGCATCTGCCGCGATTTGAAAAAAACACTGATGTGAAAGGGCCCTAAGTTTGTATTTATATAAAAAATATACTCTTACAGTTCGCATTCGGATCATTGAGCATAAAAATAGATTGATACTTCTTGTTCTTTGGAGATTGAAAACTTTTCAGCAGTCTCATTATTATCAAAGGCAGGATTACTGTGACAGGCAAAATCCATACATAGATAGCACACGATCCACCATTCCCAGTAGTTGATGGTTACAGGCCACCTCTTCTCCTTTACTACCCAGTGATACAATTCACAGACCATGTCTACAGAACTCACCAATAAAAGTCATTGAATTAGGGTGGATGTATGGGAGACACTCACTTGAGTCTCGCATGAATCACCTAGAATAAACTCCAGCTCTCTGGTCAGGAGTGTGGAGCTGCTTAGAAACACAAGCAGCTGATGTGATCCTGTCCAGAGAGCGGGAGGCCATTCCAGGTGAGTCATGCGACACTCATGCGAGTACCTCCCATACATCTCATATACTGTGTCTCTGCCCTTATCTTCAAACTATTTCCATGATATATGTGTCTGCAGTAAAGCATACCTCTGAATGTACAAAAATAGAATGAAAATATCTTGTATCAAAAATAAAGCATGTTAAACAAATTATCTAGCATTAATTAATGAAAAATATGGGTAATATATTATTTTATATCCCCTTAAATTTAATAAATCAAAGAGCTAATTCGCTAAGATATGACAGAATTTTGGTGTGAAAGTCTTTAATATCTGGAATATTTTTGTGCCACTCTGTACATAAACATATTGTAACTTTTGTTATTTTCATGCCAGTCCTGACCAGCTGGGTGGAACAAGGTGTGACTATGCTCACCTGCTATCTCTGAAAAGTTACATCACATTAGTAGTGTAAATGACTCCAGAAATGTACTCCAGTTTTTGACTGGACCACATCTTTGCTGAAGCCACAAACCAGTTAAGAAATGTGTCTAATTCATTACCTGGACTGTGCCTCTTAAGAAAATGTGGCACAATGTACTCCAACAAGCCCTTTATTGTCATGGGTGATAGTAACAAGCAAAGGGGTTAGGTAGCAGGATGGAAGTGATGGGCAAAAGGCACTCAAGGGATCTAGTCTGACCCTTACAATGGGGGTCTCGAGCTGACCCTCTTCCTAGAAGAACCTCTAAAGGTCAGGATGTCTCGGCTGCCACCCTTGCCCTGACCATCACCTGATACACACTGCAACTAGTACTGCAAAACCACAGAAGTTAACCCTTAATAGACTAAAGGAAATTAACTCCATTTAACTACTGCAGAGCAATTCACAGAGACTGCACAGCAGTCTACATGTGACATTTATTAAGACTGGCATGCACGACACCATTCTTAATGACTCAGTCCCTTATCTTTTCTTACCATTCCACTACTGGAGCTTTGTATTTTGTCTCTTAAAAGCTCAGCATAGAATAGCCTTTAAAGTGTTTCTTGGACACTGTAATGTTTATGGAATAACTGTAAGGTGCATAATAAATATTGGATCAGTGGAAATCCAATTTTTTGGATACTAGAACAATTTAGCCAGAGCCATGTCCCTTTTATCAACCAGTAAAATTACTAAATTAACATGAAGTACAGCTAATGTCTCAGCTAGTGATGAGCGAGTGTAATCGTTACCATTCGCTACTCGCACGGATAGTACAGTATTCGTGATACTCATTACTCGGCGAGTATCACTGGTGCTCGTGAGTGATGTGTCGCTCCCTTCAGAACACATGTGATTTGAATATGCGAGTATTACAAGCTACTCGTTACGAGTATAGTCTCAGCCCTTCTTTAATAGGTCATTTAAAGTCTACTCTGTCTCTAAAGTAAAAGATTCTCTTGTGTCAAGCTATAGCTGAGAGACAGACATGACTGAGAGCTGGTGAAATGTTCTAGGGATAACTTTCGAGGGAAGACCAGCAAAGGAGAAGTTTAGTCTTCAGTGCCCTGTAATTCTAAATGCCTGGCAGAGGGGTTTCATTGCAAAATTACCAGGGCAACTTAAAATAAATCTATCACATGGAAAATGTAATAGTTAATAGCATTCTGAACCTTCTTAGCACCTACACATTAAACCTTGCTGCTTGGACAAAATTAACTTTAATCTTCCCGGCAGAGTTCCAGATTCAGTCAGGGAGGCAGCGCATGTTGAGATACTGATCTGTGTATGAAGAGTGGTGGCTGTACCCATGGCACACCCCCCCACACTGACTGACAACAGGTGCTAATGCAGAGCAGTTGTCAGTCAGTTCGAGGTTAGTTACAGCCACCGATCTCTATTTACAGAGAGTTGACTGAACCTGTGCCGGCACCGTCTCCATGACTGAAACCTAAATGCTGCCAGGAGGAAAAAAGTTAATTTTATCCTGGATGCAAAAATCAAAGTGCAGATGTCGGCATATTAACCCTATATCTACAGGATAATAGTATTTTTCAATGTGACAAATTCTCTTTAAATACAGTAATGGTATCAATGAGATTAATTCCAGTAGAGCCAAAATGGGAAAAACCATCTTCTTTAGTCAACTGGTGGCCATTAGACTTGGAAGTGCCTAGGAGTCACATGGTATATTGCCTACATCAGGAGCAGTCAAACAATTCTGTATAGTATCTGTAAAGCTGTGCACTTTTCCATTGTGAAGAATCAGAAATATTATTACTGTGTAACATTTCATAGACCCTACCATTGATGAATAAAGATGAGTGAATCTTTCAAGGTTCAGGTTTTATTGCCGAACAAACCTGTGAATGTCTGGGTTTGGTTGCAATGTTTGGGACCCAAGCTTGACCCCAGTCTTCACTGAGTGGCTGTTCAGCTCTCTGCCCACATACAGCCAACCACCAGCCATAAGGCAAACACTTCCAGGTGCAGGTGGGCGGTGATTTCTATGGACTGTGAGCCCTCGTGGACAGGATTTCTCCCCTCTTGTATCTGTACGACTGAATTGTCCACATTTATTGTTACTTGTATTGTTACTATGTTACTTGTCCTAGTCTGCCCCCTTTAGCATGTAAAGCGCCATGGAATATAATGGCACTAATAAATAAATAATAATAATATTAACATCACTACAAAACTATAGAAAAAACTCTTTCTTTTTTTAACCCCAGAAAGAGCCGATCACACATTGCGAGAAGCTCGCACTGGCATAACCACCCAGCGTACCGGAGCACAGCCATCCCGACTGCAGCACTTTGAAAATAGAAATCCCCTAAACTTCAGCTCTGAACAGGTTTTCTGCACTCTATTGAGAAATTTACAGGATTATTGTACAGTTGTTTGAAAAATATTTACATACAGTAACTTTTGGTAAAGACTATGGTAAACGTCTCTGGGATGGGTATGTCACCATTTTGATCAAAAACTCCATATAATTTGTCACTTGATATAATCACCTCTTGATTTTGATAGTCATACAATAATTGTTGGACACCATATGCACTTTTATATGGATCTTAAAGGGAACCTGTCATGTGAAAAACACTATTAACCTGCAGATATTGGGTTAATCTGCAGTTTAATAAACTCAGGCACTGACTGACAACAGGCTCTAATGATGAGCCAGCTGTCAGTTAATGTGAGGTGTGTGTTTATAGCCACTATCTCAATAACACTTAGCAATAACTGCACCCATGCCGGCATCTCCGCTGTGACTGAAACCTAAACACTCCTGGGGAATAATGTTAATTTCCTCCCAGCAGCGGGTTAGATGTGCAGGCGTCAGGCAGGTTACAATCCCGATGAACCCCATTTCTATATGTTAATAGCAATTTGTCACTTGAAAGATTCCTTTAAACTCCAACTCCTTTCTAAATGTTATACATACTTTATCATACTATTCTAACATACTATTCTCATTGAGTTAAATAGCGTTCAGCAGAAAGTTTATATTGGTCAGGTGAAAGGTAAGATGTTTGTATTGTTTACTAACAGTTACTCAGATGTTTCCGCTCTGTGCCAGTCATTGGACTTACTTGTGTTGTACATTATAGGATCCAATTCAAATTGCTTTTTCTCACCCACAAAGCTCTTCACGGTGCATCACCTCCCTACCTCTCTAACCTCATCTCTGTCTTTCACTCCACACGTTCTCTTTGCTCTGGGAGTGACTTGGATTGGGGAGTCTCCCACCCCTCCCTTTGAGCCCTGCACATAAAAAGCTATCTTCTGCAGTCAGTCCAAATCAGACATTGAACCTGTCTGGATCCCGCTCATTTTAATTACCAATAGTCATGGTCAGGTTTTAAATACATCAGATAGGGACTGCTCTGATACGGGTTACCTTGAAGTTGGTAGAGCAGCTTAGTATACATTTTTTGCAAAAAACGTATCAGCTAAATACCCTGTATTTTACTTTTTCAGCAGCACTTGCTTTTTACAGTGTTTTTTTTACAACAGAGTATTTTTACACGTTTGACTGTTTTTTGTGATTCAATCTTTTAGTGGTGTGAACACTGTCCTACAGACGTGTTCACTGTGTGCATGGTTCATTAATTTTTACCTGAAAGGTAAGATGTCTGTATCATTTGCTAACCGTTACTCGGATACTTCCACTCTGTGCCAGTCATTGTGTGGCACCCTGGCACCTTGTTGGGCACCACAGAAATCCTTAGGGCACAATTGGAGCAAGTAACAGCAAAGCAAACTCACAAAACACCTAACAACACCACAACACCTTAGTGCACCTGGTTTCACCCCGAGCCTCTAGGGGGAGCTCCACTGGTCACTTTGAGCCAGTTCCCCCTATAAATAGAGTCTTGGGGGGAGAAACTTCAGAGAGTGTGCAGACGCTACAAGAGCTGCAGGTTGTGTACGATCTCAAGCTTATGAGACACACACCAGGCCTAGTCAGCCTAGCTACCAGTGAGAAAACCCTTGCAATTGGAGTTAGAGGAAAAGGAGAAGCACCTCTCAGGGACACCAGAGTGATCATAACTCTCTCCCTTAATAACCGGTTACTGGAACCGAAGCTGTGGAAGCTACATAGCCACTGCAGAGAACCAGCATACTTCACAGGGAGTTTAGCCCCCTGTTCACCTGTCGCACCTACCAACGAGAGCCCAGGGAAGAAGGTAGAATTATCAGCACCCTTTTACAGTGCCCTCAGTGCTGACAACCAGGTGAAATCCGTTCTATTGAACATACTGCCCGGTCCGGCTGGATTCCACATCCACCCGACCCTAGCACCAGAAGTATAGAGAGAAGGAAGCCTACACAAACTGCTTGCTGTGAACCTCCAGGAGTGTTAACTTCATGAACCCGGTCTGGCGTACCTGAAAACCACCAGTAAAGGTACTGAAAAGACTTTAGCGTGTCTGTGTCTGACTCCTGGGCCTAACCGCAGTATTACTGCAGCTGCCTCACAACATCTTGCGCAGCTCCTGGCTCCGGGGACTCCCGCTCATCCTGTGGGGAGCGTCCCATCTTGCTGCCTAACATCCCCCGGAGACTTAGCAGCGCTGGTAGAGTTACCAGAACACCCGCAGGTGGCGTCACGAAGACAATTTATCCCCTACTGTTCAGCCATCCTCCCTATTGATCTGGACCACCTGGCCTCGCAGCCGCGGGCGCGGTTCCGTGACAAGAGGAGAGTCAACGCCTGTGACGCGAACACCCCGGTCACGGTGAGTCAATTGCACTTGCTGCAGGTACATTATAGGATCCAATCCAAATTGTGTGTTCTCACCCACAAAGCTCTTCACAGTTCATCACCTCTTTACCTCTCTAACCTCATCTCTGTCTATCACTCCACCCGTTCTCTTTGCTCTGGGAGTGACTTGAGACTAACATCTGCACTAATCCGAACCTCCCATTCCCAGCTCCCAAACTTGTCCTGAGCTGCACCAATCCACTGGAATGCTCTACCCAAAAAAATTAGGACTATTCACAACTTACATAGTTTTAGGCGCTCCCTAAAAACACATCTTTTCAGAGCGGCATATCATTCTCCGTAATCAAAGTCATTTAGACATAGGTCATCCACTACTTCCCTGAACGTAACTGTCAAACTCCATCAGAGAACAAAAGTTCTACATGGATTGGCTAGTGGCCACTTATTCCACTCTTATCTTTTCCACACTTTCTCAAGATGGTTGGACCATGTTTGTAAATAAGCCCATGTACTTTGAGTCACCCCCACCTTATTGTAGACTGTAAGCTCTTGCAAGCAGGGTTGTCATTATCTTTTTTTTTTTCCTCCAACTGTTGTATTTTCCACAACTGTTTCTTAAAACACACAACTGTTTCTTGTTTGCTTGTATATAAGTCTCTGAATTTTTAAGCGCTGTGGAATATCTTGCCACTATATAAATAAAGATTATTATTATTATTATTATGGAACATTTCTTTTACTTATTTGAGAATTGGTATAAAGTCCATTGTCCCAGTGTGAACACCAATCCGAAGATAGCACACGACAGAGGCATGGAGAACAAGAGTGTAGGCAGGGGCAGACAGAGAGATGGGTGCTAGGGTTTTTTTTATTTCATTTTACACCATACATTTATTATGCTCCAGGGTCTGGAGACACCCCAGAATATTTTAGGGAACTTTCAATTCATGGAGAAAAACATTACTGCAAATTGAATTTCCAATTTGAACTATTTGAATTTCAATTTGCGCAATTTGGCGCCATTAGGTGATTGGGACACACACATAAGCTGTGAGTAAGCATTCATTCCTTATTGTTTTGAGTATTAGAATCTCAAGTGGCTGCTACATAAAATATGAAGAGAACACAGAATGCATCTACTTTTTTTATATTTCTGTAGATTGAAGTAACTATGTGACCTAAAGTCAACTATGTTCATCTTGCAATAAACAAGAAGGAGAGAGGAGGCGCAATGGTGCAATACCGTCTGTATAATTAATCCCTCAAGAGGGTTATATATAAGTGCAATAACCTGATAATGTTGTGCAGGCCATGCACAACACTGGTGTGAGGGTTGTTTTTTTTCCAAGTTACCTCGTGTAACCCCTGGCCCTCACAGCGCTGGAACCAAGCTGATCCTGCCGTGTAGCTCAATGAGACAATGCAGTTTTCTGAAAGATCCACGGTCTGTAATGGGCGCTCAGGTAAAAGCAAGGGATCCCCAGGTAAATTAAAAAGGCTTTATTCCTCGTGCCTCCATAGCCAATGGACATTTTTTACCTGATGAAGACGGTCACAAGCCGTCGAAACATGTTGTGGCTATGGAGGCACGAGGAATAAAGCCTTTTTAATTTACCTGGGAATCCCTTGCTTTTACCTGAGCGTCCATTACAGACCGTGGATCCGTCAGAAAACTATGTTCACCTTGTCACTTTCTTCTTAGTTCAATTATAAAAGTGAAGAAACAGAACCTAATTTTTCATTGCAAATGGGAATCAAACACTTTTATCATCTAAAGGTCCCCATGCACACTATACAAAAGTCAACCAAACCCAGAGATTTCACTGAGATCAGCCAAGCATTTAATGTTAATATCGGATCTCAACTATCCCGACAGATTATATTGGGGGACATAAGGGTCTGAAGGATGGATTTCAATAGCTTGATCCTCCTATCCGGCATGGAGATAAGCTGCTGGAAGATGCTTCTGCCAGTGTCGTTCTCCAGTGGCGTAACCTGAAGCTCATGGGCCCTGATACAAAAGCTCTAATGGGGCCCCCAATTATTGCAAACCTTTTATAGCATTAGTCTTTTTCAATAGGTCAAAACTTATTTTTGGGGTCTCCTAGGCTGCAGAGCCCGGGTGCCATTGCAACCCCTGCACCTATTGTAGTTATGCCCCTGTCTCTCTTAGGCTAGGGTCACACTTGCCTTGTGACCCTAGCCTGACACAAATCGTTAAAAACTTAGAAATTTTCCCCACAGCGCATAGTGTTACCTCTATGTGCTGCCAGGTAACGCAGCCCATAGTAACCCGATGTGTACTTTAGCAGCCAGCCACACACAAAGCCCCAGGATGTGCGCTTTTGCTGAGCGCACAGAAAACGCTGTCTGCAAAGTTTCCTGTGCGCTGTTATAAAGCACACTTCCTGCAGCTTTGCGTGTGGCTGGCTGCTAAGGTACACATTGGGTTACTCTGGGCTGCGTTACCTGGCAGCGCATAGCGTTAACGCTACACGCTGTGGGGAAAATGTCTAAGTATTTAATGCTTGCCTTAGGCTACAGTAACAAGGCAAATGTGACCATAGCTGTCAGCAAAACGATAGTTCAGTCAGCATCTTATGTAAGAAGAAGCGAGGTGCGAAACGGACGTAGGGGAGAAGGGACCATAGTCACAGCACAGCGGTGAAGATCAGGTACATGCCTTAACATTCCAAAAGGGTTCTGGACTTAGTTTATATGGATTAAGGATCAGGGAGGTGATTTAAGCCGACTTTTTATCTCTTGCTAATACCATATGGGACAAAAGTACCTCAGTGAGAGTGAGGCTATTGGTGGTTTAACAAGTATGAAAGTTAGTAGCTCCTACTTATATATGTCTTAAGTCCATGGGATCCTGCCAATAGTGGAGATAACATTAATGAGAAGTAGATGTCACACTGTGGCGATAGTAAGAATTGTTAAGTGTATATACCGTAATTATCATGTACTATGTAATATATACTGCTGCTGTTGTAATATATGGATCCCTTAAGAGGGAATGCTCTAGATTAATGTTTTAATATTTTAATATATGAAATTATGGAGTATAAATAAAGGTTTTGAAATTTATTTGTATTTGGAGATAATTTCTTGTGATCATTCCTATAGAAAAAGGTTCTTTTTCTGTTGAAGCATCTTATGTATATAGCATTTTTGGTTGGATTCTATTTTCACAGGTGTTAATATTCTTTTCTATTACCACCACATGCAAAACAAATATTTAACACAATATAATGATTTTATTGCAAATTCTTTACTCTTTAATAATTATTCACTGTGAGTTTTTATAACTATTTGTAGATATTTATACAGCGCAATCTCCTGACACATCCATCCTTTTCATGTTTGTATATCTTCACTATACAGGTGCACATGGGATCATGATAGCTGGTTAAGAAAGTGCTAGCAAATAATTATTATTTCTTTAACAAGTTCATATGGAGTTGTTTGCACAATTTAATAATACTAGATCTTGTTCAGGCTGAGCAAACTGGTCTCTGTAGAAAAATGGCAGTAATAAATCAATAGCCCAGATGTAATCTTCGGTGTGTAAAATGCAAGGAGATTTTGGAGCATAATGGCACTGGTTGTCTATTGTCATTCAGACATGAGCTGCATCAGAAAAAAAGGCTTGTGGGAACCTGATAAGAGTTGGTCAAAAGTGGGCCATAAATCAAACGTAGGCAGCATTCTGCTGATTTCACACACATGCTCACTGGAAAAAGTGATAGATCTGCAATTTACTGCTTATCACATCTGCTAGAAGTTTCCTAATACCCAAGGCTGACCTTCACTGGGTAAACACTCCGGCTGGCTACCTGTTTCAGATGAAAATATGTATGTATGGTGTTTGTGCCTAATGTCGACATGAAAATTGCTATGGAAATTGCCATCTAAACAGGGTAATATGTGGTGTGATGGTTCCTAAACAAATTATTTCTTGCTCGAGAACAGAAATCTGAATTTATAAAGGGATTGTTTTGTCATCTATTGGTAATTCATATGTAATATGCAAAAAGGATTGTTGTAGCAAAGGACGAAAGTTTTTTTTATATTTAGTTTTTTGCATTATCTATTTACTATACTTTGCACGCAGTACTAGAAACCGATAGAGAGCCGCCATACCAAAGATAGAGTATTGTATAGAATTTATTTTTATTCATATAATCGAAATTTTATTTATTTCCAGATGGAAAAATCTAGTTTTGGATGCAAACAGGCGTCCTTAACTTAAAGCATAAAAGTGAGTAAAGAAAGGGTCGGTTATTTCTAAGCGTTAATATCTATGAGGATGAAGAAGGTCTGAAGTGAGAACTATATCGAATTAATACTCTGATAAAAATATATTAAAAGCAAGAGTTTTATCAGAAGCAAAAACATCAGAAATAGGCCAGGGTCATATTTCCGTTTTGACCCTAGCCTGCCGGATTCCGGTTTTAACTTAGAACTTTTTCCAGCACCGCATAGCGTCACCGCTATGCGGTGCTGGAAAACGCTGCCCCTAGTTACCCGATGTTTACCTTAACTACCTGTCACACAGGCAGCTGCTCGGAGTGCGCTTTACAGCACCGCACAGGAAACGTTGCAGACAGCGTTCTAAGTTAAAACTGGAATCCGGCAGGCTAGGGTCAAAACGGAGATGTGACCCTGGCAGTAAAGCCACATTATTAGCAGTAAACATCATTGAAATAACAGTGTTATGGTGGGTTTACACGTCCCAATATCGGCGTCCAACTCCGACCAAAAGTCACGTGATTCGTGCGTTGGACCCGATATCGTTCGTGCGTTGTATGGTGTAAATGTCCAATACGATGCACAAATGATGTCAAACCGATATCGGGGATCGAATGAGCCTGCTCTCCAACGGCCCGATATTGGATGGAGGTTGTAGCAGGATCGTGCTGTGTAAACGCCCAACTACGATGTGGAGTTCAACTTCCCCTATCCTCTTCATGTTAAATGATCGTTCCTGGGTCGGTCGTACAAGGGGGGCGTAGACATCGTAGAGACGTTGTATGCGTCCTATGCGATCTTGGAATTCTGCCCAGAAAAAGCGCGCTCCCGCGGCGTTGTATCCAATATCGGACTGACGTTGGGATGTGTAAACCCACCATTACTTATTAACCCTGTCTCTCTCATAGAGAACAAAGGAATGGTTAGCAAAGCCGATCATTCCTGTGCACGGGGAAATCGGGAGGGGTAGCTGTCAGCAAAACTATAGCCAGCAGTTATCTTATAAAATAAAATAAATATTAATTCACAGAATAAGAGAACTTGAAAGGCCTTGATCGCAGGGTGAATCAAAGATGGAGAGCCGACGCCTGAGTGTGGCTAAAGAGACTTAAAATGGTGCACTCTTCAAGAAGGAAAATAACAGCTCATTGTGGGTATTTCTAACATGCAATGGCACTAAACTGTGGCCAGCCTTTGGGAGGAACTGTGAGTACTGCTTTGTCCCATGTGCGTGGCCTAGAAAAGACTCCCACATTGCTGGGTGACCCATTGGGGTGGGCTGAGTTAAAGAGTGAATGGCTGGGGCAGTTGGGAGAGGCCTCACCCAGCACAGCTCAGTCTGAGATAGGACTCCTCCCTTGGGAATCCAAACTGTGGCCACCTTTGTTGGTGCAGTTAGGTGAGATGGAGATGGTGCATGGGAGAGATGGCAGGTGGAATGAATACGGACTGGGAACTCAATTCCTCCCTGGGATATGGTGCATTCCCAGAGGCTGATTGGGAACTCAGCAACAAGCAGCTTCCTAGTCTCGGCAGAGTCCCGCCTGTATCTGTTGGCAGCCATACTGACTCGAGTGATGGTGCATGTGGTGAGAAAGGCTCATTCCGCCATGTATGTACAAATGCAAGAATCACAGTAACTCCTTCAGATGGAGTAGGAATAGTTTGTAAAACATTAGCAGAGTCTGTTGCGCAGATGACAGGGGGGTCAGTTAGACGTCTCCAAGCAGTGTCATGCCCAAAGGCCTATGAGAGTTGCAGCAATGGTTGTAATACTAACAGTCAGAAAGTCACAGATGTATGCTGTTTTTACCTCTTCCCATTAAGTTGCTCCTGTTAAACCTTGCCCTTTTGGATTATAGAGGGATGGATGCTAAAGGGAGTCACTGTTTCCTATGGATGGTTATAACATTTCAATAAACTGTGCCCCCATGAACTGCCCTTTTCCTTAAGGACTACCCCTTTGCCCCCTCTACCTTAGCAGCTGGATATAATGGATCCTCAAAGAACAGTTTGAAAGGCAAGGATATGAAAACCATGAGGTGGGGGGAGGGGGAGAGCAGACTCCTGGACTGTTTGTAATGTTTAAGGCTGTGCCAAAGGAATGAACTCGAGTAGACATGAGCTTCTTGTGTTTTTTTGCTATGTTTAAGGATGTACCAAGGAAATAGACTAAAATGGGACCTATACAAAGAAAAAAGGTGAGACAAAGAGGCGCAAAAGTATCTTATCGTTTTACGGATAAGGTAGTACCGTCATAGGTGTATGTGCTCCCCTGATCCAGTTGTGCTTCCCCACAACTGGTAAATTAGCTCAGACAGCTGCTGCTGGATCCGCACTCCCACGTAACAGTGGTGATGTATCCAAGAAAAAGACCAGAGATAGATCCTGCTTTAGTGATCCGCGCTGCCGTCCCACTGTACCCGTATAAATGCCAGGGAAGCCAAGAGTATGCAAGCTGCGTCTTTATTCCATCAGTATTTCCAACCAATGCATTTCGGTACAGACCCTGTACCTTCCTCAGAGATAAGCACATCCTTGAGGAAGATACAAGATCTGTACCAAAACGCGTTGGATGGAAATACTGATGGACTAAAGAAGCAGCTTGCATACTCTTGGCTTCCTGTTGTGAATTCATTGGAGCTCCCTCCGGTGGTTGTTGCTGGTAATGCAGCTGACTGTGTGGGCTTCACAGGTGATGGGGATTAGCAATCTGGTTCTTGGAGCATAAAATGGTTTGAAGTGGATTATTCCTTGCCAGTTGTCTTTTGTTCCTGCAGGAGTTCCCACCTCTTTGGTTTCTTCTGCTCTGTGAAGATCTTTGCAAGATAAGTGCATTTTTTTTATATTTTGTGGCATACTTTTGTGTGCTTAAGGTTCTGCTTATGTTTTGTCTTTTCTGAGTTGTGGGTTTGCTATCTAGCTTGTATATTTGTTTATCTGCTCTCAGATAGGAAGTTTTCTTCCCTAGGAATTTTACCATTCACTATTATCTGTTATTTCCATTTCTGCTGACATTTGATTCATAGAAGTCTGCTGATATAGAGTTTGCCGAGTCTTAGTGACTCAGTGTAATTTTTGTAACATCTGATGTTGGTGGTTTTTGATAGTGTTTTGTACTGACCACAATAGTATTCTATCCTGTCTTTCCTATATTGTTAGTGTGGCCTCTTTTGCTAAACCTTATACTCTGCCTGTGTTTGTTTTTCCATCTCTTGTTTCCCAGTTAATATCTATGGGGGGCTTGCTATTCTTTTGGGGTTCTGCTCTGAGGCAAGATAGCTTTTCCTACAACCATCTTTAGGAGCAGTTAGTTCTCCGGCTGTGCAGAGGTGTCTAGATTTGGTTAGTTACATCCCATGGCTACTTCTAGTTGCGGTGTGTAGTCAAAGATTGTGGTCAGTACAGTTACCAACGACTTCTATAGAATCTGAATGTTACTCCTGAGTCATCGCTTCATAACAGCTTCCCTGGCATTTATTCTGGTATGGTGGGATGGCAGCGCGGATCACTAAAGCACAATCTCTCTCTGGTCTTTTTCTTAAATTGGGACCTAAGCTTCCTGCACTTATTTGTAATATTTAAGGATTACCTTAAGGATACCTGGGAGAAAATACTCAAACACGAACTTCTACATTTATTATTTCTTTAAGGTTGATGTGGTTGTTTTATTTTTGAACAGAGAAAATGTGAGATATACTGTCTTATTTTATATTGTTGGAAATGTTTGCAAAAAGTTAAATTATGATTGGGGAAGAGATACTTGTTCGAGGACAAACAAGGTTAAAGAGAGTAGGAAATTTAAGGGGCTTAGGGGTTAATTTTCTCCTTCTTGTGGAGAAAATTGTGTTTGTGCGTTAATCATTGATGTGTAATTGTAGTATGTCAAATCATTTGTATGTGACCAATTAGTGGCCAAGGTAAAGACTGCTCCTTGGTCTTCTTAAATTATAAAACTTTATAATAATTGGTGATACTCCTTAGGGGCAGGGCTCAGCCAACAAAAAGGGCCTACAGTGTAAGTTCCCAAGTCCCAAGTAATAGAGCTTGAACTACTCCATTGTGATTTGGCTATACCTTCTGGGTCACCCTGCGATTTGAGCTCAGGATCTGGGACGTGGAGTGGAATGCAAAGTGTGTGTGCTCCTCCTGTTGTAAATGCTCATTTCCTGCCTCTAGCATGTCCTCTGGATAGCAACTGTTCTCTCTGGGATCAGTTCTGTGGACCTTAGCATAGGGGATGGGTCATCACTATTGATGGGTGAATATGCCTATGTTTGAGTTCTTCGGATGAGGCCGAACTTTTTTTTTTAATGTCCAGGTTGACCCAAACTTGAGTCTGAAAACCAAACTTGGACTTTAAAATTATGAAATGGTTGCTGGGGGTCTGTAAAAAGAAACAAAACTTTGATTAAACTCATTAGCTCATAGTTACCGTGGTCCACGTGCTTATGCTTCCAGGGCCGCTCATCAACTTAATGATTATTCATTGGTGGAGGTTACAACAGCCAATCACAGATGCTGTCACAGAGAGTGTGCTTCTGTTATTGGCTGTTGGCACCTGCGCAGTAACCTGGAAACAGCCCATACATTCTAGCAATGCTGTAATTGGCTGTTACACCCCTCACCTATTGTGCTGGCATCTGTGATTAGTTGCCCTAGGCAACAAACCTGATATCATAGTACTGTAAAAATAAATAGATAACTTTAAAAAATGACTTAGAGCTGTCTGGCTTTACCGTGGCTGGCAATCAAAATACAGCTAAATTCATTTTTTTTTAATTATTTAAATAAATAATCAATAAAAAGTCATGGGTTTTGCCCAATTTTTCTTGCCAGCCAAGGGGGTTGGTATTCTCAGCATAGTGGGGCCCATAGATATAGGCACCCCAGGCTAAAGAATAGCAACCCGCAGCAGCCCCGAAAATTGGCATATATATTAGATGAGCCAAGTTCTGGCACTTTATTCCTGATGCCCTGGTGCAGTGGTATCGGGTTCATAGAAGGGGTTAATGACAGCTGAGCATTGACAGCTTGTCATTAATCCCTGATTGATAATGTCAGGCCTCTATGAGATCTGCCCATTATCAATCCTGTGAGTAAATGTTTAAAAAACACAAACAGAGAGAAAAATCCATTATGTTTTATGCATAAGTAATATGTGGATTTCTCTGGAAAAAGACATCAGATTGCAGATTGCAAGGTGTTATTTTGTTCAGTTTCCTATGACTTGCGTGCATATATAGATGTCTTAAGAGAGTTGATGCTACTGACAGAGTCTCTTTAAAAGTTTTCAAAAAATGCATTAATAGGTATGTACCTTCATATTGTACCCCTACTCTGTACCCCTACCAAAGCCCAAACTGTGCTGTAAAATGCCAGTGTTCATGAACCACCACTGATGAATCCAATGCCAGCTCAGAAATGGGGACAATGGAGTTGGTGCTCATTTAATATAATCGTATGCCGTCCACAATCTTCACTATATAATCGCCGAGATTTCAATTGGTAATAAAACCCAAACATGGAAGATGAAGGCACATACTGTATACTGCTCTCCTTCTCTCATTACACTCTCTTATATATGAATGAATATTTATGTATAGACTTGTTCATTAATGTTTTTCAATGTTATGTTCTCTTTGAATGCCTAGATGCTTAAAAAAAGGACACATTCACTTTTTAGCTGAGAACGTCAATGTTAAATTGGGTAGTGTTCCATTCAATCAGTGACATCTGGTATGCCTGTGTAAATGAATTACCAAAAGTAGATAGAAAACCATCTGTATTTCATTTTCCTCGTTGCATCAGTAGGCAGAAGTCTTGAACACCGAGCTTCATTAACTATATCTCTGTTCTGATTTCAGCTATACTGTAGATGTAAATACTGACCCTGATTCCTGCATGAATAGTCAGGTTATATTTTACCATTGCATTACTCCTGTTCAGTCGTGGGAAAGATGAAAAGAGAATCCAAAATAGCAATATGAATTTTGTTTCCGTGTAGTAAATTATAACTGTACATCTGTAATGTAACACATAATAGAAAATATTTGTTTTGGAGGTTGCTTCGAATTTCCAGATACGGCACATAAAGGATAAAATATCACAATGCCTTTCCCTTTGCAGTGCAGAAATCGTACAGAGTGCCTCATTATAGCGTTTGGAAAAACAGTGTCTGAAGGCAATAGTGCATAAATGAATTATTTAAGCTTTGCAGTAAATTGCCCTGATCTTCTGTGCTGAGTCTTAATGCACTCTAACAGAGCCCTGGGAAGCAAATCATAGCAGACAAGGGGTATAATGTAAAGCAAGTTTTATTAGGCAGGAATAACTAAACTATACATTTTATTAAGTGTCAATGACATATCGTTGTTTGCAAGGTTGATTCAGTGAGTAACCATCATCATAAAAAGTCTCTTTCCATGGTTTTCCTTTTTCTGCTCTTTAAAATATTTTATTGCAAACACAATCTTTACATGCCATTTGGATAAATATAGAATATACATCACTCGTTGTCTTGGTAGAGTGATCACAAGCAGTGGCCTAGCCATAGGGGGTTAAAAGGAGCAGTGTATGTAGTTACAGAGCTTGCAGAGGTCAATGGCGTATAGGGTCATAATGAAAGCACTCACCAGTGGCAGGCTGAGTAGAGATGAGACAATCGTTTTGATGCAAAGTCAAGTCGGATATTATTAACTTTCTAACAATTTGAAGATCGATTTGCACAAATCACCAATACATTTCAGAAGATTTCATCAGTCATAGAAAAGAAGAAGGGGACAAGTGCACATGTAGTATAAAGCCATGTTCACACTGGTTGTTTTTGATCTGTTTTTGGTGTTGTGTTTTTTTTGTCTGATAGCAAAGTAGTAAGTAAGGCTAGGGCCATGCTTAACAGTGCACCCATGTTAGCCGGATCACGTGACAGCAGAGCCCAGCCTGCTGTAATGCTGACAGTAACGTAGGGTGCTAGCTCTGGATGCTGGTCCATAGAAACCTGCTGTTTACTATGGATACAGCTTCACAGGGAGTCCCAGGCAACCTGTTTCTGCGGGGGGGATTGCGTATGTGTGCATGTATGCTTTTATATATGCCGCATGTGTGTATCCGCATGTGTGAGCGTGTATGTATGCACATGTATATGTATGCTATGTGTGCATGTGTGTGCATGTATATGTCTGTATGTTTGTGCATATTTGTGTATGTGCATGTGTGAATGTGTGAATATATGCGCATGAATGTGGGTGTGTATGTGTGTATGTGCATGCGTGAATACTGTGTATGTGTGTTTGTTTATGCATGTGTGCGTACTTCTGCGTGTGTTTGCATGTGCGTATATTTGTGTATGTGCGTATCTGCGTGTGTGTGGACATTACACTGTGTGTGTATGTGTGTTTGCGTGTATGTGTGTGTTTGTGTATATGTGCATGTGTACCTGCATGCATATGGGTGTATGTGCATGCTTGCGTGTTTATGTGAATCTGTGTATCTGCTTGTGTGTGCGCTGGGGACATTATACTGTGTGCATTTGTTTGTATGTCCGTGCTTGCATGTGTGTTTGCGCGGGCATGTGTATGTACGGACATTATACTGTGTGTATACGTGTACGTATGCATGTTTGTGTGTATGTGCGTGCGTGTATGTGTATATGTATTGTGCTTGCATGTATATATACGTATCTGCGTGTAGTTATGCACAGGTGTGTACGTGCTTGCGTGTGTATGTGTGTATCTGCATGTGGGTATGCACGGGCATGTATGTGCTTGCGTTTGTATGTGCATATGTTTGTGCTTGCGTGTGTATGTGCGTGATTGTGTGTGTGTATATGTGGTGCATGTGCATGTGTGTATGAGTATGTGTGTGTGGGGACATTATACTGTGTATGCGTGTTTGTGTGTATGTGCTTGCTTACATGTGTGTATGTGCGTGCATGTGTATGTGCATGTGGGAATATTATACACAGTAACTGCGGTCATGTGACCGGATTTGTGACATCACCACAGGTCCTTTAAGCAAGAGGACCTCTCGAGATAGGTGGACATAGAGATTTTTATATTTTTAACACTTTCTTTTACTTAATTTAGTAAAAGAAAGTGTTACAAATATAAAAATCTCTATGTTCACCTGTCAGGAGAGGTCCTCTTGCTGATAGGACCTGTCGTGACGTCACAAATCCAGTCACATGACCGCAGTTATCGTGATAACTGCGGTCATGTGACCGGATTTGTAACGTCACCACCGGTCCTGTCAGCAAGAGGACCTTGCCGGACGCATCGATGGACCGTCAGACAGGTGAGCATACATTTTTTTATATTTTTAACTCTTTCTTTTACTTAATTTCACTTCCGCAATGTATGTCTATACATTGCAGAAGTGAATCTGCCCCGCACAGCTCATCATTTTGGCTGAAAAGGCAGCAGATGTGTTTTTTTGACCGGATCTGCCACATTTTCAAACCAAAATTGAACATCACCTAGAACTGCCGAATTTGAACCTAATTGTTTGAATTTGGCGAATGACTCGAACACCGCCAAAAACAACTCAAATTTGAGATTGGCGAACAATTCGAGTCAAACACCGCTCATCTCTAGTATTAAGGACTAGTGATGAGCTAGTACCAAAATGCTCGGGTGCTCGGGCCGAGCGTCCCAAGATACTCGTGTACTCGGCCCGAGCACCGAGCCCAATGTTATCCTATGGGAGACCCGAGTATTTTTGTGAAATTACCCTGTACTTTTGCAGTGTAACAGATACACTAGAAAAGTACCCTAAAAGTTAATCTAAGGGGTTTAAAACAATAAACATTAATACTCACCTCCTGTACTCCTGTACCTTATGTACCGGGACCGGTACCGAAGACCTCCGGCTGTTACAGGACTTCCGAGACCACCGGGAGAATATGGGGAAAAGGACCTTGCAGTTCAGCCAATCAGCATGCGGCTAGCGGTCACATGGGTTTGTCATGTGGCCGCAGTGCAGCCGCGTCACAACCCATGTGACCGCTAGTCGCATGCTGATTGGCTGAACTGCAAGGTCCTTTTCCCCATATTCTCCCGGTGGTCTCGGAAGTCCTGTAACAGCCGGAGGTCTTCGGTACCGGTCCCGGTACATAAGGTACAGGAGTACAGGAGGTGAGTATTAATGTTTATTGTTTTTATCCCCTTAGATTATTTTTTAGGGTACTTTTGTAGTGTATCTGTATAGATACACTGCAAAAGTACACGGACTACCCCCGAGCAGGAGCATACACCCGAGTATCTTGAGATTACTCAGTACTCGCCGAGTAGCCCGAGTACAGTGATACTCGTGTGAGTACCGAGTAGTGACATGCATACTCGCTTATCACTATTAAGGACCTTAATACTCTATCGGTTAATATTGTGTTCATAGGGCATGCAGGATAAGACGATGAGGTGCGGGGAGTGTTAATTGACCCATTTTTTAGCGTGCCTAAAGTCTCTGCTGTTAGCCAGCTTGTTATAAGGAGAAAACTGGGTTATTGTCCTTACAGTCCTCTCTCATTTTGTACGTGTGTCCTGTTTGCGTATAGACTCAATTGTCCTGCTTTATATCTAATTATTAAAAGTTTCTTTTTAATGGCAAACTCTTCAGTGACATTCATGATTTAATGTGGGTTTGTAATTATTCATTATTCGGTGAATTCCCTGCTCTCTGATGGTACAGCAGTTTGGAAAATATTGCCGGATAAGTTTATATTTTTTATTTTTGCAAACCACCAATCGAATCTTAAAGGGAGCCAACCACCTCAGATGACGACTATAAGCAGTTAATACATGTCCCTGCACCCTACCTAGACCGTTCCACCTATACTTTTGTTAAGAATATTGATAATTGTAAACCGAATTACACACTTTGTAAAAATACTGGCCTGGCGACATCTGGCGGTCTCCCTCGGGCTGAGCTACTAGTGGGATGTGTCTTCTATAGCATTACTGGCTTTTCTACCCCTCCCTGTTACTTTGCAGGACGTCACTGAAGGGCATGATATTATCTTTCATTGGGTGGGCACGCAAGGCTGCTCCCGTCCCCGCACGTCATCGGAGGCAGACAGAGTCACGTGCACTAGCATCGTCACTTCCTGTCAGCTCCGTGCAGTGACGCGCAGCTGAGGGATAACATGTGAAAGGCTCACATGTTATCCCTCAGCTGCGCGTCACTGCACGGAGCCGACAGGAAGTGACGATGCTAGTGCACGTGACTCTGTCTGCCTCCGATGACGTGCGGGGACGGGAGCAGCCTTGCGTGCACGCCCACTAAAGATAATATCACGCCCTTCAGTGACGTCCTGCAAAGTAAGAGGGAGGGGTAGAAAAGCCAGTAATGCTATAGAAGACATATCCCCTAGTAGCTCAGCCCGAGAGAGACGCCCAGATGTCGCCAGGCCAGTATATTTTACAAAGTGTATAATTCGGTTTACAATTATCAATATTCTTAACAAAAGTATAGGTGGAACGATCTAGGTAGGGCGCAGGGACACGTATTAACTGCTTATAGTCGTCATTTGAGGTGGTTGGTTCCCTTTAAACCATTTGAATTCGTACATTTTTTTAAATAACATAATTAATATCAAAACTTAATTTTAACCAGTGTTCCTTAGGGATGAGCGAGTATACTCGCTACTATTCGGAACTCGCTGAATAGTAGCGGTATTCGGGTACTCGCTACTCTCCAAGCATCTTATGATTACTCAGGAGTAGCAAGTAGTTCGATTACTTTCGCAGTGTATCTATAGATACACTGCGAAAGTACCCTAAAAGTGAATAAAAGTTGTTAAAAATAATAAAATTACATACTCACCTGTCCGACGCCTGCTCCGGGACCGTCCCAGAAGACCTGCGATTACCAGACAAGGACCTGTGACTTCCAGCCAATCAGATGGTCGGTAGTAATCTGGCCAATCAGATGGCGACATGTCACAACCACGTGATCGCTAGCGGCCACCTGATTAGCCAGATTGCAAGATCCTGGCAGTACACCTAGGACCTTGCAATCTGGCCACTAGCGATCTCGTGGTTGTGACGTGTCACCATCTGATTGGCCAGATCGCTACCGGCCATCTGATTGGCTGGAAGTCGCAGTTCCTTGTCCAGTGATCGCAGGTCTTTTGGGACGGTCCCGGTGCAGGTGTCGGACAGGTGAGTATGTAATTTTATTATTTTTAACAACTTTTATTCACTTTTAGGGTACTTTCACAGTGTGTCTATAGATACACTACGAAAGTAATTGGACTCGCTATACTCGCAATAAGTACTGAGTACCGGTACCTACTCGTTGCGAGTATAGCGATTCCGAATATTGCGGCACTCGCTCATGCCTAGTGTTCCTCAAACTATGAGGTGCTTTCTTGTTTTTGGTGAGGCTCATCCGAAGATACTGTTTGGGTCGTTTCATATTTATGTGCCCCTGCGTTTGCCTGCACTGCGCTGGTGCAAGTGCAAGCGCAGGTGCATTCACAGCCCAGTGCAGGCAAGCGCATAGGCGCATGGATGCAGAGCCCTTGAGCTCGCTTGCGCTCATGCCGCCATTACCTGCTATGGGCGAGCGCAGCCGACCGCAGGAGCCCAAAATCCGAAAGTGCTAGTGTGACAGTGCCGGTGTGAGAGCAAATGCGCTTGTCCAGCTGCACCCGGTGATGTCACACTTGCACTTCCGGGTTTCAGGCTCCTGCGGTCGGCTGGGCTCGCCCATAGCTGGTAATGGCAGCATGAGTGCAAGCGAGCGCAAAGGCTCTGCATCTATGCGCTTGCCTGCACTGGGCTGTGAATGCACCTGCGCTTGCACTTGGGCCAGCGCAGGGCAGGCAAATGCAGGGGAGCATAGATGTGAACTGGGCCTTTAACAAAAAAGGATCATCGCCTACCTAGACTTTTATTGACTGCATCTATCTCTGATTTGGTAACATAACTCTTTTAAGGCCCATGTAAACATTATACAAAGAATAAATGGATGCATTAGATTATATTTTACTATTTCGACATGGTTTTTAGCTCCATTTACAGAACAAAATTGTAAAAAATGCCTGTTTGCTACATGTGTATGCATTTTTTTGTACTTTTGTTAATGTTGGAAGGCACCCTATCTGTAATACATATCTAATTACCCGCATTTGAAGTACTAGCTATAGAAAATAAACACGAACTGGAGCAGCCATGTTATTCCTATCACAGTGTGATAAAATAAGCGACAGCTTACAATGCTTTGTTTACACGATGTGGTTAGATGAAATGCAGATGTGAAATATCGGAATATCTACCACTTGATTTGCTCAAGAAAGTTTTTGTCTTCTACCAGCATTTTCATAGTTAACAAAGCAACTTCTTGCTTCTTCTAATAGACAACAGAAGAGAACCAGACCCTGCTAAGATAAACCAATTATACAAGATGGGCTTAACAGGCAGACAGATCACTCTAAAAATATCCATGTCGAAAACAGGTGGAATATTCTCTGTGTTTTCTGGCTGTGGAAATAATGTTCTCAGGATTCCATGCTATAAACAAACAAAGGGAATTAAGAAGGGAAGAAATGAAGCAAGTCCGATCACATGGAATGTTATTTGTGTGCTTATTTAGGGGATCTTTTGACCAATGTATTTAAAGATTTGTAAATCAGAATTGCAATCCAATATTTTCTCCAATCTATGTAAACTAATCAATACACAGTGATGAAAAAGAAACAGATCCAATTTTTGTATGTTTAAGGTCCCGTTACACACTACGATGTCCCAGTGATCTGACCAACGATGGGGATCACTGAGACATCATTATCTGATCGCTGGTGAGCTGCCACACAGGCAGACTCACCAGTGATCAACGTCCAGCGAGAACTTTGGTAACCAAGGTACACATCGGGTAACTAAGCAGAGCGCTGCGCTTAGTTACCCGCTGTTTACCAGCCTCCCAGCATGTGCTGTGTGGCGCTGGGAGGTCGTTGATCGTTGGTCTCCCGCTGTCACAAACGCCGATGCTGGCCGCCCAGTGGCCATTCTTCCACGATCAACGATCAACGAACTTATCGTTGGTCGTTGATACGTGTCACACGCAATGATGTCGTTTCAACGTCACTGCAACGTCATAAAACCGGTGACGTTGCAACGATATCATTAACGATATTATAGCATGTAGTGGGGCCTTTAGGGTTGGTGTGCAGTCTCTTTCATCACCCAGTAAGACTGAGTTCACATGTCTAGTAAACATCTGTTAGAACGGATCCTGTAGAGATCCATTGGCAAAAAATTGTGCAAACACAACTTTTTTCTATGTGGATAAATATGAGACTTCTGCAAGATCCATTTTTTTTCAACAATGGAATCTATGAAGATCAGGATCGGATTCGTTAATGGATTTCAATGTAGCTATCCATTTTTCTTGCATTTGTAAATGATCCATTCTCCATAAACTCCATTATCAAAAAAAAATGGATCTAGCACAATATTTTAGCCAATGGTTTTCTGCAGGATGTGTTCTAATTGGATGTGTGAAGGCAACCTAAATTGCTACATAAGTCCACATTGATTCCTATACTTTGTTTGATTTAGCTGCACCGAAGAACACTTACGGTACATCTTTCCTTAAAGGGGTAGACCGGGCTTTTCAGAAAAGTCTACAGTCACTCTGTCTGTCCACAAGTTTATATATATATATATATATACACAGATATATATATAAAATCCTGGCTACATTTCAACTATACATGTGTGGCCTCACTCAAAGCACTTGCATTGAATGAGGCTATGCATGTATACTCAAAATCTGGTCAAAAGTTAGCATGTTGCATACTTGCGGTCATGTGACTACTTGGTCTTGCTGCCATAACCGGAAAATCCACACAGAGTGTGATGCGCATGATTTGTAGTTAACAGTTGTACAGAGTAAATGCAGACTTACATAAAAAGCCTGGACAACTGTTAGGAATAACAACCAAATGGGTTCCAGCTCACCGTATTGCCTTTAGTTCTATTCATATGGAGCACAGAATCTGGTCTGTTGTGAATTCATTGGAGCTCCCTCCGGTGATTGTTGATGGTGATGCAGCTGACTGTGTGGGCTTCACAGGTGATGGTGATGATTGTCAATCTGGTTCTTGGAGCATATAATGGTTTGAAGTGGATCAATCCTTGCCATTTGTCTTTGGTTCCTAGAGGAGTTCACATCTTTCTGGTTTCTTCTGCTCTGTGGAATTCTTTGAAAGCTAAGTGGATGGTTTTTTGATATTTTGTGGCACACTTTTGTGTGTTTAAGGTTCTGCTTATGTTTTGTCTTATTCTGAGCTGTGGGTTTGCAATTTAGTCTGTATATTTGGTTATCTGCTCTCAGATAGGAAGTTTTCTTCCTAGGAATTTTACCATTCACTATTATCTGTTATTTCCAGCTCTGCTGGCATTAGATTTATAGAAGTCTGCAGATATAGAGAGTGCCGAGTGTTAGTGACTCAGGATAATTTTTGTACTATCAGCTGTTGGTGGTTTTTTAATAGTGTTTTATACTGACCGCAATAGTATTCTATCCTGTCTTTCCTATATAGCTAGTTTGGCCTCTTTTGCTAAACATTCTATTCTGCCTGTGTTTTTCTTTATCTGGTTTCCCAGTTAATATCTGTGGGGGCTTGCTATTCTTTTGGGGCTCTGCTCTGAGGCAAGATAGCTTTTCCTACATCCATCTTTAGGAGCATTTAGCTCTCCGGCTGTGCAGAGGTGTCTAGGTCTGGTTAGTTACTTCCCACTGCTACTTCTAGCTGCGGTGTGTAGTCAGGGATTGCGGTCAGTATAGTCATCAACGACTTCTGTGGGATCTGAATGTTACTCCTGAGTCATCGATTCATAATACTGGTCCTGCCATGACCCGAAAATCCAATGACTAAAATGAAGTAGGATCCAGCTCTTAAACTTAAAGGATTTTCTTTTATTTTCAAATAAAGCACATAAAAAAGTTGAAATTCATGGTCAGAGAAGCCCCCACACATTTTTTTTAGTTATTTATTAATTTGACACACTTTGATGGCAGATTGGTTGCTATATACTACATGGGCGTCTGTGATTAGCTATTTCTATCAGACTGCATTTCCTCAATATGGACAGTGATTGTGCTTGTTTTGCCATACACTATACTGTAGGGTATGGCAACCAACTTGCCGTCATAATGTGTTAAATAAATAAATAATTTTAAAAGATGTTCGGGGCTGTGCTGTATTTTTAGTTTAGCATAGGTAAAGCAGACAGCTGCAAGCTGCCAACCTCAGCTGCCTAATTTTACCTTTGCTGGCAAAAAGAAATGTGTGGACTACGCCCCATTTTTAATTGCCAGCCAAGGTAAAACTAAGCAGCTGATGGCTGGTACTCTCAGCGTGGTAGGGGCCGTCATTATTGGGCACCCCCCCCCGCTATAGAATAGCAGCCTGCAGCTGCCCCAGAAATTAGCACATTGTAGCCCCAATTCCTGGCACTTTACCCAGCCTTTCCAGTTGCCATGTACCAGTGGCAAACTGGATAAGGCTAGGGTCAGACTAGCCTGCGTTCAGGGGTGTTCCATTTAAAAGATAGAATTTGGCAGCATTAATGCAGTGTTACCATAAAGGTTAGGTTGTGTTAACGCTGCCAGTTCATTCCTATGGGTGACGAAGTCCCGAGTACAGGTCAAACGCCGGCATCTAAGTGCCGAAGCGCATCACTTGACGAGGAAGCGCGCTTCATGTGATGTGGTTGGAAATAAAGCAAGATTTTACACTATGGCACTTACAGTTAGGGCCAGAAATATTTGGACAGTCACACAATTTTCACGAGTTGGGCTCTGCATGCCACCACATTGGATTTGAAATGAAACCTCTACAACAGAATTCACGTGCAGATTGTAACGTTTAATTTGAAGGGTTGAACAAAAATATCTGATAGAAAATGTAGGAATTGTACACATTTCTTTACAAACACTCCACATTTTAGGAGGTCAAAAGTAATTGGACAAATAAACATAACCCACACAAAATATTTTTATTTTCAATATTTTGTTGCGAATCCTTTGGAGGCAATCACTGCCTTAAGTCTGGAACCCATGGACATCACCAAACGCTGGGTTTCCTCCTTCTTAATGCTTTGCCAGGCCTTTACAGCCGCAGCCTTCAGGTCTTGCTTGTTTGTGGGTCTTTCCGTCTTAAGTCTGGATTTGAGCAAGTGAAATGCATGCTCAATTGGGTTAAGATCTGGTGATTGACTTGGCCATTGCAGAATGTTCCACTTTTTTGCACTCATGAACTCCTGGGTAGCTTTGGCTGTATGCTTGGGGTCATTGTCCATCTGTACTATGAAGCGCCGTCCAATCAACTTTGCAGCATTTGGCTGAATCTGGGCTGAAAGTATATCCCGGAACACTTCAGAATTCATCCAGCTACTCTTGTCTGCTGTTATGTCATCAATAAACACAAGTGACCCAGTGCCATTGAAAGCCATGCATGCCCTTGCCATCACGTTGCCTCCACCATGTTTTACAGAGGATGTGGTGTGCCTTGGATCATGTGCCGTTCCCTTTCTTCTCCAAACTTTTTTCTTCCCATCATTCTGGTACAGGTTGATCTTTGTCTCATCTGTCCATAGAATACTTTTCCAGAACTGAGCTGGCTTCTTGAGGTGTTTTTTCAGCAAATTTAACTCTGGCCTGTCTATTTTTGGAATTGATGAATAGTTTGCATCTAGATGTGAACCCTTTGTATTTACTGTCATGGAGTCTTCTCTTTACTGTTGACTTAGAGACAGATACACCTACTTCACTGAGAGTGTTCTGGACTTCAGTTGATGTTGTGAACGAGTTCTTCTTCACCAAATAAAGTATGCGGCGATCATCCACCACTGTTGTCATCCGTGGACGACCAGGCCTTTTAGAGTTCCCAAGCTCACCAGTCAATTCCTTTTTTCTCAGAATATACCCAACTGTTGATTTTGCTACTCCAAGCATGTCTGCTATCTCTCTGATGGATTTTTTATTTTTTTTCAGCCTCAGGATGTTCTGCTTCACCTCAATTGAGAGTTCCTTTGACCGCATGTTGTCTGGTCACAGCAACAGCTTCCAAATGCAAAACCACACACCTGGAATCCACCCCTGACCTTTTAACTACTTCATTGATTACAGGTTAACGAGGGAGACGCCTTCAGAGTTAATTGCAGCCCTTAGAGTCCATTGTCCAATTACTTTTGGTCCCTTGAAAAAGAGGAGGCTATGCATTACAGAGCTATGATTCCTAAACCCTTTCTCCGATTTGGATGTGGAAACTCTCATATTGCAGCTGGGAGTGTGCACTTTCAGCCCATATTATATATATAATTGTATTTCTGAACATGTTTTTGTAAACAGCTAAAATAACAAAACTTGTGTCACTGTCCAAATATTTCTGGCCCTAACTGTAGATGTCGGCGTTTGACCTGCGCTTGGGGTTCCGTCACCCATAGCAATGAATTGGTAGCGTTAACAGAGCCTTACCTTTACAATAACACTGCGTTAATGCTGCCAAATTTTGTCTTTTAAACAGAATCCACTGAACGCAGGCGTAACACTAGTCTGACCCTAGCCTTATAAGGGGTTAATGCCAACTTTGTATTGCCAGCTAGCATTGAGCCCGAAATTCTTAATGTCGGGCTATATTAGAGCCGGCCATTAAGAATTTCAAATAAATATGAAACAAGACACAACACAGAAAGACAACATTTTTCATTACAAATAAAAACACAATGACATTTAGGAACTCTATTTTTTATTAACCGCTGAGTCATACCTCTCCTCGATCCTCGGCTACGTATTCTTCATTGGAGGCTACGGTGAAGAATACAACATTCTGTCACCACAGCCTCCAGTCATGGAATGAATCAGCTGTGAGCTCCGTCTGTAAACAGTGACTCGCTGAGGTCACCCGAGGACAGCTCAGGTATCCATGGTACCTGCTATGATTAGTGGTCACCAAGGTTACCTGAACGGTGACCTCAGCGAGTCACTGCACACCTGGAGCAGAGCTGGCGGTGAGTGACATGCATGACAGCTCATCTGGTCACCATAGTAAACAAATCAGGTAACGAAATCAGCTGACACGATCTGGTCACGTGACACGATTGCTATGGTGATCAGAACAACTGACCGCTCACCGCCAGCACAGATCAACATGTCACTCACCGCCTCAGATACGGAAGTGAGAGGGAGGACGGGAATATGGACCGGAGAAATCAAGGAGCCAAGATACAGTGAGATGACCTGTGTGTGTCTGTCTGTATTTGGCAGCTTTCGGACACCTTTGAAGGTGTTTTCAATGCTTTTTAAGTTGCCTACCATTGATTTCAATGACATTCAGAAAATTCTGCAAACATTCGTTGAACAATTCGTCGAACACTCCACATTCGGTGAACTAATCCGAATTGGAATATTCAGGTGTTTGCTCATCTCTAGTGATGATTATCCCGACCCTTAAGGACTTTCATGGTAGTAGTGGCCTGTTCCAAGTGTGTCTGTGACTGCACTATTGCTGGTCCGATGCGAGTCTAAACAGGGTTGTTCTCCTTTTCACAGAACAACAACCCCTTTAAGGTTTACTGACATGCAACAGGCAGACATAGGCCAAAAGAAAACTCCTTTGGCAAATATTAGGGTATGTGCACACTGGGAGTTTTGTTAGCTGTTTTTTAGCGTTTTCCGCCAGCGTTTTCCGCTGAGTTTTATGTTAATTTTATGTTAATCCTAACCACCAGTCAATGGATTTCAGAAAACGCTGTGCACATTACAACTTTATTTTTTTTTTCCTTTCCACTTTTTTCACCGGTTTTCCACCGGTTGTCAAGAATAGAGCATGTGACTTCTTTTTAGCGTTTTTCCAGCGAGTCTAGCACAAAAACCAGTCGACCAGCGAAAATCGCTGAGAAAACGCTGTATTAATGCTGAAAATCGCTAGGAAATCGCTAGGAAATCGCTACAAAATCGCTAGTAAATCGCTAGAAAATCGCTAACAAAACGAGGGACACTGCTCAGGTTTTCTGACGGTCTGCAATGATGCAGAAACGTCAGATGTGCACATACCCGTAGGTTACAAAAAGTCTATTTGCATGTTAGTCTTCACACTAAATCTAGAGTAAATCTAGCCTAAACAAAGTTTTATCTACAACTCTCTCAAATAGGTGTGTAACAAACATAATTTGTGTTTTCTCCTACTTGACACTCTATTTTAGCTGTAATATTAGGAAATATGAAATTACATGATATGCTAATGAGTTATAATTGTAAAGTGCTGCTGATTAGGTTGGCACTATATAAATAAAAATAATTATAAATTATTATTATTATAATTATATCAAATGGCTCTTGAAGCAAGAAAAGAAAATCCCAACATAAAAATCATAAATGTAAACTGCCTCTACATTACCTATATTCTGATCCGGTGACATGTGGAATAGGAAGTAATGTCCAAGTGAGAGGCTCCAGTGAAGACGAAGAACATTTACATCATTCTACAAATATTGAGTACATTAATTATTGAATTACATGTAATATAACGTTTTTATCAAAAGTATCTTGACATGTTAAGCAACACTTAAAAAGGGCTCCATTTTCCTTTAGCTATGTAGGTCCAACATTTGGTGGTTTATTAATATATACAGTATATAGCATATTTTCCTGCCTCCCTGCTTCCAATCAACACTTGAAGGGTTTGTCCAAGTATTTGGACAACCCTTCTCATTCCCTATCTTTGCCCCTCCCCCCCCAATTAAAATAAAACTTATAGTCATCTATTGTGCTGCCACAGTTACAGCAGTGTCAGTACTTGTGTTTCGGGGTCTCAACTTGAGTTTTTTACATCACAAGCCCCATGGCTAATCACCTCTGACTCCTCCCTCACCACTTCAAGGTAATGAACAGGAAGTGAGACTTGCCGTTGTGGGTTCACTGCTTGTTACATGATTGGGTGCAGAGTTCACACCCAAGGGAGCCCCAGCAATGCAATCACCGGCACAGCTGGAATGTCATCTGCACAAGAGGTGAGTATAAGCTTTTTTATTTTAAAGGGGGAACCATGGAGAATGAGAAGGGGTTATCCAAGTAGTAGACTACCCCTTTAAGCTTCTCTTTCAGATGAATACATGTATCTAGAATTTCTTCATTAAAAGAGAATATGTAATCAGAAAATTAGCTATTGTTTACATCAAGTTTATGTGTTAAATGTATTTTTTTTCCATTTTTATCAATGGTTTTCTTTTTCATATCACAATCTGTATCAAAAAGAACAATGATAAATCTTGCAATATTTGCACCGGCCAATGCTTCTATGCTACACTAGTTATTTTAGGAAATTTTTACATACATCTTTTGTTTTGCAGCACTTATTTAACATGTGCAAAAGTGTATTGTAAAGGGAAGGAGAGCAGGAGAAGCTATGAAACAACCTATAGGGATTGTGACATGTGCCTGAAGAGAAGACTGTACCACAAGGAGGAACTGTATCTATTCTATACAGTATGTAGATACAGTACTGTGCAAACATTTTATGAAAAAATGCTGCATGGTAAGGCTACGTGCACAAGATGTCTTTTACAGGCAGAAAGAATATCTGTAACAAAAAAGGCACCATTACAGCATCTCATAAAATGAAGGTAATGTACAGCAATGTAAAAATGACATTGCTTTGTACATATTCTGCCTATCTTTATTTTTCACAGCATAGAATAAAAGAAGTAGTCTTAGGCTGGTTTCACTTATGCGCCTTGGCCACATCAGGCCGAGACGCATATGATCTGCATCCGGAGTGCAGACGCCTGTGGCACCCCAGAGTCATAGTGCCACAGTGTCACCATTGTTAGGTGTCACCAGAGAGCAGTAAGGGGTATTCCACTCAGGCAACATACAAACAACACCAACACCTCCCAAACAGAAGGGGAAGACCAAGCCTGGCTTCAGGGTGAGCTCCCCTATATATTCTGGTCTGGGAGGAAGCAATTTCAGTTCAGCTCCTGGGAGGGCTGTGAAGAGTGCAGTTCCTAGGAGGACTGTGATGAGCACAGTTCAGTTCAGTTCCTGTGAGGACTGTGAGGAGGACAAGTTCTGTGCAGACTGAGAACCAGACCTGGGTGTAAACAAGCTGTGCCTGGCTCATCCCAAGATCCACTGCTGAACATCAGGTCTAAGGCTAGGGTCTGAGGAAAGAGGAAAGAAAGAAACCTACCCGGAGGCTGCACCACCCTGTGCTTCCCCTCCACGAGAGGAACAACACAAGAACAGACACCGGAGTCCGAGACTGTGCAGGTCACACCGACAGTCAACACCGTAGAGTGGTTGAATCCAGATTATCCATCTACACTGTACCAGGGACACAGCAACCTAAAGAATCTAGTAACACTGACTTGGGTGGGATAGAGAAGTGAAGGAGTCGAGTTGCCTGTTATACTGGTAGACACAGACATAGACAGGGCCGGCAGCCTTGCTTAAGCAACTGCAGGGGCTGCAACACAAGCGCAGTGAGGAAGCCAATACGACCCGGCTGGGTGAGAATTACCCCAAACTGCTCTCCAGACTCCGGGGACAATGTATAACATCTGCCTTAACTCCAGTAAAGGGACTGAAAAAAACGCATATCAGTGAGTCTGCCTGTTGATTGTGCCTGTTGCCCTGTGCTCTATAACGGAACCTTATACCTGCAGAGCCACCAACTACCAGCATCGTGGAGAGCTGCAGAAAAGTAAGTGACTGTGTGAATCAAGATCCCTCACAAAGCCCCATCCAATACCACCACTCCTGCCCTGGGGACCCTCAGCCCTACCCAAGGAGGGCTTACCATCCACGCTGCCCCAAATCACCATCCCCAGCAGGAATATGGCAGTGGTGGTTCTATTAACCACATACCCCAGGTGGCGTCATGATAAATCCCCAGTAAATATCCCCTTTTTGGACTGATCCCAGGCCACGGGACCGGGTCACAACTACCGTGATACCCCAGAGAGACAGTACCGGCCCGGTTTCCGAGTACCCCATAGCCTGGGGGTGCATCACGCCACTTAATGCTGCTGTCACAGTGTGTTTTTGGCTGCTGGGTTGGTCAGCCTGGAGAGAGGGGAGAGAGGAAAGGAGAGGAGAGGGGAGGGGAGGGGGGGGGCAAGAGAAAGGACACACCCCAGAGCTGTTCTGAGCATGCTCAGATTTAACTCCTGATCTGTCCTGGCCACATTCACCGGTGGCTGGATGCGGCCTCTTAGACAGCAATGCAATGCATCATTTTAACACATTGCGCCACATCAGGACACATCAGGTTTTTCCAAGCAGCCTCAAACCGCAACATTCTGCGGTCAGGGGTGAGGCGAAGACACCTCACTTGTCTGCATCAGGTGAAATCCTGATGCCACCTGATGTCCCTGTGTTCTCATATTAAATATAGGGACCCAGGAGGCATCAAGATTTCACCTGATACTGATGCAATCCCCGAAAACGTAGATGTGAAAACACCCTGAGAGATGCTTATGTATACACATATTATGCACAAAATATTGTTTACTACTTGGTGGTCATTAGTAGCTTCTAAATAAATCTTTGGTGGTTTCCTTTGGGCAATTCATCCAATTTTATATAATGTTATTATTATTCAAAAATAAAGATAGGATCAATTTGTTTATACTTTTGTTTTCCACTTGTTTGTTTTGGTTTATTAATGTGTGTATATGTGTCACAGTATATAAATGTGTTTACGTGTTTCACAATCTGAGTGCTCTTTTGTAATTATTCATGTACTATGAATATGCATATATCCATGCTTATGGCCATTAAAGGAATTTGTTGGTGCTTTTTTGCTATGTAAGCTGAGGACAGCATGATGTAAGAGTTAAAAAAAATAACTGAGCTTCTGTTATCAGGGTCTGTGCAATCGTTTACTTAAACAAATTGCTTTGTTACCCTGTGATTAACATTGCAGGACTAGGAAGTCAGGAGCAGAGCCCAACATGCCCCCTGCTGTGATTCACACCTTACAGTCAATGCACAATCTCTTTAGAGAGCCTGGTGTGGGTGGTGGCAGCTATCTCAGCTCTGCTGTGTTCCAGGATCTAAATTCTTTGATTGTGTAAGAACACATGAAGCCAGTAATTTATGTGATACCTTGTTGGATTTAAAATTTCCTTACCTACATTATGTTACTGTTGATGAGGAAGCAAAACCAGCTGACAGATTCCTTTTAACTTCCCTATCCCCCTTTTTTTTTTTTTTTTTAAAAATCTGATAAAATATAGAAAACTGCATGAATTAGTCTACCATTCAGCAATAAAAAGTCCAGAAGGTGTGAGTGAGAGAATGTTTAAAGAGGGAATCCAAGGTACAAATGATGCACTCCCAGGCTAATGGGTACTCGGGAACCGGGCCGGTGCGGTCTCTCTGGGAATCATGGTAGTCATGACCCGGTCCCATGGCCTGGGATCAGTCCAAAAAGGGGTATTTACAAGGAATTTGTCATGACACCACCCGGGGTATGTGATTAGTACAACCACCTTTGCCGTATTCCTGCTGGGGATGGTGACTTAGGGCAGCGTAGATGGTAAGCTCTTCTCGGGTTGGGCTGAGGGTCCCCAGGGCAGGTGTAGTGGTAATGGATGGGCCTGGTGAGGGATTGTGTTTGGTGCTGTTCCCTTACTTTGCTGCTGCAGCTCCTCCAGCCAGTGTGTGGAGAAAGTCGTCTCCGGCTCTGCAGGTGGAAGTCTCTGCTGTGATGCTGGAAGGAACAATCTCAGACCATGGTGAGCTAACTGGGTACTTTACTGGTGACTTTTCAAACAGTTTGCAAGGTACACAGTCACAGTTCAGGTAGCTAGCCGGGTAGCCACCAAAGGATGTAAAGTCTCTCTAAGGCCCTCTCTGATGTTCCTTCAGGTTCCAACCCCTGTTCTCACTTCCTCTTCCTGCGCTTCTGCTTGTGGCTCCTGCAGTTGCTTGAAGCTAAGCAGCTTGCCTTCTCTCCTGTGTGTGCCGTATGACAGGCAACTCGAGTCCTTCACTTTCTCTACCCTGTTCCCGGGTGTCAGTGTCGCTGAACTCTATGTGCTGCTTTGCCTTCTGACACTGTGTGGCTGGGAAATCTGGAATTCCCCACCTTCCGGTTTTGACTTCCGTGAATGTGTAACCCTGCACAGTCTCGGACCCCGTGTCCTTTCTATGCGCTTTCTCCTGAGGCGAGCATGACGCTCCTCGGCTCCGACAGGCTTTCCTTTCCTTCCTCCTTCAGTCTCTCTCCATGGCTGTTTTGCTTAACTCCCTTCTTCCCACTCTCCACTAACACCTAAGCTCCTCCCACTGGGGGTGGGTCTCCCAGGCAAATAGGTAAACCCTTTATTCCCCCTATTCTAGGTGTGTGAATGCAGGGATGAGGGCCTCTAATTAACATCACATCCACTGGTCACTGGGATACCACACACACACTGATCTGGGTGCAGTACCCCTTCTGTGGCGCACTGACCAGTGGGGTGCCACACAAACGGACTATAATTCACTTCCAAGTCAGTCCAGTTTCAATACTGATGTAATTCTACAGTAGAGTATGGATTGAAAGGAGCCTAAAAAAGGCTTCTCTGATAACAGAAAAGAATAAATAAAGGACATAGCATTGTTAATAAAGTCCTGGATTTATGTAATTAGCAAATCACACTTGTTGTATCTATAGTTAGATATATCTATTTTATTTCTATCAAAATTATATCTTACACTGACATTAAAGTTTAATATGAAAGGATCCTATGAACCTGTAGGCTAGAAAGCTCTGCTGCCTCACTTCATGTGTAGAAACATATGCTCCCAGTGGACAGACATATTGAATACTGGAGATACCAGTGGTAGAAGAGGCTACTGACACTGCTGTCCTCCCTACCTTTCTTATCTAATATAGGAGGCTCCGGGGATACTCAGGGAAGCTCATGCTTTTGTTGACACTCTCTATCTGATCTATTATTGGAGATACAAGGGGTGCTGAGTTACACTGTCTTTAAAAAGTATTCATTCCCCTTGAACATCTCCACATTTTTTCAGGTTACATCCACAAACTTAAATGCATTTTATTTGAATTTTATGTGATGTACCAATATAAAGTAGAGAGTATTTGTGAAGTGTAAAGGAAATGGTACATGTGGCACCCCAGAGTCCAGTTGCCACAGTGGCATTGCCTCCCACAGGGGGTGATGTCATGCTTGGAAGCAAGAAGGGAAATCCTCACCAGGTAATCCCACAGCATGCAACACTTTCCTGACTCCAAACCAGAAGGGGGAGCTCTGAAACCCAAGTTCAGGGGAGCTCCCCTATAAATTCTGGCCTGGAGGTGGGGTAGTTAATTCAGTTCCTAGGAGGACTATGAAGACAGCCTGCGGACTGGAGCAGTACCAGGCTTGTCCGAGGATAGAGACTTTCAAGTGTGAGGGACCCGTAGGAGAGGGTGTGAGGAAGGAGAGAATCAGGGGAGTGGAGCCATTTACCGGCTCACCCCAAAGCAGAGCATCAGAAATGGACACCAGAGTCCAAGGTTGTGAGGTTACTACAGGCCCAGCAGCCAAAACCTGAGGACTGGAGACTCCACGTATCCCGGCCACAGCACCTAGAGGCACAGCAGCATCCAAGAGCTCAGGGACAGTTGCCAGAGAAGTGGTGCCCAGGAAGGTTTCGAGCTGTCTGCCATATGGGTGAGAGACTTATAAGCAGCCAGGACCAGCAAAGAGGAGCGCAGCAGGGAGCCCTCAGAACTCACCGGGTGAGGAGATCCCCAACTTGCTTCCAGGCCACCTGGATTCACAATATCACCTGTGGATAATACCCTGGCTTCAACCTGAAACTTCAAGTAAAGGTAAAGGAAACTACACACTGTGTGTCTGTTGGTTATTCCGCGCCCTCAGTCCTCCACCCCAACGGCCTACCACTGCCATAGACAATATCGGTTTCCCTGGGGAACTGCTCCACACGAGGGAAGCGATACCACCTTAGCTGCGATGCCATCATCCCCAGAGGTCGTGGAGCGTCGGCCATCAATAGCCAAACATCACGAGTGGTGTCACAACAACCGTTCCCAAAACCTTATTCCCCGAACTTTTAAATTGATGTCCAGGGTCACGGAGCCGGGTCTCGACTCCTGTGACTCCCCAGAATTATTAAAGCCCAGTTCTGAGCTCCCCATGGCCCTGGGGGCGTATTCTACATAGTTTTTAAATATTTTTATAATATAAATCTGAAATTTGTGACATGCATTGTATTCAGCTCCCCTGAGTCAATGCTTAGCATAATCATGTTTCAATGCAGTTACTGATGCAAGTCTTTTGGGGCACATCTCTACCAGCTTTGCACATTTAAAGGCTAAAGTTTTGCCTATTATTTGCAAAATAGCTCTAGCTTAGTGAGATTGGATGGATACTTCTGTGAACAGTAATTTTTACGTCTTGTCATAGATTCTCAATGGGATTTAAGTCTGGACTGTGACTTTGCAATTCAAACACATGAATATGGTTTGATCTGATCCATCCATTGTAGCTCTGGCAAGATGTTTAGGGTTATTGTACTGCTGGAAGGTGAATATCCCCTCCAGTATCAAGTCTTTTTCAGCATCTAACAGGTTTTCCTTCAGGATTGCCCAGTATTTAGCTAAATCCATCTTCCCATCAACTCTGATCATCTTCCCTGTCCCTGCTCAAGAAAAGCCTCTCCATAGCATGATGCTACAACCACTATGTTTAGTGATAGAGATAATGATTTTAGGGTGATGTACATTGTTATTTTTTGACCAATCGTAGGGTTTTGCATTTAGCCCAAAATGTTTTACACAGCTCTAATCTGACGCAAGCAGCGTTTCCCTGTCCGCTCGGCTTAAGCGGACACTAGGCAGCCTTATGTGTGAACTGGTTACCACGATCAACATTGGGGAACCAGGGGCCGTGTCACCCGGAAGCGGCGGGGATGACGGATCTCCGCTGTACAGAGAAGAACTACGTATTTAGCTGAGCTGCGCTACAAAGTGCCAACGCTGGTGTGTGACCCCGACCTTTCATAGAACAGCTGTAGATATACTGAGAATAAACTGCACACAAGTAAAATCAATTTACTAAGGTGATTGTTCACTCAGGATTTTATTTCGAGGAATCAGACTACAGGATGCTGAATACAAATGCATGTAACCCTTTTCAGATTTATAATTGTAAAACAGTTAGAAAACAATGTTTTGTTTCTTTTAGGCTAGGGTCACATTTACATTTTGACCCTAGCCTACTGGATTGCGCTTTTATCTTAGTACTTTTATCTTAGTACTTAGTACTTTTATCTTAGTACCGCTATGCGGTGCTGGGAAAAGTACTAAGATAAAAGTGCAATCCGGTAGGCTAGGGTCAAAACGTAAATGTGACCCTAGCCTTACACTTCACAAACACTTTCTAGTTTGTGTTAGTATATCATATAAAAAATAAAATACATTTAATTTTGTAGGTGTAAGGCTGGGGTCACACTTGCGTTTTTCCCATGAGTTTTTAGAAAACGCATGCGTTTTTTAACATGGGCCCCTATGGAAAACGCATGCGTTTTTGAATGGCACTAAAAGGTACTAATGTACCATGCGTTTTTGCATGCGTTTTCCATAGGGGCCCATGTTAAAAAAACGCATGCATTTTCTACAAAAACGCATGCGTTTTTGAAACAGCACCAAAAAATTGTGCATGCACTATTTTTTGGTGCAGATTTAAATACGCATGCAAAAACGCAGGGTGCCATCACACACCTTAAAAAACTCATGATGACATGAAAAAACGCATGTAAAAACCCATGAGTTTTTTAAAGTCACAAAAAAAACTCATGCCAAGTGTGATCCCAGCCTAACTTGAACATTTTTTTTCTAAATAACTGTAAGAAGAAGCTGCTTACACTGCTGTCCACCCTGTCTATCTGACCTAATACTAGAGACTCCAATGGTGCTGAGGAAAGAAGAGGCTGCTCATGCTGATGTTCACCCTGTCTATCTGATCTAATACTGGAGATACCAATGGTTCTGAGGTATGAAAAAGCTGCTCATACTCCTGTCGACCCTGTCTATCTGATTTAAGACTGGAAATACCATGGGTGCTGAAATAAAACGATGTTCACATTGCTTTCTAAATGCCCCAGAACCCTGGCAATACCCTGTCAGCATGTGTTATAGCTAATCTCCGGGTCACAACAATGGAGCTGCCTAATGCACGTGCTCAAAGGTTCCTATCCTACTGACAATTTCATGGCCTATGGTGATGCCCTCTGTAGACAAGTATTTAGAAATAGGTATTTATAAATTGATAATGACATTTTATTTACTTATTTTTTTATACTTCCAGAAAAAAAACATTCATTAGGCTGCCTTCAGACTTGCAGATGCATCTGCAGCGTTTTGCAGATGCATCTGCAAGCATCTGCATGCAGACCGCGGCCCCTATGTTTATAATGGGGCACACGGCGGTCTGCAGATGCTTGCAGACCGCCGTGCGCTCTCATTGCCCGCCATTAGTGATCTGTGCGCAGGCGGATGCCTGCGTACAGATCACACACTCTCGTCCGCACCAGGGACGCGAGATGTTGCGTCCGTGGTGTGGGCGAGAGTGTGTGATTAGTGATAGATCACTAATGGCGGGCAGTGAGAGCGCACGGCGGTCTGCAAGCATCTGCAGACCGCCGTGCGCTCCATTATAAACATAGGGGCCGCGGTCTGCATGCAGATGCTTGCAGATGCATCTGCAAAACGCTGCAGATGCATCTGCAAGTCTGAAGACAGCCTTAATAATGTGCTTAGAAGAGATTGGAGAAATATATTAAAAAAACACATATTTTTCAGCCTAGACCGTAAAACTTGAGGTCTAAAAACTGGATCTACACATTCATTATAATGTAAATAGTCTTAAATCCCATGTATATAATCATTCACATGACAAGCTATAGATATTTTAAGGGCCTTAAATACTTTAAATACTTTAGATATATTTTTCATAATTTAAGAAGCATATAGTGTGGTCTGAGTGGATGAAACATAAAAGCATGATATACTTTTATCCTTATATCAAATCAGGTAATTCAATTATATGCAGGATGCACTTATCTTACACTGACATTTACCTTAAGCAAAGGCTTTACATATTGTAGACACCTGGACAAATGATGTCCCATATAACTTGGACATAAGCCAGAGGACTGCCTTCATCAAAGCTATTATGCTTTATTAGATTTCTGCTTTCCTCAGGCAGACGCTAATATCTTTAATGAATTAGACATATTACTGTATATGAGCTACAGCTCTAATATTAGAGGGACTTCTCTTAACAAATTTTACAATGTGGATTGTTGTCACTAATGGATTTTCAAAAAGAATTTGTAAACTGGAAATTATGCATTCAAGTTCTTAAATTGGTTTTCCACCTCTGTCTATTATTTGAGGTATGACTAGAATATACAATGAAAAAAATAAACAGCACCTACTCACATACCTATCCCAATGGCTCCTCACTCCTGCTGGTCAGGTCCACCACTAGTTCCTCTTCTTCTTTTGCGGCATTGTCAGTTCATCACTGCTGCAGCCAATCAATGGCTATAGTGGTGTCATGTTGGTATTATAATTGATGACACCATTAATGTAGGTAGGGTGGCACAGTTAATGACTGTAAGAGAAATGGCACAGATGATGGGTGTAATTATGGTGGCACAGTTAATAAGATCTTATTTCCAGAATCTGTCCTTTCCTCAACCCTCAATCTACTACTATGCTTGTAAATGCCCTCATCATTCCCCTCCTTGACTACTGCAACATCCTCATCTGTGGATACTTGCTAACACCCTCACACCTCTCCAATCTGTCCTCAACTCTGCTTTGCAACTAATACATCCCTCTACTTGCTACTCCCCTGCTTCTCCCTACTGCAATCCCCTCCATTGACTCCCAATTCCCAAACAAATCCAGTTAAAATTAATAACACTATACAGTACTGATCAAAAGTTTGGACACACCTTCTCATTCAAAGATTTTCTGTATTTTCATGACTATGAAAATTGTAGATTCACCACACTAAAGGCATCAAAACTATGAATTAACACATGTGGAATTATATACTTAACAAAAAAGTGTGAAACAACTGAAAATATGTCTTATATTCCAGGTTCTTCAAAGTAGCCACCTTTTGCTTTGATTACTGCTTTGCACGCTCTTGTCATTCTCTTGATGAGCTTCAAAGCAGCAAAGCCCCCCCACACCATCACACCTCCTCCTCCATGCTTCACGGTGGGAACCAGGCATGTAAAGTCCATCCATTCACCTTTTCTGCATCACACAAACACACGGTGGTTGGAACTAAAGATCTCAAATTTGGACTCATCAGACCAAAGCACAGATTTCCACTGGTCTAATGTCCATTCCTTGTGTTCTTTAGCCCAAACAAGTCTCTTCTGCCTGTTGCCTGTCCTTAGCAGTGGTTTTCTAGCAGCTATTTTACCATGAAGGCCTGCTGCACAAAGTCTCCTCTTAACAGTTGTTGCAGAGATGTGTCTGCTGCTAGAACTCTGTGTGGCATTGACCTGGTCTCTAATCTGAGCTGCTGTTAACCTGCGATTTCTGAGGCTGGTGACTCGGATGAGCTTATCCTCCGCAGCAGAGGTGACTCTTGGTCTTCCTTTCCTGGGGCGGTCCTCATGTGAGCCAGTTTCTTTGCAGCGCTTGATGGTTTTTGCAACTGCACTTGGGGACACTTTCAAAGTTTTCCCAATTTTTTGGACTGACTGACCTTCATTTCTTAAAGTAATGATGGCCACTCGTTTTTCTTTACTTTGCTGCTTTTTCTTGCCATAATACAAATTCTAACAGTCTATTCAGTAGGAATATCAGCTGTGTATCCACCAGACTTCTGCACAATACAACTAATGGTCCCAACCCCATTTATAAGGCAAGAAATCCCACTTATTAAACCTGAGAGGGCACACCTGTGAAGTGAAAACCATTTCCGGTGACTACCTCTTGAAGCTCATCAAGAGAATGCCAAAAGTGTGCAAAGCAGTAATCACAGCAAAAGGTGGCTACTTTCAAGAACCTAAAAATATAAGACATATTTTCAGTTGTTTCACACTTTTTTGTTAAGTATTTAATGCCACATGTGTTAATTCATAGTTTTGATGCCTTCAGTGTGAATCTACAATTTTCATAGTCATGAAAATACAGAAAAATCTTTGAATGAGAAGGTGTATCTAAACTTTTGGTCTGTACTATATATCCAAATGAATCTCCCAATATCTTGCCTTACAAAATCTCCAGTCCTCCCAAGACCTTCTCCTCTCCTCCACACTTATTTGTTTTTTACCCACTCACCTCCAAGAATTCTCCTGACTATAAATCAGTTTTTATTGAATTAGACCCTACAACATCTTATGAAATATAACAAGAGTATCAACTAATGTGTAGCATAATGTCATTAATATGTATAACATAACCCAAAACAGGGTTAATGGCAATAATACGAGTAGACTTTTAAAATAAAACATGAGGATGTAGGTCTTTCTGACGTCTGACTGTTCACTATTTTGAGCACGTTGCTCACCAACTTTATCAAACTTAAGCCTCACACCATGAGGTTGTAATTATAAACTCAAAGCTAATTAAAAGAGTAACTTTTATATAGAGAGTAAGAGGGAAAGAAAGAAGAGAGAAATTAATCTAAGTGGGATAACATATAAGATGATACATATATCTGATTTCAATGAGTCTCAGAACGGAAGGCCTGAGAGAGATATTCAGACAAGTGCGCCTGTAACTGTGACTTTGTGTCTAGGTGCATCGTATGAAACCCATTGCTTAAGGTCTATTGATTCTCTATATAGAATCCAGGGAACCAACAGACGACAGTGCCTGTCTATACTGTTCCTGTCCGGGAGACTGTGGCTTATCAATTCTTCCAATCTACACATATCTTTAGTTCTGCACGAGATGGTCGCCTAGTCCGCTTCCAGCATCTTGGAACCAGTCGTCTGGCTGCTGTCAAAAAGTACTTAAGGAGACTTTTTTTTAAATATAGAAATAGACAATGAGTGAAGATTTAGGAGGGCAAATTCCACAGATAAATTCACTTGGTGTGATGTAACCTGTTGATATAAGTCTTTTACATCCTTTCAAAATGGCCGAATCACTGAGCAATTCCACCATGTGTGCCTCTTTCAGTCAAACATCTCCAGCATCTCTCTGAAGCTAATGGGAAAATGTTATGTGTGTCCACGAGGCATCAATACCATCTTATCACCACCTTGTAATTCCTCTCTTGAGAGATTGCTGTTAAGGAGGCTTTGCATGTAGATAAAAAGATTTTGTCCCACTCCAAAGTGGATATGTGTTTCCCAAGATCTGTGTCCCATCTCTTCATAAACCCCGAGGACCACGACACATCTGCAGCCAGTTGTTTATGGAAGATTTTGTAAAGGACTGATATGAATGTAGTATTGGTTCTTTCTCCATACATTTCTATCTCGAAAATCGTTAGGGGGCGATCAGCATCTGAGGTGCGAAGAGTCTTGATATAACTGAGGAGTCTAGCATACATGAACCAGAAATCTGGCAGAGGAGTTGAATTTGGGTAGAGGGAGGAGATATGTCTGACCACCGTGGTTAGGATATAATTACGGTAGATAGAATAGGGTGTGAGAATTTGGGGATATTCAAGAAGGAAGGTCTGCTCTTGTCTATTGGAAATTATGCATTGCTATATAAGGGTGTTAATGGTCCTGGAAATGTTCATAAATGAAGTTTTTGATGTTGGCACTTAAGAATGGTGTGAAGTTATCCGTCAGAAATGGAGCAGAGGATGTGTCCAGTGAACCAGTGGACCATATTATCGCCAAGGGCAGTATATCAGCATGCTCAGTTTCCAACTCTACCCATTTCTTTCCTCCTTCTAATTAGAAAAGGTCCAGTATGCTTTTGTCCATTGTGTTGGTATAGTTGAAGGTCGGGTAATCCAATTCCCCCTGTTTGCAATCTCTACTCAGTAAATGGTAAGACAACCTAGGACAGCCATGTGATCAGATAAATCGTGTGATTATACTCTTTAGCCGAGAGAAAAAAAGAGGTCGGCAAAAGGTATTGTCTGGAAGGCATACAGAAGCCGGGGGAGGAGGTCCATTCTAATGGAATGGATTCCCTTTCCACCCATGACAGCGCCAATTTATTCCATATAATGAGGTCAGATTCAACTCGGGTAAGAATGTTAACAAAATTGGCAGAATATAAGGAGGAAGTGTCCTGTGGCAATCTTATCCTTAGATATTCTATGTAGTCTGATTTCGATATGAACGGAAAATCTTGTTCGTGCAATGTGACTACTACTTCTGAGAGGGATATGTTTAATATGACAGATTTTGTAGTGTTGATCTTAAAATTGCTTAAATGACCAAATTTAAGCAGTTCTGAGAGAATATTTGGAATACTGATTAGGGGGTTAGTGACATACATGAGTAGGTCATCGGCAAAGATGGCGAGTTTGTGTTCTCTCTTTCCCACCTTAATCCATGGACCGACATGTTGTTCTCGAGGGCAGTGGCTAAAGCCTCCATGCAGATAACATAGACCAAAGAGTAAGTGGGCATCCCTGACGCATTCCAATTTTAATGGTAAAAGGATCTGACAGGGAGCCGTTGATTTCAGGTGTGCAGCAGGTTTAGAGTACAACGCTCCAATTTGAGGAATCATTGTTTTATCAAGGCCAAGGTGTGCAAGGGTGGCAAACATGAATTCCCAGTGCACTTTGTTGAATGCTTTTTCAACGTCAACTGACAGGATGCACAGGGGGTTGTCTTTTTTGCTAGCTTTATCGATTAGAGCTATTGATCTAATTATATTATCTCTGGCTTCGTGTCCAGGGATGAAGCCCACCTGATCACTGTCTATGATATTAGGGAGGTGTACTTTTAACCTATCAGCAATTAGTCTGGCGTAGAATTTAAAGTCTATGTTCATTAGAGAGATCGGTCGATAGTTGCTATATTGGGAGGTGTCTTTCCCAGGTTTGGGAAGAACCACTATGTGAGCCATAAGGACTTGAGGGGGAAAGGAACCACCTGATGAAATGTTATTACAAACCTCCAAAAAAGAGGACAGAATAATTTAGAGAATAATTTAAAGAATCCTGCAGTATAACCGTCTGGGCCAGGGCTTTTGCCTGTTTTCATTAATTTTATTCCCTCTTCTACTTTTGCTAAGGTAAAGTCACTTGCCATGTCTTCACAAGAGGATTTAGGGATGGAGAGGTAGTCCACACTCTTGGAGGTATGTATGGATCTTTGCCGCTAACTGATCTGTTGTAAGGTCTTGATTGTGTCCCTTAAGATTATATAGTGATGAGTAATACTGGCGGAAACCCACAAGAATGTCACTGGTTTTGTGTAGTGATTTCCCATCATTACCTCATATGTGTGTGATAAGAGAATTCATGGGCATTGCTCCCACCTAGCCAGAATCCTACTCCACATTGATGAGGAGCAACACCCCGAAACAGCTGTCTGTGGATGGATACCTGGCCTTGGTATTCCCTTGTCATATCTCTAATCTTGCAAAAGATCTGGATATTGACTGAAAGGGCCACTTAATATGGTGGTTATGGTGTTCTCCGCAAGGAATCACCCCTTGGCTGGGTCTTTCCCTGGAGGGATAACTGGCTAGTTCTGTGTTTGAGACTTCTAATCGAGTCACCACAGACTATATTTGCATATTCATAATTCCCAGGGGGCAATGTGCCTAGGAATTCACTGTGCTGAGCACTTTAGCCAGTTGCCTGCAGTGTGTTCTTGGACTGGTCTCCCTGAGATCAGTGAATGCTTTGTGATGTTGGTCTACTGGGCATTGCTCCCACCTAGCCAGAATCCTACTCCACACTGATGAGGGTCAACACCCCGAAACAGCTGTCTGTGGATGGATACCTGGCCTTGGTATTCCCTTGTCATATTTCTAATCTTGCAAAAGAGCTGCATATTGACTGAAAAGGCCACTTAATATGGTGGTTATGGTGTTCTCCGCAAGGAATCACCCCTTGGCTAGGTCCTTCCCTGCAAGGATAACTGGCTAGTCCTGTGTTTGAGACTCCTAACAGAGGCTTCACAGACTAAATTTGCATATTCTACTCCCACAGGCACAGGTCGTATTCTAAGATTGACTACTTCCTGGTGGATGATGATTCCATTGCGGCCTGTGCAGAGATTGGTCTGATTACTTGGTCAGACCATGTGCCAGCGTCATTGGAGATCTTGGTGGGAATGACTCGGGGGCCCTCACGCTCCTGGAGACTTAATGTGGGTCTCCTGTCTCATGGGCATGTCTCACATATGGTTGAATGAAGCCTGACTGACTTCTTCGCTTTGAATGACACTGGAGAGGTGTCAGATGACACACTTTGGGTGTCCCACAAGGCAGTGATGAGGGGCCTTCTCCTCCAAAAGGCCTCTCAAATGAAAAAAACTTGTGACAAGTTGAGAAAAGATCTAATTGCCCAACTCCACAAACTAGAATCCCTTAATAAGTTGAATCCTGCGCCTTTCCTGCTTTCTCAAATACTTCAGACGAGGAACCAACTTAGAGCCTCACTGCTGTTTCAATGAAAAATGTCTTCTTTATCTAAAAATCACACATTATGCGGCTGGAGACAGGACTGGTGCGATTCTTGCTAGAGGAATTAAAAAACAAACTAATTCTATGATTGACTCTATGATTAATGAGAAGGGAGAGCGGGTAAGGAACCCCACTGATATTGTGGAAGTGTTTGCGCGGTACTACGCTAAGCTATACAATTTGAGAGAGAAGGAGGATGCTCCGCAGCCAACCCTGGAAGGCATTAAGGGATATCTAGCTAAACTAAACCTCTCATCAATTTCTGACCTTCCCCTGAATGAACTTAATTTGCCCTTTACTTCCTCTGAAGTCACGAACACCATTAATTCCACAAAAAAATTCTCTGCCCAGGGGCCAGATGGATTCCCCAATGAATATTAGAAATTCTTTTCTAGACTGCAGACTCCTTACCTTCTTAGATTCTTTAACCAATGGCAATGTGCTGGCACAATACCCTCAAATTCACTAGAAGCAACAATATCCACCCTGCCCAAACCTGGTAAGCCTTCTGACTTACTAGGAAATTACCGTCCCATTTCCCTTTTGAATTGTGACCTAAAAATTTACTCCGAATTACTGACCAACAGATTATCAAAGATACTCCCATCGCTGATTGACTCAGATCAGGTAGGTTTCGTAGCCGGCAGGAAGGCTAAGGACGGTTCCCGTAGGATGCTGGATCTTGTTTGGGTTGCTGAGAAGAGAGGGGTCCCCAGTGTGCTCTTGTCACTGGATGCAGAAAAGGCGTTTGACAGGGTACCCTGGGGATACCTGAAGGAGGTCTTGTTGAAGTTTGGCTTCTCAGGCCCGATTTTGTTGGCCATCCTCAGCCTTTATTCTAAACCCAACGCTAGAGTCCACTCCTCGGGTTTCCTATCTCGCCACTTTACTATAACGAACGACATACGCCAAGGGTGCCCGATTTCACCGGTAATATTCGCCATGGTCGTGGAAACACTGGCTGCTGTGATACGTACTGATCCTTCAGTTACCGGCATTCAGGTCGGTGCGAAGGAACACATCATAGGCTTGTACGCTGATGATATTATAATCATCTGCACTGATCTTCCCGAGTCATTGCCAGCGATTATGAACACATTAACAGCATATGCTTGCATTTCATACTACAAATTGAACGCAAACAAGTCCATTATCTTTCCCATTAGGGTCCCTCCCTCTGTTTCAGCTCCACTTTCATCAACTTTCCCCTTTAAATGGTGCCCAGAGGGAATCCCTTACTTGGGGATCACAATTTGCTCGTCCACCTTGCTAGCAGTTAAGAACTTGGAGTCCCTCGGACAGTCCCTTAAACAATGCGCCATCCTTTGGCGTTGAACCCCGCTCTTCCAGTGGCCCTGGTGGCGGGTGGCTCACTGGGTAATAATAAGGTTAAGGTCAGCTTTGTATTATCAGCTGGCCCTATGCCCGAAATTTATGGCGGTCAAGCCAATATTAGACATGACCGCCATGAATTTGTATTAAAGAGAAATGATGGGAGTGATGGTGTACCACGGTCCGCGCTGCTCTGGGTTCAGAATAACTCACCAATGAGCCAGTCAGCTTTTCATCCTCTTTATTCCTCCTACGCGTTTCAGCGCCACACCCGGCGCCTTCCTAAGGGGTATTCGGGTGTGGCGCTGAAACACGTATGAGGAATAAAGAGGATGAAAAGCTGACTGGCTCATTGGTGAGTTATTCTGAACCCAGAGCAGTGCGGACCGTGGTACACCATCACTCCCATCATTTCTCTTGGATCATTCCACTATCCAGTGGTAGGTGGAGGTCCTGCAGCAGCTTGGAACATTGATTCCGAAACGCCTTCAAACCAGTTGTGGGGATCACAACTGGACCAGGTGAGCGGCTCCATAGCACCACCACACTACACTAGTGTCACTAGTGATAGGGCACAATTGCGCCTCTTGTCCCCCTCCCTTTTATATTTACATGAATTTGTATTAAATTGTTTTAAAAAAAACAACACAGAGAAAAATTTTTTCATTAGAAATAAAAAAAAAGCCATTAGGGACTCCATCTTTATTTTAGAAAATCCTCTTCCGTCCGACGTAGTCCAAAACGCGATGTCCTCTCTGCTACATCCCCTGTGTATAGATATAGATGTCTATGCACAGGGAGTGAGCAGACTGAGAACAATCTCAGCTCTGCTACATCATCTCTGTGCACAGACATTCATGTCTGTACACAGGGAGAGCAGGCGGGCTCTAGGACCCTGGAGCTGCGGCAGCCCGCAGGACCCGAGCCCGACACAGAGCAGAAAGCCGGACTCGTTACTGTGCGAGTTTCCCTGCGATTACTTGCACAGTAACGAGTCCAATGCAAGTCAATGGCAATCCTAGTTTTGTCAGCGTCTCAAACTAGGATTGCCATTGATTTGCATTGGACTCGTTACTGTGGAAGTAATCGCTGAGAAACTCGCAGAGTACTGAGTCCTGCGAGTCCCTTACTACTCGCCGAGTAATGAATCCTAGCGAGTAGACTTGCCCATCCCTACCTGTGCTCTAAGCATTCTCTCGCTCCATGGAAATGGGCCAGGCCTCTCTGCTGCAGCGATGTGGGGAATAAGGTGACTCCTCCTTCCTCCCATCGCTGCGGGACTTCCGGCTTCCGGATCACATGAGCGAGTGATCACGTGGAGGTGCGCACTGAGTAGAGCAGGTTGTCATGGATACAAGCGAAGCTTCTCAGCCTCTATTTGTTTTTTAGGCAATCGGATCATATGACTAATTGATCACATGAATGGAGGAGGCAGGTACTCTTCATGGTATTTCAATAGCTGCCCAGTTGTTAGCAATTTTTATTTAAACCAATGGAGAATGAGATTTAGATATATAAAGGGCCCCTTTTACATACAAAGCCACGCCTCCTGACAAAGTCTATTTCAGACGAAACGTACATCGAGGTTGCTGTGGACTGGAATCTCCCCTTCTATACCCCTTACAAAGTTGTCTCACCATGATCCAAGGTAAACATGAGCTGTGATATATTTGTGCAGTTACTTATGACAGTGAATGGATTGCAGTCAGGGCACTGCATATCTCCCCATAGCAACTGCAGCTGCTTTACCTTGTAATTGGTGTAGCGCACACTTTGTTGTACTGGCATTGACGTGACACCCTTAAGGGCATATTGCTCAATCTTTCATCTAGTCTAATATCTAGGTCTATTGTCATAGCCTACCCCTGTTGTGGTACCTTATAAATATTTATGTATAGGGGCATAGGTTTTTGACTCCTGTTCTATCTTCTGTGCCATCATTCTTTCTCTCCATAATAATCTGTATAATTTTATCTACACACACCGTTTTCTATTTTTATTGATTACCGTATATACTCGTGTATAAGCCGAGTTTTTCAGCCCAAAATTTGAGCTGAAAAGTCTCCCCCTCGGCTTATACACGAGTCACTACGGTATGTGATGTGGTGGGGGCTGGGGGGGGGCTGCTGTATGAGCGGCCCCGTCACGTGGGGCCGCTCATTAAATATGCACTGCTTCCCCCTGTCAATCAGCGGCAGGGGGAAGCAGTGCATATAGCCCCCAAATGCTGGCAGTCGCCCACCCTTGTAAGGGCCCCCCCCCGCTGGTTATATTACCATCCCGGTCTTCTGATCAGCGCCGCTCCTCGGTGCTCCGTCCGTCTTGCCACATCCGGGATCTCCGGCCGTCGCAGGCATATGACGTCATCGCGCGACGGCCGGGGATCCCGGATGTAGCAGGACGGGAGCAGCGAGGACGGAGCGCCGAGGAGCAGCGCTGATCAGAAGACCGGGATGGTAAGAGAAGTGGGGGGGCCCTTGCAAGGGGGGGTGAGTGCCAGCATTTGGGGGCTGCTGGGGACCCACTGGGGGCTGCTGGGGACCCCCAGGGGGCTGCTGGGTACCCCCTGGGGGCTGCTATATGTACCCCTGGGAGCCTGCTGTATACCATTGGGGCTGCTGTATACTACCACTGGGGCTGCTGGGGCTGCTATATACTACCACTGGGGCTGCTGTATACTACCACTAGGGCTGCTATATACTACCACTGGGGCTGCTGTATACTACCACTGGGGCTGCTATATACTACCACTGGGGCTGCTGTATACTATCACTGGGGCTGCTATATACTACCACTGGGGCTGCTATATACTACCACTGGGGCTGCTGTATACTACCACTGGGGCTGCTGTATACTACCACTGGGGCTGCTATATACAACCACTGGGGCTGCTGTATACAACCACTGGGGCTGCTATATACTACCACTGGGGCTGCTATATACTACCACTGGGGCTGCTGTATACTACCACTGGGGCTGCTGTATACTACCACTGGGGCTGCTATATACAACCACTGGGGCTGCTGTATACTACCACTGGGGCTGCTATATACTACCACTGGGGCTGCTATATACTACCACTGGGGCTGCTGTATACTACCACTGGGGCTGCTGTATACTACCACTGGGGCTGCTATATACTACCACTGGGGCTGCTGTATACTACCACTGGGGCTGCTGTATACTACCACTGGGGCTGCTATATACTACCACTGGGGCTGCTGTATACTACCACTGGGGCTGCTATATACTACCACTGGGGCTGCTGTATACTACCACTGGGGCTGCTGTATACTACCACTGGGGCTGCTGTATACTACCACTGGGGCTGCTGTATACTACCACTGGGGTACTATATACTACCACTGGGGTACTATATACTACCACTGGGGCTGCTGTATACTACCACTGGGGCTGCTGTATACTACCACTGGGGCTGCTATATACTACCACTGGGGCTGCTGTATATACCACTGGGGCTGCTGTATACTACCACTGGGGAGGCCTGTATGCCACTGGGGGGGGCCTGTATACCACACTGCTGGGAGCTGTATACCTGTGCTGGGGTCCACCCTTGGCTTATACACGAGTCAATAGGTTTTTCCAGATTTTTGGGCAAAAGTAGGGGGGTCGGCTTATACACGGGTCGGCCTATACACGAGTATATACGGTAAATAAAGTTTATAATAATTTTCTACATAATTTCTCTGGATGGTGCTCTTGGTGATTGTAAAATATGAGAATCTGAGAATCCTCAGTAGTTGAGGACTAACTGAATGGCTAACTGAAAAGATGGTAAGAAAAAAGCAAAGCAAGCTTTCGAGACACTAAGGTCTCTTCATCAGGCTAGTAATGACACAAATTCTGAATGTACACACATATAAACACACAAATAGGAGGCTGGATATGCAGTAAATAAATTAGGCGTGGTGACGCAAGACATATAATGGTCAAAGATGGGAGGTGGGAGGCAGAATCTGTGGCAGCATTATCCATAGATAAGAAGCAGACAGTTTCATGTCCTTTTATTAATTGTTGGTCCAAAATTTGAAGAGTGGTCTGTGATGGGAGGGGGTAGAGTAAAAGCATCTGGGCAATAAATACCGGAGTTCAGCCTTTGACTAGTGGTCCAAGATTTAAAATTTCCTTATTTAATGTAAAAAGACATAAATCCATGCGAGACATTCATTCCCGCTCTGAATGTGTCAAAGGTCAACATTATTTTATATTCCCAGACTTTTCTGATTCTTTGAGATTTGAAGTTACCTTTCAAAACCAGTATTTCCATGTTTATTATTGTGTGATCAGAGCTGCAGAATTGTTTAGGTACAGGCAAATCTGTCCTTCTTTCTTTTGTGTGGTGATGAGAGTTCATCCTAGTTCTGAATTGTTGCCCTGTCTCCCCTACATTCCCACTGACACATTTAGTACATCTAATTAAATACACCACATTGGTTGTGGTGCAGCTGAAGTTACCTGGGATCTTGTGTGAATACAGACTTGAACTTCAACCTTGTCACAGACTTCTGTCTAGTTCCACACCACCAGGTTCCTAAAAGTATCCACTAAAATGTAACTGCAGGAAACAGTTCACATTAGTAGTGTAGTATATAATGAGTACACTACATTTCTGAAAACAGTCTTGAGCAGTGCAGTCTGCACTGTACTACATAACAGACCAGTGTACACTTGGGCTGATAATAGCCCAGAGCAGTCTTTTGCAAAGCAGCCCGCACAGAAACCTACAGTCCTTAGTCAGATAACACAGGCAGCACAACACAGGTTTACTAGGAATATAACAGACTGTGGAAGCCCACCAGGCAACCTGAGCAGTTCAAACCTGAAGTTAGGTAGATGGATGCACACAAACCAGGACACAAACACAAAACTCAGCAGAAGCTGGGGTCACACATAGAAGTCTGTTTTTGGAAGTGATTTTCATCACCAATCCGTTTTTTATAGGGTGCTTTTTGAGCCTTCTGCACCCCTGAACGTTTTTGGACTTAGTCATTTTTTCATTAAAAACGCATATGCGTTAATGCATACGTTAACGCAGGTGCCTATATGTGCCATGCATTAACGCATGCGTTTCCCATAGGGCCCCATGTTAAAAAAACGCATGCGTTTTTTAACTGATGCCAAAAACGTTGCTAGAAGCGTTTTTGGCTCAAAAACGGACAGAGCAATGTTTTGAGGTACAGAAAAAAACGGACAGGGTGTTTATTACATCCAATCCGTTTTTCTGTCAGTTTTTGGACTTAGAAAAAAAAAATGACAAAAATGAAGCCAAAAACGGACCAGGGGCTTATGTGTGACCCTAGCCAGAGCAGGTTAGTGGAGCAGGTGCAGCAAGAAACAACCCAGACTCTAGGAGGAGGTGGAAACCACCAGAAGGTCCAGAATAGCAGCCAGTGAAGGTCAGAGTAGCCAAGTCCAGAGTGACAAAGAGCCAGCTAGCACACAAAATATTCAGGCAAGGTATGGATGTAGGACCGAGACTTAAATAGACAAAACAGGCTGGAAGCTCAAGGTCATGACGCAGCATCAGATGCCATCTTGGATAGGGCACGGAGACACAGAAAAGTTCAATGGAATACCCAGACTCCTGACATGATTTTCAGTAAATGTAATTTCAATAAGGAAGCTATCAACCCTTGTGAATTCACATGATCAGGGCTTAAATTCCCCCTCTGAAAGTAAAAAAAATCATATGACCACAAGCTTGAAAAAGTTTACTGCATAAAATTTATTAGCAGAAATTCCCTTCAATTTTTTAAAATAAATAGTACCTTTTGTGGAAGAAGTCAAAGGAAGAAAGATAACCCTTTAAATGATAGAACTTTGAACAAACTTTTCATTAAGTTTGGTTATTGCAGTTAAGCATGCGCAAATTGTAAAACTTAGATGCTGCAAATTGGTCTTAGTTGAGCAATGAAATTTACAATCACCATAGCACAGCATGGTCTGAGACTGAATTTTTTCTTAACCCCCGATCATAATGGTTTAGGGAATGTGAAAAATGTAAGAAAGTGGAAAAGATTTAGAGAAAAACAATATTTTTGTCTCAGACAGCATTAATAGTTTCAAGCTGAGTCTTCCAACTCAATCGAATCACATAGAAATGTTACATTGGAGAGGCATAAATGGAGAGTTATTATAAATGTTGCACATTCAAACAATACATCGAGCTACTCAGAAATGCAAATGTGCACTTTGTATGAAAAATACATCTTCCTTATTTCACCCATGGTAAAAATTTTCAATGAATAGATGATAGGCAGAATACATTCATTTCTCTCCTACAAAAGTTTCTTAAATGTGAAAAATCAAGATATTACTTGTTAGACTTGTATTTTACTTGTTGTTAGGGGGAATAAAGAACTAAAGCAGTATGAAGATTTATTATTGTTTCTGAAGAGTTCCCATGTTTCTTCCAATTGCCAGTTATGTTTGGAAAATGCTACCAGATGGGATGGACTTTATAAGAATATATAAACTTACAGAAAATGTGATGGCTAATTCAATTTTTCTTATGAAAAAAAATTATTCTCTGAATACAGCCAGACTGGTTCCTTGATGCCGCAGAGATCATTTGTTCGTACCAGAGAGGTTTCTCTTGACCATACATTCCTCTTGCTAGCTCAAATGAAGTACAGTCCCAAGTAACACAGAGTTGAATGGGGAAGTGACATGTAAGTTTAGATTAAAGGGGTTCTCAAAAGTGAGATCTCCAGAGGTAAGCAATCACCTGATCATAAGCTGAGCCACAATGGAAACACTTATGGTGGGGTTACATGTCCCGATATCGCGGCGATATCGGAGGCAACGGCGCGTGAGCGCGCATTTTTTCAGCCCTTTTCCCGATATCGCATCGGCGGTTTACACGCTGCGATATCGGGAAACAACGTCCCTCCGATGTCTACACCCACCAACCCAGTAACGACCATTTAACATGGGAGTTAATGGGTAGCGTCGGCGTACAGATTGGAGTTGGGCTGTCACACGCTGCGATGCTGCTACAACGGCCATGCGATATCGGGGAGTTGAATAGCTCGGCTATTCAACCCCGATATCGTTTTGGCATCGTTCCAGCATCGCGTTTGTACGCTCAAACCGTACAACGCGCAAACGATATCGGGTCCAACTCACGACCCACGTGACTTTTTGTCGGAGTTGGGTCGGAGTTGGACGCCAATATCTCGGCGTGTAAACCCGCCATTAGTGACAACCACTCAAAATCTTTTATAGAGGGGTGGTAATCTCAATTGAAAATATATCACAATAACATAAACATCAGTCTAAGTCTAAAGAAGATGGTCTCTAGAGAGATCTCACAATAGGTGCTTTATAATATTAAAAAATAATATTTTAGGATTTTGATGACTTTCTTCAGCACTCAAAAACATAAATAAATAAAAAAATATCTTATGGAATGAATTGAAGAAATTTCTATAAAATCAGTTTGAGTATGTGTGTGTGCGTGTGTGATGTGTATGTTATAAAAATTTAGATTATAAAAATACATGCAACCAAACATTGATGTGAGCCAGAATAATCAATATGAAATATGATGCGCCCCCAAGCTATGGGGTACTCGGGAGCTGGGCCGGTGCTGTCTCTCTGGGGTATCACGGTAGTTGTGACCCAGTCCCGTGGCCTGGGATCTGTCCAAAAAAGGGGGTATTTACAGGGGATTTGTCATGATGCCACCCGGGGTATGTGGTTAGTAGTTTCATCTGATGCACATGGTTGGTTTGTCAGTCCCAGTCATACTTCTCGACGCGTTTCTACCCGCTAGTATTGCTGGGCGTCCTCAGGAGAGACTGTGCTGTCAGATACCGGTTCAACCTTATCCAGGTCACCGGGGGCGCTGTTTCAGGTGGTATGATAACCTCCCCTCCTTCCTCATTGGTGTCAGCAATACTAGCGGGTAGAAACGCGTCGAGAAGTATGACTGGGACTGACAAACCAACCATGTGCATCAGATAAGTGGAGTAATGATTTAAATACCTGCCTGAGAGAATAATCAGTTTATCTTGTATTGGGTGGTTATCTCTGAACCCTGTTAACCATGAAGTAAGGGGATGTGTGTGATATGTGTATATTGGACAGAGGGAGTGATATTCATAGTGTGGGTATAGACATTATCCATTAAACAACTGTGGAAAACTATAGGTATAAGACCCAACAGACATAAGACCTGACCCCTAGAGTTTGTATCAAGTGGGGCTTGAAATACATCAATTCAGTGTTTTGTACTGCATATGAATAGGTAGAAGTACTGTCTATAAGTGGTTTTGCCAAGATTGGCATAACCATACACCCAGAACCAAAAAGAAGACACACTTCTGGAGCCAAACGAAGCTGCACTCACACAGGGAGGATGATGGGGGTTGACCCACATCTATATTGGAGATACACCTGAGATCAGGATAGAATCCTATGGTGGTAGTTGCCATAGTGTAGAAACAGGGACACTAGGGCAAGCCGCCGTGGAACGGGGACACCTGACATGTTATGTGTTTAAATCTCCGTAGACAGGCAGGGGCAGTGGATAGGGTGAGTGTGAGATTATAGGCTCCTCCCTCCCTGACTGCTCAGTTTTGCCAGATACAGGTGTAGGGCATACACACACTACTGACTGGTTTTAATAATAATTAAATAATAAAGCTATCTTAATTGTGGACAGTGACTTGGGGCAGCGTGGATGGTAAGCCCTCCTCGGGTAGGGCTGAGGGTTCCCTGGGCAGGAGTAGTAGTATTGGATGGACGTAGTGAGGGTTTATGCTGGTACAAGTCACTTACTTCCAAGCTGCAGCTCCTCCAGCCAGTGTGCAGGGACAACTGTCTGTGGCTCCACAGGTGGGATTCAATTGCAACATTTCCTGCTGCAGCTCTTCACAGTGCTGGTTGCCCTAGTGCTGGACGTGGTGCTGGAAAGAAAGCAGTCTCAAGCAGGGATGAAAATAACTGACTTTCCACACACAGATGAGCTTGCAGGGTACTTTACTCAGTCTTTGGCAGCATTTCATAACAGTTACAGTTCCTTTAGTACAGTTCACAACCTGTAACACTGCTCCGGCAGCTCAACTGTGCAGCTCAGGTAGCTTTTCTGTGTTGCTCCCTCAAAGCCCTTTCAGGCCCCATCTCTCAGTATTAACTCATGGGTTTGGTCTGGTCGTCGCGTACTCACGGGTGAATATATTTCCCTTGTAATAAGGGTCACCAGTCCTAGTATGACAACTGTGTTCCTAGTCCGTGGTGGAAAGTTAGGCTGCAGGTCATAAAGCACCTGCCCCACACCGGTGTGTCTCATGATTAGGGTCTGGAATCCCCGGTCACCTCTTCAGAGCCGGCTCTCTGGTGTTGGCCTAGCCCTACAGTGTCCCAGGTTCAGATATTTGGACACACCAGGCTCTTTCTTTCAGTCACTGTGCTAAGGGTTGCTCCACGCAGCACGGGTATATCCCACTGCCGGGCCCCTGTCCTCCCACCTTCCTCAGCTGTGGGGTCTCTTTCAGTCTTTCCCCTTCCCGTCCCTTCCAGGCTGTGAAGTAGGCTTTCTCTCCTAGGGTCTGTGCCTCTCAGGATTCTGCGTCTCCAGGGAGCCCAAAACTGTCTGGGAAGACTCTCTCTATCCACTATTCAACTCACTAACTTACTAGCTTCTGTCTCCTTCTGCTCCTAGGTTTTGTTTAGGTCACTCCACCCACTTTGCTACACCCGCCACCCCTTGCCCAACCTAGAGTCCTAGGCATAGGGTCGGTATTTGTGCGGTGTGGGTGTGTTTTGCAACCGCCTTGCTTACCTGGCTGCACTTCCCTCTTGTGGCTTCCTGGTTGCAGGGGTGCCACAAATAGGCAAATTAAAGAGGACCTGTCACCCCCCCATGCTGCATTGCAAATTAAATGCAGCACTGTATCCAGCATGTCTGCTGCATTCAGGGAAGGGCTCTCCCATGTCTCTAGCCCCCATGTAAGCTTTAAAAAAGACATTAGAAAACTAACAGTGGGACGCCCGCTTGGTCTGTAACAAACTCCCATTTATCCACGACCTCTTCATCTCCAAAAATCTCTCCTTCCTCGGCATCACGGAGACCTGGCTTACCCCCTCCGATACAACCTAATCCGGCTGCCCTCTCCTATGGTGGACTCATGCTCTCCCACACTCTCCGCCCGATCAACCCCCGCAACTGAGGTGTTGGCCTACTCCTGGCCAACGACTGCTCCTTCACCCTACTTCCCCCACCCCCTGCCCCCTGCCCCCTCCCCTCCTTCGAGGCACACTCTGTACGCATCTACATCCCCTGCAACCTCCAACTGGCCGTTGTCTACCGCCCCCCTGGATCCTCCTCCACTTTCTTCGACCACTTCACAACCTGGCTCCTCCACTTCCTCTCCTCTGACATCCCCACCATCGTCATGGGTGACTTCAACATCCCCATCAACACCCCCAACGCCGCTGCCTCTAGACTCCTATCCCTTACCTCCTGTTTCGGCCTCTCCCAATGGATCTCCTCCGACACGCGCACTGGTGGCCGCACACTAGACCTTGTCTTCACCCACCTCTCCTCCCTCACTGACTTCGCAAACTCAACCCTCAACCACTCCGACCACAACCTATTGACCGTCTCATCCCTTCCCCCCTAACACGCTCCCCCCTCTCTGCACACTCCCTTACCCCCGCAGAAACCTTAAGCTCATAGACTTCCACTCACTCTCAGAGTCCCTCCTCCCCCTCACAGACTTGGCCTCTTCTCAAGAGGCTGACTCAGCCACCTCCCTCTACAACACCACACTACACAACCTTCGACCAGGCTGCTCTGCTCTCATTTAACACAACCCGAGTACAACGACAACCCTGGCTCACAACCCTCACCAAAAAACTTCGACGGACGACTAGGGCGGCTGAGCGGAAATGGAAGAAATCCCACTCCGTAGAGCACTTTACCCTATACAAGCGCTCCCTCAATACCTTCAAGACTGCCCTCGACTCCGCAAAACAGGTCTACTTCTCCTCCCTAATAACCGCCCTGTCTCACAACCCCAAACAACTTTTCATAACCTTCAACTCTTTACTTCGTCCCCCTGCACCCCCTCCCTCACCCCTCATGTCCCACAACTTCGCAACCTTCTTCAAAGAAAAATTGACAAACTCAGACAAAGCTTCAACCCACAATTGCCTTGCCCCACCCCCTCCTTCACCCATCCCTCCTCGGCTAAATGTAGTTTCTCCCCCATGACAGAGGACCATCTCTCCTCCCTTCTAGCACGATCACACCTCACCACCTACGCCCTTGACCCGCTCCCCTCCCACCTCATCCCTGCCCTAACACATCTCTTCAACATATCACTCAAATCCGGCATCTTCCCCTCACCCTTCAAACACGCCCTACTCACGCCCATCCTAAAAAAAACATCCCTCGACCCTTCAATAGTCTCCCAACTATCGCCCCATATCTCTCCTCCCCTTTGCCTCAAAACTTCTTGAACAACATGTCTATTCCGAACTGTCCTCCCACCTCTCTTTCTGCACTCTATTTGACCGCCTACAATCCGGCTTCCAAGCTCACTACTCCACCGAAAAAGCCCTAACCAAAGTCACTAACGACCTACTGATCGCCACTACTCTGTCTTCATCCTTCACGACCTTTCTGCTGCATTCGACACTGTTGACCACTCCCTCTTACTTAAAATCCTTGAATCTCTTGGCATTACTGACCTAGCCCTCTCCTGGATCTCCTCCTACCTAACGGACAGGACCTTCAGCGTCACCCACTTCCATACCTCCTCCTCGCCCCACCCCCTATCTGTAGGAGTACCTCAAGGCTCAGTCTTGGGACCACTACTCTTCTCCATTTACACCCTCGGCCTAGGCACACTCATTGAGTCACACGGTCTCCAATACCACCTCTATGCCGACGACCCCCAGCTCTGTCTATCTGGCCCTGATATCTCCTCCCTTTTATCCAAAATTCCTCATTGCCTATCCGCCATCGCATCCTTCTTTTCTGCTTGCTTCCTCAAACTCAACATGGACAAGACCGAATTCATCGTCTATCCCCCTAACAACCCTCCCCCTTTTCCTGACCTATCCATCACTGTCAATGACTGCACACTCTCACCCGTCCCCCACACCAAGTGCCTCGGGATAATCCTCGAATCCTCCCTCTCTTTCAAGCCCCACATCCAAGCCCTCGCCGCCGCCTGTCGACTCCAGCTAAAAAACATTGCCCACATCCACTCCTTCCTTGACCAGAACACGGCTAAAACACTTGTCCACTCCTTCATCATCTCCCACCAGGATTACTGCAACCTCTGCTCACCGGCCTCCCGCCTCCTCCCTTGCACCTCTCCACATCCATCCTCAACTCTGCTGCCCGACTCATCCACCTATCTCCCCGTTACTCCCCCGCCTCCCCTCTCTGCCGAGCCCTCCACTGGCTCCCCACTTCCCAGAGATCCCACGTCAAAACCCTAACCCTGACATACATGGCCATACACAACCTGTCCCCACCCTACATCTCCAACCTGGTCTCCCATTAACTCCCCTTGCGCAACCTGTGCTCCTCTCAAGAACTCCTTATCTCCTCCCCCCGCATTTCCACCTCCCACAACCGCATACAAAACTTCTCTCGTGCTTTTGCCCTACTGTGGAACTCCCTCCCTCACCACATCAGACACTCCTCTACTCTGTGAACCTTCAAGAAAAACCTGAAGACCCACCTCTTCTTACAAGCCTACGGCCCGCACTGAGACCCATCCATTGCACCACCTCACCCTCTCCTCTCCCCTTCATACTGTCTCCCTCCCCCCTCCCTTTAGACTGTGAGCCCTCGCGGACAGGATCCTCTGACCTATTGTACCCATATGACTGATTTGTCATCGTTTTACTACCTTGTCAGTGTGTACCCTCTCACTTGTAAAGCGCCATGTAACCTAATGGCGCTATATAAATACTTAATAAGAATAATAATAATAACAGATAAGTAGTCTAATGGATGGGATCTTATTAAGAGGTCTTCACTGCTGGCACAATCCTCCTGCCTTCTCCTTGTGTATTCTGTCCACTCTATGTCTCTGCACCGCCTCCTGTTCTGCTCTCTGAATAAAGCATAAACAGGGCAGGAATCTGGAGCTGATGTCAGGCCAAATGCTTTGCAGCCACTCTGAACAAGCTCTGTGCGGCAGGTTGAGTGACAGAGAGCAGGAGAGGAGGAAGGCAGAGCCAGCAGAACAGGAGATGGCACAGAGACATAGAAGGGGGCGGAATACACACGGAGGAGGCTGGAGGACTGTGCCAGCAATGAAGACCTCTAAATAAGATCCCACACCCTTTAGACTGCTTAACTGTAAGTTTTCTAATGTCTTTTTTAAAGCTTACAGGGGGCTAAGACATGAGGGAGCCCTTCCTGAATGCAGCAGACATGCTACATTCAGTGCTGCATTTAGTTTACCATGCACCAGGGAGGTGACAGGTTCTCTTTAAACTACATCCTCATTGAGGATTCTGTACTGTAAAAAAGCTTACGCAAAGTGCCTAGCATAGTGGTCCTAATGCTGGGAGCCAGCGGCTTGTAATGTAATGAATGAATGAAAGCCGACAATTGCGGCAATGGGGTTAACAGCTAAGTTAACCCTGACATGCCATCCTGAGTGGACAGCATATCTCTAGGGGAGTGGACACCCCCTAGAGACATGTTGCCCACATGCATTCTTATTATTCAACCCTTTCCTCATCCCTGCGGCAACAGGGATAAACAAAGTAAACGGTAATCGCATTGCTCCGGATTACACATCCGGAGCAATCCGGTTACCGGATTGCTGTCTACAGCACACATTTTTCAACAAAAATGTGTGTGAAGGCAATTGCGGTTACCGCATCCGGATTTGGAGGCGGCAACCACAATTGCCTTGCCAAATGTGACCCCAGCCCCAATGTGCAGCATTAAACAATTGGCAAAAACGTTTAGATGTAGCTATTGATGTCCTAGGGGGTCACACCAAATACTTAGTACAAAGGTTCACTTTTTTTGCCACTTAGAGACATGCGATATTAGAACATTTTCTTCAATAATGCCAGGCTAATATTTGTGACTAATATGTTTGATTTGGCTCTCTTTACCTACTAGTATGAATACAGTGCTTTGAAAAAGTATTCATACCCTGTGATATTTTCCATAATTTTTCACGTTATAGCCACAAATGCAAATGTATTTTATGTCATATAACAACACAATAAGTAGCAAGAATTTGTAAAGTGTAAAGGACATGATACATGGTTTTCTAAATATTTAAAAAATAAAAATCTGAAAATTGTGGCATGCATGTATTCAGCCCCCCTTATTCAAAGACTTCAGGTATTTCTCTTCCTGCTTTGCTAATCAAGAGGCTAAAATTTTTGCCCATTTTTCTGCAAAATAGATCTAGCGAGATTGGATGAAGAGCAACTGTGAACAGCAATTTTCAAATCATAAATCCTAAGTCATATTAAAAGGCTTGCTAAAGAGTCAATTATGACTGTAAGGATTGCTACCCTTATCAGGTGGCATTAGAGTTTCTCACTTCCTCACTGAAGTGAAAATTTGCATATTTCCCAGAGGAGCATTGCAGCTTTAAGTCTCCTTATCAGCTTATCTCTCTCCTTATGGTGACAGGCAGATTCCTCTCCATAAGGTAGAAAGCTAGTTCACATATCAGCCTCTCATACAGCCAGATCAGAACTCCTACACACTGCAGTGATGAGGGCAGCCACCCCGAAACACAGCATCTGCAGTTTGGGGTTCTGACCTGGCACAAATCCTAAGTCATATTAAAAGTCTTGTTAAAGAGTCGGTTATGACTTTAAGGATTGCTACCCCTATTGGGTGACATTAGCGTTTCTCCCTTCCTCACTAAAGTGACAATTTGCAAGTCATGCCACAAATTCTCATTGGAATGTATGTGTGGAATTGGATCTAAACCGTCCATTGTAGCTCTGTCAGTATGCTTAGCGTGTTGCCCTGCTGAAAGGTAAACTTACACACCATTGTCAAATATTGTCCTGCTGAAAGGTAAACTTACACCTCATTGTCAAGTATTGTCACTTACACCCCATTGTCCTCTAACAGGTTTTTCTCCGGGAGGCCTTCTATTTGGCTACATTCTGCTTCATATAAACTATAACCAACTTCCCTGTCCGTGCTGGAGAAAAGCATCCTCACAGGATGATGCGGCCACCATCATGTTTGATGTTGTGCATAGTGTTTTCAGGATTATGTGCATTGTTAATATTCAACCACAATTAGCAATTTGCATTTAGCCCAAAATATTCAACTTTGGACTCAACTGGCCGAAGCACCTCCATCCAGATGCTTACTGTGTCTCCTACATATTTTTTTGCAACTGTAAATGGAACTTCTTATGGCTTCCTTTCAAAAATAGCTTTCTTCTTGGCACTCTTACAAAATAGAAAGAATAAGGGTAGGGTCAAACCTGTGCTATTGCCTGCGTTCATGTGAATTCCATTAAAAAGATTGAATTTGGCAGCATTAACACAGTGGTACCGGAAAGGTAAGCCTGCGTTAATGCTGCCAATTCATTCCTATAGATGATGGAACCCCGAGCGCAGTTCAAACACCGACATCTAAGTGCCAGTGTTTGAAATCTTGCACTATTTCCAAGTGCATCACATGACGTGGAAGCTTCATGGACTTTTTCAAGGCACTGTATAAAGTTGATGTTAAAAAGTAAAGATGTTATGAAAGCTAAAGATTGCTACTTGTCATAGAAACCTAATTTTAAGATAGATTTGATTGAATTTTTAGTTACTGGATTAATAAAGTTAAATTATTTTTCTACTATTAGAAAGTAAAACAATTCTAGAGTAAAAAAAAAATCTTCTTTCAAAAGGCATGTAAGTTTAAATACTCAAAAAAGACACAAAAAACAAAAAAAAAATGTAGTATTTAGTTCACCCTCTTGTATTATTACAAGATAGGGAGTGTCACACATTTCTTTTACTGAGCTAAGCAGCATTCATTTTACCTCCCATTACTGTATGTCCATTTTGGGACCCAGGTTACTCTTCATCCTACTTTTATTGAGGTCAGTCGACACATGAACAAGTTTTAAATTAGAGTAGGTACCGTCCAAAAGTGGGTATACCTTGTCGTGGTGGGATGGCTTATTACCTATTTGCAAAAATGTATATACTAAGTACCTTGTTTCTTTCTAGCATTTAATTTTTACTTATTTATTCATGGTGGGGTATTTTTGCACTTTTTCATACTGTTTTTCCTTAGATTAAGGCTGGGTTCACATTTGCGTTTGTGTCTGCATGCGGAGGGCATGCAGACGCAAATGCAGGGCAAACGCTGCCATACTGATGTGAACGCAGCGGAGAATCTCCGCATGCATTCACATCGGTATGGTGCCTGGCCAGCCAATTAGCAATCTCAGTGGTGGCTGGGAGGTGGAGATCAGCAGCAGGGATCTCCTCCTCCCATCCGACGCTGATCTCCCAGCAGTGTTGGCGCGCGAGATTTAAAGAAACAGCTGATCTGAGAGCTGTTTAAATCTCCCGTTCCGACACCGAATTGGAGCTGTTTCTTCAAATCTCCCGGGAGATCAGCAGTGGCCACCAGGAATGATTTCAATGAGATCCACAGCGTTCTCCTGCGCTGTCATGTGGAGGACACTGCGGATCCATTGAGATCCATGCATTGTTTGATGCTTTGGGGGCGCTTGCTGATGAAACAAGCACCCGTGAACGCACAAAAAATGCAACAGACTGCGTTCAGAGGGCAGAGGAGGGCGCATAAATTATTACTACAGAACTAGGCAAGATTTTAGGCTCCAGTGTAAATCTATAATAGAGCCTACCCCAAATCATATACCATTTAGAATACTGAAAACTTCCAGGTCACAGATACAGTAGCAAATGTTTCTTCTCCACCTTCCTCTATGTTCCCTTATGATACAGAGGAATCATTGAACATGGGATTTTTTTTTTTTTAAATACTACTTTATTATAGTTGAGATGCTGAACAATAGTAATCACAATATGAAATTAATGTGTATCTTTTTTAATTTTACACTGGGACGTTCTTGTATTGTTTCTAGAGACCAGCACACCCTGGCACAGAGCTTGAAGTCATCAGCAGCTTTCAAGCATCTGTTTGATCATGAACCTGAATAATGACTTAGAAAAGGTTAAAACTTTTAAGAATTCCATATCTTTTGACTGTTTAAATTAAGATAAATACTTTTGGAGATGACAGAAAATAAATTGGGGTTTGGAAATAATAATAAACATGAACATTTCTGTTGGATAGATGAGGACAATTTTTTTATTATTCTAAATTATGATATTATTTCTGCTGAAGTTAATAGCCCCATCACCTACTAAAAGTTTAAAACGGCCGAATGAATACAACGAAAATAAAAGAAATGTGTAAGTAAATAATTAGATTAAGGTGTAAAAACATACTTTTATTATGTTGAGAATACTGTACATCAAGAGGTGAGAACCCTCACAATTTTCCATATTTCTGCATACATTTAACTTAAAACTGCATCAGATTTTTTTTTCTGTAAATCTGGCCTCTATGGAAAGAAGGAAGTAATTTTTGAAAGTAGTGTGGAGGACACAACTAGCATGTGGAGGACACACCTAGCATGTGGAGGATACACCTAGCATGTGAAGGACACACCTAGCATGTGGAGGACACACCTAGCATGTGGAGGACACACCTAGCATGTGGAGGACACACCTAGCATGTGGAGGACACACCTACCATGTGGAGGACACACCTAGCATGTGGAGGACACACCTAGTATGTGGAGGACACACCTAGCATGTGGAGGACACACCTAGCATGTGGAGGATACACCAATCATGTTGAGGACACACCTAGCATGTGGAGGACACACCTAGCATGTGGAGGACACACCTGGTATGTGGAGGACACACCTAGCATGTGGAGGACACACCTAGCATGTGGAGGACACACCTAGCATGTGGAGGACACACCTAGCATGTGGAGGACACACCTACCATGTGGAGGACACACCTAGCATGTGGAGGACACACCTAGTATGTGGAGGACACACCTAGCATGTGGAGGACACACCTAGCATGTGGAGGATACACCAATCATGTTGAGGACACACCTAGCATGTGGAGGACACACCTGGCATGTGGAGGACACACCTGGTATGTGGAGGACACACCTAGCATGTGCAGGACACACCTAGCATGTGGAGGACACACCTAGGATGTGGAGGATACACCTATCATGTGGAGGATACACCTATCATGTGGAGGATACACCTATCATGTGGAGGACACACCTAGCATGTGGAGGACTCACCTAGCATGTGGAGGATACACCAATCATGTTGAGGACACACCTAGCATGTGGAGGACACACCTAGCATGTGGAGGACACACCTGGTATGTGGAGGACACACCTAGCATGTGCAGGACACACCTAGCATGTGGAAGACACACCTAGGATGTGGAGGACACACCTAGGATGTGGAGCACACATCTAGCATGTGGAGGACACACCTAGCATGTGCAGGACACACCTAGCATGTGGAAGACACACCTAGGATGTGGAGGATACACCTATCATGTGGAGGATACACCTATCATGTGGAGGACACACCTAGCATGTGGAGGACACACCTAGCATGTGGAGGACACACCTAGGATGTGGAGCACACATCTAGCATGTGGAGGACACACCTAGTATGTGGAGCACACACCTAGGATGTGGTGCACACACCTAGGATGTGGAGAATACATCTAGCATATGGAGGATACACCTAGCATGTGGAGGACACACCTAGCATGTGGAGCACACACCTAGGATGTGATGCACACACCTAGGATGTGGAGAACACATCTAGCATATGGAGGATACACCTAGCATGTGGAGCACACACCTAGCATGTGGAGGACACACCTACCATGTGGAGGACACACCTAGCATGTGGAGGACACACCTAGTATGTGGAGGACACACCTAGCATGTGGAGGACACACCTAGCATGTGGAGAACACACCTAGCATGTGGAGGACACACCAATCATGTGGAGGACACACCTAGCATGTGGAGGACACACCTAGGATGTGGAGGATACACCCAGCATGTGGAGGACACACCTAGCATGTGGAGGACACACCTAGCATGTGGAGGACACACCTAGCATGTGGAGTACACACCTAGGATGTGGAGCACACATCTAGCATGTGGAGGATACACCTAGCATGTGGAGGACACACCTAGCATGTGGAGCGCACACCCTAGGATGTGGTGCACACACCTAGCATGTGGAGCACACACCTAGCATGTGGAGCACACACCTAGTATGTGGAGCACACACCTAGCATATGGAGGATACACCTAGCATGTGAAGGACACACCTAGCATGTGGATGACACACCTAGCATGTGGAGCACACACTTAGCATGTGGAGGACACACCTATCATGTGGAGGACACACCTATCATGTGGAGAACACACCTAGCATGTGGAGAACACACCTAGCATGTGGAGGACACACCTAGCATTTGGAGAAAACACCTAGCATGTGGAGCACACACCTAGCATGTGGAGGACACACCTAGCATGTGAAGGACACACCTAGCATGTGGAGGACACACCAAGTATGTGGAAGACACATCTAGCATGTAGAGGACACACCTAGTATGTGTAGGACACAGCATGTAGAGGACACACCTAGTATGTGTAGGACACAGCATGTGGAGGAAAGTGCTCTGATCAGATGACCAAAAGTAGATGTTGTGTGGTTATATGCAAAATGCTATATGTGGTGTAAAACAAATTCTGCACGTCATCCTAAAAACACCATGTCTATCATCAAATAGATGGCAGCATCATGCAGTGGGGAGACTTGTCTTCAGCAGCGACAGGGTAACTGGTCAGAGTTGATGGGAAGATAGATGGAGTTAAACACTTGGCAATAATGGAGCAAATCTGTTGGAGACTGTAAAAGACTTGCAACTGGAGCGGAGGTTCACCTTCCAACAGGAGAATTATCCCAAACATACTACTTTAGCTACAATGGATGGTTTAGAAATAAGCATATTCATATCTGTGAACAGACCAGTCACAGTCCAGACCTGAATCTCATTGAGAATCTGTGGAAAAACATGAAAATTGCTGTTCACAGACACCTCCATCCACTATCACTGAGTTAGAGCTATTTTGCAAAGAAGCATGGGAAAAAATGTGAGCCTGCAGACGTGCTAAGCTGGTATAGACGTACTTCAGATGACTTGCAGCTATTGTAGTGAAAAGTGATCTACAAAGTATTGACTGATGGGGGCTGAATACATAGTTACATCACAATTTTCAAGATTTATATTTTCAAAATATGTAGAAAACCATGTATCATTCATTTCCTTTACACTAATAGTTGTTACTTAGTGTTGGTGTATGACATAGTATCCCAATAAAATACATTTAAGATTATGGATGTAAAGTAAAAAATGTGGAAAATTCATGGTGTATGATTAATGTTTCAAGCCACTGTAAAATAGTATACCGTATATACTCGTGTATAAGCCGAGTTTTTCAGCCCGAAATTTGGGCTGAAAAGTCTCCCCCTCGGCTTATACACGGGTCTATACGGGGGCCCATGGTGTGGTGGCTGTGGTGGGGGCTGTGGAGGCTGGAGGAGGTGGGGGGGGCTGCTGTATGAGCGGCCCCGTCACGTGGGGCCGCTCATTAAATATGCACTGCTTCCCCCTGTCAATCAGCGGCAGGGGGAAGCAGTGCATATAGCCCCCAAATGCTGGCACTTGCCCCCCCTTGTAAGGGGCTTCCCCCGCTGCTTATACATTACCATCCCGGTCTTCTGATCATCGCAGCTCCTCGGTGCTCCTCGCTGCTCCGTCCGTCCTGTTGCTGCATCCGGGATCTCCGGCCGTCGCAATGCATATGACGTCATCGCGCGACGGCCGGGGATCCCGGATGTAGCAGGCCGGGAGCAGAGAGGACGGAGCAGCGAGGAGCACCGAGGAGCGGCGATGATCAGAAGACCGGGATGGTAAGAGAAGCGGGGGGGGGGGGGCCCTTGCAAGGGGGAGCCGAGTGCCAGCATTTGGGGGCTGCTGGGGACCCCCAGGGGGCTGTTGGGGACCCCCAGGGGGCTGCTGGGTACCCCCTGGGGGCTGCTGTGTACCCCCTGGGGGCTGCTGGGGACCCCCCAGGGGGCTGCTGTGTACCCCCTGGGGGCTGCTGGGGACCCCCAGGGGGCTGCTGTGTACCCCCAGGGGGCTGCTGTGTACCCCCAGGGGGCTGCTGGGGACCTCCCAGGGGGCTGCTGGGTACCCCCTGGGGGCCTGCTGTATACCACTGGGGCTGCTGTATACTACCACTGGGGCTGCTGTATATACCTCTGGGGCTGCTGTATACCACTGGGGCTGCTGTATACTACCACTGGGGCTGCTATATACTACCACTGGGGCTGCTGTATACTACCACTGGGGCTGCTGTATACTACCACTGGGGCTGCTGTATACTACCACTGGGGCTGCTGTATACTACCACTGGGGCTGCTGTATACTACCACTGGGGCTGCTGTATACTACCACTGGGGCTGCTATATACTACCACTGGGGCTGCTATATACTACCACTGGGGCTGCTATATACTACCACTGGGGCTGCTGTATACTACCACTGGGGCTGCTGTATACTACCACTGGGGAGGCCTGTATACCACTGGGGGGGGCCTGTATACCACACTGCTGGGGGCTGTATACCTGTGCTGGGGTCCACCCTCGGCTTATACACGAGTCAATAGGTTTTTCCAGATTTTTGGGGCAAAAGTAGGGGGGTCGGCTTATACACGGGTCGGCTTATACACGAGTATATACGGTATATTATTAATTGTCTTGAAGAGGTTCCAATGAGAACTGCTGTCTCTTCAATCTTATGTTTAACTAATTCTCAACCATTCCTATTTTATCATGATGTAGCTCATTTTTTCTAGATAATGTCTGGAAGAAGTGTTTTGGGTCAAAATGTTTCTGTCAAAAGTGACAAACCTACTATGTTGAAACAGTATAGGCAGGTATGTTACTATAAAATGATAGCCGTGGAGCGTGCCTTCATTTCCATATAACAAAGTCACCAGCTCACAATATCTCTTGTTCTGTGTATCATGGTGGGAGGCAGATGCTATGTGGTCTCATTTATTACATTTCGCAAATATAGATTGATTAGATTGTTTCATTACTTACTAAAATTGCTGGTATTTTCCAAGGTAAAAAATGTTTATACTGTGTTAGCCAGTAGATAGAAAAATATTAGAATCTGAAAGTTCTCAGTGGTTGATACCTCTTAATGGCTAATTGAAAGGATGGTAAACATAGCTAGCTTTTGGGACAATATGGCCCTTTTGTCAAGCAGATAATGACACATATTCTGAAGACACATACATATATACATAAGCAAATGAAACAAAAAAAAAAAACAGTCTTAGATGTTATAGTAAATGCGACAGGTGACGTAAAGCAGAGTCAGGCTAGGGTGGAAGAGAAGGGCTGGGGAATTGAAACTAAAAGTCTAAGATAAGCGGAGCAAGTTATATAATGGTCATATGGTAGTGGTCTGTGGAGAAGTGAAAATACTTAAATGAGTTGAGGAAAGTAATAAAAGGAAGCGAGGGTGTTCATGTCAAAAGTTAATTGTCCTAAAAATGGAGTCTGTTGGAGGTGTGTTATCCCCAATGGTGTTTTCCATACTGACTAGGGATGAGCAAGTTGTGAAATATTCGTAATCACTATTCTCGTAACGAGTACTTTGTAATACTAGTGTACTCATCCGAATAGAGAGTACAATGTTAGTTAATTAGTGATAGGCTCCGTCCACACACATCCAGCCATAAAATGAGCATTTCTGGGATAGGGCAGGAGAGTGGGCTTCAATGCATGCAACACCTTGCAGTGCCCCCCAGAGAGAGCCAACCAATCAATCTGCTCTCACTTCGGTGCCGACTCTCTTTGTGTACTGAAAGGAGGCAGCAATATGTGTCAGATTTCTCGAGATGAGCACATCACTCACGATCACCAGCATTACTCTCCGAGTAACGAGTATTACCAACACTAGACTATCCACTCGCTCATCACTAATACTGACCTGTCTTTTATTTTTAGAGTAAAGCATTCCTGTTCTCCCCATGCTGTGGACTACTACAAAAGAATTGATGACTATTTACCAAATAGAGCCATTTAGGATACACCATGTTTTGTCATATTACCCCTTGTCAGCATTAGGCTTAAAATTCAAACCTAACTCAAAAATTTGGTATTTAGGTTCTGATCAGTATAGCCTTTGATGTATTTTTATAGTCTTGATTCTTCAATTGATACTATTTGTTTATGTAAGATGATAACTCTCACTCTTTTTTGGCTTCTAAAAATGGACATCCCAAAAAAGTATTCAGAACTTGATGTGACCTAACCTCATTGCATACAATAGTTGCAATCTGTTTGTATTAGTTTTAGATTGGGTTACACACTATGTTCCAGCTCAATATTCTCTGTTTGTACACTTTACTGGAGGTTCAGGAAATAGAGGGTACTTGAAAAAAAACTTGTTTTCTCTTGGTTCAAATTTTTGTTTCCATAGACTGCCATCAAGAATATTACTTTTAGTTTTCTAAGAAACTCATAAATGTTCTAATTTAAAGATATTTCCAATCATAGGTGCATCATGAAAATGTGCCTGATTGTTTGGCCGCCAACTATCTCACTTACAGTTTGCAGTTTAAGGCCAGCACCACCGCTCCCTCCGTGCGTCTCTGTCAGTTCCAGCAGCCCTCCAGGATCCCCTGTGACCTCTCATGCAGGTCCCACATGCTGTGAGCCTCTATTCCTGGTGCACACTTCCTCCACACAGCGATATATCACTTTCAGTTTAGAAAAAGAGCAGGGCTGCACATAGGATGAAAGTGCTCAATCCATTTAATGCATCACAGGGGTGTTACAGGTGGGGGTGCAAAGGAAGGAGGACTGGGTAGCCCTGCTCTTTTTCTAAACTGGAAGTGATATACCGCCAACTATCTCAGCTGACTCTCCTATAGGGGGAGCATGTCGGCATCGGCTTTAGTCAATATGATCAACAATGCCAAAGGTCAGACATGCCGGATCAATATAACCCCTGACAATGAATTGTATGGGGGTCCCATACACATTAGAATCTAAGCCAAACTCTAGGATATTGGCTGATAGCACTTTAATGTATATGGGTGATGACCTTAAAGGGAATCTATCAGGTCAAAAATTATTTTCTAATTCCTTTCTCTATGCTCTCTCTATTCATGTATTTCTATTATATACACTTCCCACCTATCCTGTGTAAACATCAAAAGAAAAGATTAATTCTATCTTACAATCAAAGTGAGTCCTCTGCTGCCCACTCCCCAAGGAATGAATAATAATGTATCACTACATTACCCTGCCCTCTTCTGGGTTTTTTGCAGTGTGACTCATTGCAGTGTCTGCAGACAGAGGAAAAAGGACTAGGGAGGAGGTGTGAGCTCTTAGCTGCAGCTCTGAGGTCTTCATTGTGTGTATTTGAGGGTGCCAACTTCCGCTGATAGGTAGGCTTTCGCCTTTTGAGCTAAAATATCAGGGACATGTCAGGTCTGGTTGTATTGGTTTATCTTCACTTTTTTCTTTAGGTTTTTTACATTTTTTAGATTTTTTTGTCTGTTTATTTCTTTGTTTTTAGGCATGCATATTAATAAAGGTTATTTTTTATTTCTATATAGTCGTTTTTATAATGTTAATGCTTAATTAACATCCATAGTTATGGAAAATCTGCTATGCATGAGCTCAGAAAATATGTCAGATAATACATGTTCTGATGTAACCTAACTGTTGTCTGGCCCTGTATATAAATACTGACCATAATAATAGCAGTTTGCCAAAGCTTACCAAAATTGCATAAGTCTTATATTCAAAATAAACTATAATATTATAATTTTAATATTATATGATTTTTCCTTACAGATTACAAGCTTGCAAGCTTAAAATATTGGTATATGTTGAATTATTTTAGGCTGGTTTCACACTACCAAGTTTGAGTATTTTGATTGAAGTAGGTCCAGCGCTAAAACCTCAACCCCTGGAATTAACGGTCTTGGGTGCTGATTCCAGGCATGGATGTTGCATTATATCCACACGCTATTGAATATGGTCACCTGTTCTAAATAGAACATATTGTGGAAGAAAGGACGCATTGCTTTTAAATATTTTTTAAATACTTTTAATTCAAATTTTAATTTGATTTTTAAGATTGATAATCTTTTTACAAATAAACATCCGAAAGAACAGTTGAACAACAAACCTATGACATAATTATTTGAGGTTCTCATATAGCCATTGATAAGGGGTTAAAGTTTTAGCACTGGACCTCTTTCAATCCATTTACATAAAGTACATACTAGGAGGGAATATCACAGAAATCCCCCAAAGATCTTCTAGCAGCTATAACCCAAGAAATAAAAAAAAAAAAAACACTTAGACTAGGTTGTATACTAGCCTAAGTCCCCTAAACTGACTAGCTCAAGTGTATAACAATTGATTATCCAAGTTTCAGTATTCGTGTGAATCCAGCTGAAATTGGATGCACCCACATCTGTTTTCGGTTCCATTGACTTTCAATGGGGTCCAGGAACTTGTAGGTGCATCCTGTCCTTTATGGTTCCCCCTGATCCGGGTGTTTACGTTTTTATACTGGAAAAAAGAACACATTTTCAAATTATTTTGTTGTCCGTTTAAAAACCGCATTCACCTGGATCTGGGACAATGCGGGTTAAATTTTAATGGTGCTCTATGGACCCCGAATCTGGCGGAATCTGTATCCCGCTGGATCCAGGTGCTGTCCAGAACCCAGTTGAAATGACACACCCACTAGGAGGCGTATTACTGTCCACCGGATCAAGCAAAAAAATGATCAAAATCTGATGCAGCAGGACACTCAAGCACCGGTATTATCACTGATCCGTGAGATGGATCAATGATAATACAGGTGCGGGTTTATCCAGTTGCATCATGATTTACAACTGTGGGGGAATCCAGGGTGATGCAGGACTTACCCACCTTCCCCTGGATTCAAAAAAAGTTAGTGTCCCCTCTGACTTCTAATGTGCTGCGAAATATGTTAGTAATAAATATGTTAGAAATAAAATATGTTAGAAATAAAAATATTATTATATTCTTAATCACGTATTCTCCCAATGGAAAAATATTTTATTATAGATCTCATTGGGTTTGTCCAACAAGTAAAAAATTTTCAAAAATACTCAGTTTGGTTTAAAAAAAAAAATAAAAGTGATACTCACCCTTTTTTAGCCCCAATGACTCCAATTACCCATCCCTCACAGATCCCCTCTTCCTGGTCTTGTCTTGACACTCGATAAATACAAGGAAAATGCCCTCTGGCAATTACTGACCAGGCCAGCATTGCCTGATATTTAGGTTGTGCAAAATAGGACAAGGAAGTAGAGTAGAGTCCAATGGGAAATAGGTAAAGACGGAAATGTCAACAGTGGGGACTGGTGAAGGTATTACTTCTTTATAGTTTTTACAAACCAGTCTGAGCCCTTTTAAAAATAACTTTCAATAATAATAATAATAATAATAATCTTTACTTATATAGCGCCAACATATTCCACAGTGCTTTACAAATCAGAGATTCATAAGCAAACAATCATAAGAAACAGTTATGGAAAATACAATAATTAAAGCAAAAAATAATGACGACCCTACTCGCAAGAGCTTAAAATCTACAATGAGGTGGGGGTGACACAAAGTACAGGTGCTTATTCACAACGAGAATCCAGTCATCTTGAAGAAATGTGGAGTAGATAAGAGTGGAGTAAGTGGCCACCTGCCAATCTGTGTAGAGCTTTCAGGTCTGGTGGAATTTGACAACTATGTTCAGAGAAGTAGTAGATAACCTATATCTAAATGACTTTGATTATGGAGAATGATAGGTCACTCCAAAAAGATGTGTTTTAAGGAGCACCTAAAACTAATTTGTGGATAGTCCTAATTTCTTGGGGTAGAGCAATCCAGAGAATTGGTGCAGCTCAGGAGAAGTCTTGGAGATGGGAATGGGAGGTTTTGATTAGTGCATATTAGTGCAGCTTTTATTTGCTTTTCATATGATCTAAATTGTTATGGGTAATTAATTTTTACTAAAATGATAGTTTCTTTAATTGAGTTTTACGTCTTTTAATTTTTAATTTTTGTTTTTTTTTAGCAATAAGCTACAGAGTGATATATGTTTTGGTCATTTTTTACCATTCTTACCGTAGAGAGGTTGGACCCAAACAGGAACATTACAATAAAGTCAGTAACTCAAAATGTTTAAAAAAAAAAAACTGGTTTAGTATTTAATACAAAGTTATAATAAATGATTCTGCAAGTGGAGGGAATTCCTTTATAAGAGCCTCCTGGTAATCTTATCTTGGCTTAAATAAGCATTAATGACATATATAATATACATCGTTTATTTCAAGGAAAACTAATTATTTATATGCTTCATCTTCAAAGACCTTTCTGAGCCTCTCTGATCATCTATATGGAACAGCATGGTCAGTAGTCCCACACAATTGTAGAGTCGTTACAAATCATAGACCCGCACAGATTCATTATGATTCGCTGCCAGGGAATGCAAACTAGACTTCATTTTTCTGAAGAACAAATAGTAATTTAATAACACGCGGCACATTCTGCATGCTTCAGATATAATATACGATACCAAACAGTTATTAATGTTCATGCAGACAGCCAGTTATGGAACCCCTAGCAACGTTTGTTGCAAGAAATAGAAGGGGGAGACGCGGCCATTTGGTGCGCATCCAGTGCAATCGATCACGCCCAGACATCCACAAAACTTTTAAGGTATTCCAAACAGTTTAATCCCCATGGTGCCGCAAAAGGAGCAAAGCCAGAAAATGTTAATACTGGCAATAAGACAATCCAGTGAAATGTGAAAATATGAATTCATCTTAATAAAAAAAAACTGTTGAATTTATTTAATACAGATTAAAACTCAAACTGTTATTCAGTCTTGTGTTTCTTTCTGTGGTCTGTTGACACTCAGTGTGAAGCCAGTTCCTACAGCTATAAAAGTTGTGTGTGCTTTACACATGTATTTTGACTCATCGCGGAGGCTGTATAAATAGACTTCCACTTGTAGCCTTCACTTTTCATCTGACAATGCACTTCATAATGTTCTACTTAAGTCCACATGCAAATTGCCTCTTTAGAGAAGACTTGAACTCTAGCATCATATATTGGTAGTAGCAATCCTAAAAGTCAATATTGACCCTCTTAAGCTGGGGTTACACATGAGCCCTTGGTCCGTTTTTGACTTCATTTTTGTTAATTTTTATTTCTAAGTCCAAAAACTGACAGAAAACGGATTGGATGTAATAAACAACCTGTCCTTTTTTTTCTGGACCTCAAAACCTTGCTCTGTCCGTTTTTGAGCCAAAAACGCTGCTAGCAACGTTTTTGGCATCAGTTAAAAAACGCATGCGTTTTTTTAACATGGGGCCCTATGGGAAATGCATGCGTTAACGCATGGCACATATAGCCACTTGCATTAACGCATGCGTTAACGCACATGCGTTTTTAAGGAAAAATAATGAAAAAATGACTAAGTCCAAAAACGTTCAGGGGTGTAGGAGTCTCAAAAAGCACCCTATAAAAAACGGATTGGTGATGAAAATCACTTCCAAAAACGGACTTCTATGTGTAACCCCAGCCTTACAAGCCTTATCATGTGACCAAGGATATAAGCTAGATCATATTCTCAATTTGAAGGCATGGTGTTTTCAGATAGTTTGCTCCTCGTCAGTGCAAAGTATGAGATATGATTTAGCAAGGTGAAAGGCTAAGACTGGGGATCTGGACTGTAACGTTATACTACTTAAGTCCAAACGTTTTTGATTTATAAAGTTTGGCCTATACTCTGATGCAACAAGTTAGTTATTAGAAAGATACTTTAATTAATGGGCTCTAAGAATATTAGTCCTCGGTAACAACTATTGCCTAATTCAATGGATGTAATAAAGAAGTATCTGTGATGACCGTCCACTGCAAAGACTGAGCAGTTGGTAAGGCAGCGCCCCGAGAACTCCGAGACCCTATACCCCTATACAGGGATCTGTAATTACAGCAGAGCCCAGGGGGTAGCTGCCTATAGGTGAGCGGCAGACCAGAGCAGGGAGGTCGCCAGGAAGGGACAAGACTAGGAGGTCAGTACAAAATCAGGATAAAAAATGAAGTCAGCAGGCAGCGTCAAAAACCTGGAGGGCAGCAAGGTACAAAAACATCAGGCGGTAGAAGGGTTAAAATCTAGGCAAAGGTCAGTCAATATAATAGAGCACAAACTAGATCACTGGGAAACCAAGAATATATCTGGCTGCTTGCAGGACAGGCCCCAAGGTATTTGAAATGTGTGGTTCTCTCTCATAGTCCAGATCTCACAACCTGATGACCTCATCCGGACCGCCCCTACAACCAGGCCAGATGGAGATGTATGACCGGTACCAACCACCCCACTTGTGAAAGAAAAACGAAGCCGCGCCCTCCAGATGCTTCAGCAGGGACCTCTCTCCTGTCACCAGCATCACCCACAGGAAGAACACGGTGATGCCCAGCAGCAGAGACAGGAACCAAAGGAGCAGGTCCTGATGAGGACATGGCCCCCCTAATAGCGGCAGCCCTAGCCGAAGGAATCCGGTGGCGCCTAGTGAATGGGGCGGGGAGAACAGTCGCTGAGCCTGACAGTGACGTGACAGTATCTCAATTTTAAGGTATTCCAAACAGTTTAATCCCCATGGTGCTGCAAAGCCAGAAAATGTTAATACTGGCAATAAGACAATCCAGTGGTACACTGAGAAACTATAGCTTTAGTTGGTGAAGAGATAGTAGTTGGAACTAGTGATGAACGAGTGTAATCATTTCTATTAGCTATTCGCACATATAGTACGGTATTCGCAATACTCGTTACTCGGCGAGTATCGCTGGTGCTCATGGTTGATGTGTCCATCGTGAACAATCTGACACAAATTGACAGCTCCCTTCAGTAAAAATGAGCTGGCACTCCAGTGAGAGCAGATCAAATATTAGGGTCTCTCTCGGGGGTACAGCAAGGTGTTTTATGCAGTAGAAATGTAAAAAAGTCCACCCTCTCACCTTGTCCCAAAAAGAATTGTTTTATAGCCGGATGTGTGTGGGCGGAGCCTATCACTAATTGATTAGCATTGGACTAGCTATTTGGACGAATATGGGAGTATTCATTATGTACCTATACACTGTACTCATTATGAGTATAGCGTTTACGAATATTTAACTACTCACTCGTCACTAGTTGGAACCAGTCACCAGTACTACATACGATAAAGTCATTGTTTTGCATGATTTCTTGTAAGTGGTGAGCCTTTCAATTAATTTTGATCCTTTCAATGTAAGCCCTTAGATGGCATGGTCAGTAGCAACTAAATGGTTAGACAAGGAATAAAGACTGCAATCAGCACTGAAAGATAAAATTAAATGAAGTAGGAAAAGTGCAGCCCCGAAAAGACGTTATCCATGGGTCTGTCATATTCAATGTTAAAAAGGAAATGGAGGAAAAAGTAATCTGTTAAATTCCTCATGCAACGCTTCAGCTAACAAACTTCTCTCAAGCATCAAACTTCTTACCTGAAATGCTGTGTAGATCACTTCTGAGAGTGCTGCATCCATTTCCTTTTTTACATTGATTTGTTATACAAAAAAAGAATCTCTCTTTGTCCCGTCTTTTACCGAAGCCATGGTACAGCTTCGTGGATAGAAAAATAAATGGAATGGCTCTTGGAATGTAAGGATAAAAAAAGATTACAATTTATAAGTCCTCAAGCCTCGAAGTAGGCAGATTCTCAGGGGGTTAAAAGCAATGCAAAATACTTAAAAATCCCACATTACATTTCTGGGTCTTATTCTTAGCCCTTAGGCCTTCTGACCCTCTGGAACAGAAGAACCTATTAATTTCATATAAATAATAGGTAGCAAGACAAAAACATTGGAGGTAAAATATTATTCATTATTGTTATATTATTATAATATAATTATATAATATGTGAGGCACCGCCGGCATGATCCCCATGGTCGGGGTGCATCATATGGAGGATCAGAGTATGATCCTGTCCACACTGGCCGGTTTTACTGTGATGATGCTGTGTGAACCTATCCGGAACACAATGAGTTAAATCTGAGAGTGAGTGCTGGAGATCTGACACATAGATGAGCCTGATGAGGAACAGTGTGTCCTAATTGGTAGCAGCCCAGGTGGATGTGTCAGTGTGGGAGTGGCAGGCATGATAAAGAGCCTGCCAGCTGATTGAGTGTGATCCTGATCATCAGCCTGATCATCAGCCAGAGAGCACCAGAGAGATTCAGTCTGTGGGAGAGATTGTTTGAGTCTCAGACTTAGGGACGCTGAGAGCAGAGCAGTCCAGAGCTCTGTGGTGTGCACACATGAGGGGAGCGTGCTAGCTCCATACCGGTGGCCAGGACCGTGGTCGTGACAGCTCCTGGAGTGGGGAAGCCGTGGCTGAACCAGGTGGATACTGGTCTGGACTTGTGGCGAGATACGTCCAGGAAAGAGCCCTTGGGGACGCTTGGTGTACCCATGACCCATGTAGCGAGACCCAGATCCGTGCCCGGTAAGAAGGCAGTTCCTATATGCGAGAGTGAACTGTGTACCCTATGCGTAAAGTGTGTCAGACGCCATTGGGTCTGACTAAACAGTCAGTGAAGCGACCCGTTGAAGTGTATGTGTATTTTATGGCTTATGTAAAAGACCCAGCGAGTGTATGCAGCCCTACGGGAGGCAGATGTATGAATTGTGCCAGGCGGGCATAGCTGCCATTGGGTCCAACTAAAACAGTCAGTGAAGGGACCCGTTGAAGTGTATGTACCGGTGGTCAGAAGCAGGGGTTAGAAGGACTCCTAGAGTGGGGAAATCATGGTTAAACCAGGCGGACGCTGGTCTGGAAGTGTGGCGAGATACGTCCAGGAAGGTAGCCCTTGGGGATGCATGGCGTACCTGTGACTCAAGTTGCTCAATCCCTGCTCTGAACCCAGAGGTGCCACAGTCCATGGATGTTTATATGATGGGCTGTGAGCGTGTGGAAGGACATATGTGATCCATGAATGCTTATATGATGGATCACATGCAGTGTGTAAGAACCAGGTCAGGTTGGTGCCTGTATTCCCAGGTAGTGTGGAACTGGGGAAATAAAGCCAGGCGGCTGGTACGCCATTGGGACCCACAGGACCCGTTGATATATATGGTTAAATATGTGTTATAAATGTATGTGTAACATTGAGACAGGCCAGTGGCCGTGACCACCACGGGAGCTGTTGTTAGTGCTCCAAGGGTTGGAAGGAGAGGTGGTTACAGGTCCCGGGTTACTGTAGTCGTATATATGTGCAATATGTGTTCATAATATATGTAATGTACTGTGTAATGTAATGTATTATGTGACTGTGCTTATAATCAATGTACAATATGTTTAATGTACTGCCCATGTTATGATTTATATGTGAGCAATAAACGGTAGTCATTTGCAAACTTATAAGAACGTGTTTGGTGTCATTATGCAAGTGGGTTCCCTGGGAGCTACCTCACAATTATTATGATATTATTCACCTGCTCCTAATGTATTCTCTTCCATCCATTGTAAACTGTGAGCCTTCGCAGGAAGGGTCCTATCTTCTTATTTACTACATCCTCATCCGTCCCTTGTAAGCTGTGAGCCCTCACAATCAGGGTCTCTCTCCTCACCTACTGCATCACCACCCATCTCTTGAGGACTGTGAGCCTAGTAGGCAGGGTTATCTCTCATCACCTACTGTATCCTCACCCATCCCTTTTAGACTGAGTCCTTGTGGGCAGGGTCCTCTCTCCTCACCTACTGTATCCTCATCCATCCCTAGTAGCCTGTGAGCCCTAGTGGACAGAGTTATCTTTCTTCACATACTGTAACCTCACTAATCCCTAGTAGACTGTGAACCCTCACGGGAAATGTCCTCTCCCCTCACCTACAGTATTCTCATAATCCCTTAACTGTGAACCCTCGCGGGCAGGATCCTTTCCCCTCATCAACAGTATTCTCATCCATTCTTTGTAGACTGTGAGCCCTCGGGGCAGGGTCTTCTCCCCTCACCTACTCTATCCCCACCCATTCTTTGTTCACGGTGAACCCTTATGGGCAAAGTCCTCTCTCCTCACCTATAATATTCTCATAATCCCTTGTAGACTGTGAGCCCTCGGAGACAGTGTGCTCTCTTCTCACCTTCTGTATCCTCACCATCCCTTGTAGAATGAGTCTTTGTGGGCAGTGTCCTCTCTCCTCACCTACTGTATCCTCACCCATCCCTAGTAGACTGTGAGCCCTTGCAGGCAGGGTGTTCTCTCCTCACCTACTGTATCCTCACATATCCCTTGTAGACTGTGAGCCCTCATAGGCTGGGTCCTCTCTCCTCACCTATTATGTCCTCACTCATCCATGGTAGACTTTGAGACCTCATGAGCAGGGTACTCTCTTCTATACTTGTCTGTACCATGTATTGCTCATGAATATTGTGCTTATTGTGCTTGTCACTATTGTATATACTCCTTTTCACCTTTAAAGTGCCATGGAATAAATGGTGCTATAATAGTAAACAATAATAATTCATTTTGGAGTCTATATTAGCTTGTCTCCAAGCATGGAAAATAGATATCTCTCTAGTGCTTCCTCAAGGCAGCTAAGGTGCCTTTTTGTTTTTTAAAGGGCAATATCTTGGGAAAAATCAAGCCAGGTTCAAGGTTTTGTTATGGGTCAGACATTCAATTAATGAGTAGCTGTCTACATGAAGCACTAGAGAAAGTGCAGATGCCAGTAGCAAGTGCAGCATCTTCTAAGTGGTTAGACAAAGAGAGCTACAATACTCCTTCTCCTCCAATGTGATTGTGCCAAGTAAATTGCAAAGCTAAAAAATGTTAATGCCAAGCAATGGTCCTTGGATCTGCCATCATTGTAGTGCCATTAGAAAATGACACATGTAATAAAGAAGTCCTCATGGGTGGAAATATAAAAATGGTATGGCTTTTGGAATATAAGGATGAAAAAGTACAGAAAATGTTTAGGACTATTAGGGTCTAAAATAGACAAACTATCAAGGGTTGAAAAGCAATAACAAAAATACTTATGAAATCCCACATTGCACTTCTAGGTTTTATCCATACCCTCTGCACGATAGAAACAGACATGCTTTTGTATTACAAACCCATGCTACCAGCTTTGTGTTTCATTGTGATTGTGTAAGGTTTAGCTATGCTGTCTGAAGGAAAGTGAAAAAAATAATTCAAGAAAAGAACGGCGCTCCTCCAGGAGGAAAAAGAAATATGTCTCTCTAGTGCCACCTATAGGCAGCTAAAAGGGTGTATCTTTCACATTTAAATATGCAATTGTCTCTTCAGAGAACAACGAGGACTTTAACTCTAGTGCCACCTATTGGACATAACAATCCTAAAAGTCAACATTGCCTCTTTAACAAACCTTCCCGTATTGCTTAGGATAAAAATCAAACCAGAATCTCAATTTAGGGTAACTATTGACTTTTATAATTTCTACTTCCAATAGGTGACACAAGAGTTCAATTCCTCTTCCTGTCTGAAAAAGCGATTTGCATTTTTAATTTCCCATAGGATCATTGCATGGCTTATAAGCCTCCTTACATTGGCAGGCCAGGCATGTCACTTCCAACAAGGAGAGGCGTTACCTCTTAGTTCCATGAGAAAGGGTCATTAGTTAGGCACTCTTGAATTGGCCAGACATTGAGTAACTTCTACAGGTAGAACTATAGTCCGCTTTTTTTTTCCTTGTGGCTGAGAGCTCAAATTCCAACTCTATTTTTAGTGGACCTTTCCCTTAATGAAAACTGTTCTTTCCTTAGAACATTGACTTTACAATGTATTTTTGATGGAGTAATTATCTTTAATTATCTTTACTTTTCTGTATCAAAATAAAACTTTGAAATGTTCCTTATTATGAAACTTGTTGTCGTATGACTGAAGCCAGAGAAATGTCAGGACCTTATGATTTAAGTTGCTGTGATTTACTAATGGGCTGACTTGTGATGTTAAGACAACAAATTTCTCATCATCATCTCTGTCACAAAATGGCTTAGAGGTCATCAAATGACTTATTGACCTCGTCTAGTAATACTGAGGTCACAGCTATCCCAGTCTGATTATTAAAGGGGTGTTGCCTGCTACAAATAGAAAAATCAAGTGACTTAACTCATTTCTAAAAACTGAATAAAGCATCTAGCACAGTGAAATATCTGAAACGCTGGAGCTGCCAGTAGATCACAAGCTGCAACAGGCGGACCGGTGCGCACTGCAACACATGAAGACGTGGCAGGTGAGTATAGGAGAGGGGGCAGGGTGTCACATCCCCAGAGTCTGCTCCTACAACTGCTCTGCCACTGTCTTTACTCCAAAGGTGGGGCTAGTGATGTAGTAGTCTGACTGTATGAATGTGGCTGCCCAGCTGCAGTCATTAACTCTAACTTCAGCCAATTAGGAAGCACTGCTCCCTATTTGAATCTTCTATGTGTTGCTGCTAGTTGCCAGATATATTCCCTGGTTCACTTGTTATTATCCTGCTTTGTATTATTGATTTTCTGGATTGACCTCTGCCTGTTTTTGCACTATTCTTCTGCCTAACGATTTTGTACTTTTCTGATCTCTCGGCTTCCTGTCTACTTTGTTATTGACCCCTCGGCTTTGACCCTTCTTGGTGACTTTTCCATTCCTGGACAGCAGGCCATCTATAGGTAGCAATCCCCTGGACCTTACGGTAAAGCCAGACCCCTTTGTAGGGGATAAAGGGTATCTGGGTATCTTGGGGTTCTCCCTGACAGTGCTGTTTTCATTTACCTGTAGTTCAGACGGACTTTACACAGGAGACTTAGGCTGGGGTTCCACATGAGCCCTCAGTCCGTTTTTGGCTTCATCTTTGTTAATTTTTTTTTCTAAGTCCAAAAACTGACAGAAAAACGGATTGGATGTAATAAACACCCTGTCCGTTTTTCTCTGGAGCTCAAAACATTGCCCTGTCCGTTTTTGGGGCCAAAAACGTTGCATGCAACGTTTTTGGCATCAGTTAAAAAAACGCATGCGTTTTTTTAACATGGGGCCCTATGGGAAACGCATGCGCAAACGCATGGCATATATGCGCACTTGCGTTTGCGCATGCGTTAACGCGCATGCGTTTTTAATGAAAAAATGACTAAGTCCAAAAACGTTCAGGAGTGCAGGAGGCTCAAAAAGCACCCTATAAAAAACGGATTGGTGATGAAAATCACTTCCAAAAACGGACTTCGATGTGGAACCCCAGCCTTACTTTTAAAGCACCACTCCAGCGGTGAAATAAAATAAAAATAAATACCGGAGTGGTGCTTATTAATGTATAAACAAGATGCAATTACAGTAGCTTATTAGTTCAACCTAGCATTGGCAGAATTTTGTTCCTCTGGAAGACTATAGCTTGAGGTTACACAAACAGATGACTATATATTTCACGATTTGTTCTTGTAAAGGACAGCTCATGATTTCATATGATAGGTGGTTTATTATAAAATAAATTTCTACCAGAACATACCGGCATTTAGAATGACATTACATAAAGAATGGCATCTGTCAACAGAAGAGAGTAAATTTGTCTTTGCATAAGTTAATCCAATTACATAATGATATTGTTGAGTGTCCAATTTACGTGCCATGCTGACAGATAGGCACTTCCATATTTTAATTATACCTATCTAAAGCACTAAAAATATAGCTTAACCACACATGGCACTATTATATCTGGCTCGATATATGTTTGGCATAAGTTAGCATATCAGTAATTTTATACCTCATATGAGAATATTCGGCATCAGCTGTTGCCCGATTACTGTATACTGTACCTGTCACCAACACCAGTGTACAGACATAACATTAGACCTAAGCATATTTGAAAACAGACATGGTATTATATTTGGCTTTAGACTTGGTGCTATTATACTGGGCATCAAGACATGTTATTAGACTTGGCAGCACCAAGTGGTTACCAGCCTTTTCTGTAACTGTGATGATCACAACAGAAAAATATTAACATACGCTCCAGCGTTGTATAGGTGAATGTAAATATTCCCAAATCAAGGCACAGGAAAAATATTGCAAGGTGACTGAATCATTCCACCCACAAATGGTGCATATAAACCAGACCAGAACAAATACAATAATTCACTAAAATAATAAATAAATAATCAATCAAACATCTTTATAGGGTGAAGTTATATATAAAAACCAGTGGCACTCACCGGAGACGATCTTGTGCTTTTATTTAAAGTTCCATGTTATCCATGTCATCAACAAAGAACAAGTGTGATGGGGAGGGAGGTGAGCCGCGAAACGGCAGGCCGTCGTCCGATGTCCACGCACCTCCCTCCCCCATCGCACTTCTTTGTTGATGACATGGATAACATGGAACTTTAAATAAAAGCACAAGATCGTCTCCGGTGAGTGCCACTGGTCTTTTTTCTACTTCACTTTTTATATGCATACTGCACCTAAGTGAGCACTGCCTAGGAGTCTGTGACTGCCAGTCAGCCAACAGGAGGAATCGGCCCGTTTACACTGATAGTGCCCAGTTCATTATATCTTTGGAACACTTATATATAAAAACATAAAATAATGTAATATTAATATAATAGATGGTGGCCCGATTCTAACGCATTGGGTATTCTATTATACCTTGTAAACAGGAGTAAACTACGACACACTATGACGCAGCATTCAAATCGCGTACCATGTCTCTCATTCGTCGCCGTAGCAACCAATGAGAGAACTGAAATTCAAACCACGCTCCAAGCCACGTTACTTCTCTGATTGGTCACCGCGGCCACGGCGATCAATCAGTGAAGTGGCGCGGGCTCTGTGACGTGTGAAACATGAATCCCCGTGTCCTCTGATTGGTCGCTGCGGCCGTAGCACCAATCAGCGAAGTGGCATGGCTTGGCGAAAAATATGAATTCCGCGCCTCTGATTGGTCTGATTGGGCGCACGGTTTGAATCCCGCTCGGGTACTACCACAGCATGCAGCCGGGAGATGACCAGCTGAATCCAGTCATCTCCTGACTGGCTAACCTTGGACCTCTGTGAGGCAGATAGCCACTGCTCAGCTACTGCTGCACAGAAGTCAGCAGCTCGCCAGCGACTCACTGATGCTGGTCATCTTCCCGGCTGGCTTACAGCGACCTCTGTGAGGCAGGTAGCTGCAGCTCAGCTACTGCTGCACGGAGGTCAGCGGCTCGCCAGCCGGGAGATGACCGGCTGACGCCAGTCATCTCCCGGCTGGCTCGCCACGGACCTCCACGCACGGCTGTTTTGCATATGCTGCGCTCAATGATCACCGCGGCTAGCATAGTTAATGAGCAGCTGGCGCGCGATTTCGGCCTCAGACGGAAGTGGCCATAAGGCAATTATATAGTACATATATAAAATAATTTATAATATAATAATTTAATAATATATATTTACAAATGGGGAATTATGAAACAGTTAATGCATAATCAGTCAAGGTAATAATTCATCCTTAAGTAAGCAAAACATACATATAACAGCAATGGTTAAAAATAAAGAAAAAAGCCAAATCAAATGTCAAATAGTTCCTTAAAGGAATCCAAATTGAAAATGATGAGGTAGGAAGACACCTTCAATGCAATAAGACAATACAATCTCATAATAATAATGTTGGCAGTGCATCCAACTCTACATTCAGCATTAGCTCTACATGGACTAATGAGACGTAGCTGACTTCAGTCTGAGCTGCCTCGCCACCTGCAAACCCCACCCCTCCGCCTATAATATGCCATGCCTCCTGTGTATTTATGAAAGTAGTGACAGCATTTGCTCCTGTGCAGTGGGGCGGGTACATGTGCTCTATTACAGCCACACAAAGTATTGCGAGACATCACAAATCTCGCAAGACTTTGGTCACTCCGGCTTCAAGAGAGCACAGTGACCCGCACCATTGCACAGGCGCAAATGCTGTCACTACTTTCATACATGCACAGGAGGCATGGCATATTACAGGCGGCGGGGCAGGTTTTACAGGCGGCGGGGCGGCTCAGACTGAAGTGAGCTGCATCCCACCAGACCATGTAGAGCTAATTACCATAGGTGCGGGACACATTCAAAGTTAATTTCTGAGGTAATCAGGGGCCAGTCTGGGGGCATAATAGGGTACTGGAACCCCAATTACACTATGTTTAATGTGCTGGGCACAGCTTAGAACACCCTAAAGAGGTGACAGGTTCACTTTAAATTACAATTATTATATTTTCATTCTTAATGCACAAGAAAGCAGCAGCAAAGCAGCACTATATTTCTTAGAGAAAACAAATCTGAAAACATTGTCATTAAAAGACAGTTTGCTTGGTTGCCAAAAGAAACTGTACTGAATTTTTGCTCTTCTTGTACAATCCTTTTTTCTGAAGAAAAGAATAATTGTTTTGATTTTTAATACAAAAGAAAATTCCCCAAATTCCCTATAAAGTATAGAAACAGAGAGAGTCAGCTCACCCATAGATGTGAAGTAGCAAAGTATGTATGTTTCAAGGTTTTTTTTAACTATTTTGCTAGTAATTTTTTCATTAAATATTTAATAAAAAACAATGTTTAATTTTATTTTTCAAATTTTAAGAACTCCATATAATAAGTCAATGGGCACCCAAAATTTGGTGCTGTAAAATGGCTGTTAAATGGTCATATCAAAGGCTAGGATACTACAAAATGAAGCAAATTTGGGGTAAAATTGCCCTGAAAACAAATTTTGATAGGAAATAAATAAAAAAAAAATTATATGTGGACCCATCGAATCATGATGAGCTCCATAGGTCTCTCGCGTCAGTGGCATGCACAGATTTTCCATGAGTGAGAGAAATTCCGTGCCTGGCGCTGACCTGGAGTTACTTCAACCTTATCGAGTCTCATTCTCAAAACGAGGCTTCAAAGGTCACTCACGGTCCGGATCACAGCAGGGTGGAATTTCCCATGGTCACCTCATCCCTAGTAATGATCATTGAGGATCTGACCTTAGGGATCCCACTGATTCTTAGAATGGTGAAGCGCCCACAAGCTGTGCAGAGAACTTCAGCCTTGTCTCATTCAGGATGAAGATGCAAATTATTGCAAAGTCAGGTGACCACAATGACACTGTGCCCTCTTCATTCTTAGAACTGATGAAGTTAGACCACACTGGTTATAAAGCAATGGTATATCATAGCAAAATGGCATCCTTTATCATAACCTGGAACTAACACTCCAAAAGGGAGGAGGAAGAAAGAAAAAAAGAAGTGCTATCTGAGAATAGTAGTGAGTAGATATGGAGTGAAAGGTAGGTGAAAAAGCAGGACTGCTCTCTTCTACCAATTATTCTAATGATGGGTACAATGCCAGTATATGATTGTATAAGGTATAGGAGTCTGCTTCAGGCTGGTGCTGTCACCCTATGGCTTCCTTCTAAAGAGAATCTAGGATAAGTAGCAAATTGACAATGGAGATAGAAACACCTTTGGTGCTGTTGGCATTTTCTCAATTCCATAAAAAATATAATGAGTACAAGCTGGATATCATTACAATAAAAGGCTAATGTTTGAGCACTGAGCCAGTGCCTACCCTGGGCCATCATACAGTGACACACATGCATAATATAAAAAAATGACAAAAACATAATTGATAAAATACCCCAGGTTGTATCTAAACACAGAACTCCAGTATTCGGAACAGATTATGATTAAGAGGCCCATGGCCTAAAATGTGCAAATCCTTTTCTTGGACTCTTTGTGTCAATATGCACATTTTCCATACTACTCATGTGTTTAAACCTGATGGAATAAAGTGAGTTTTTTACCTTCACGATTGCTGGATTCCCTCCTAGTTTTTTAAAATATTTAGAACATACCAGTGCTGGCAGCAATGATTATGTTTTCTGTCCTCATAGTCAATTCATGATACACTCAGGTTCAAGTAACAGCATATAGCATTAAACATATAGAGACAAAGACAAAAAGGACTTACCGTAATACAAAATACATACTGTATTTCTTGGACTATTTATTGTTATTATTATAATTATTATTATTATTATTATAGCGCCATTAATTCCATGATGCTTTACATGTCAAAAGGGTCTACAAAGACAAGTACAAGGTACATGGACAACATATGTCACACAGGTACAGAAGGAGAGAGGATGCTGTCCGCGAGGGCTCACAATCTGCGAGGGTATGGGTGATAATACATTAGGAAAGGGTAGAGTTGGTCATGCGGTGGTTTAGTAGACCGAGGCTCAAAGGTTGTAGGCTTGTCAGAAGAGGTGAGTCTTTAGGTTTCTTTTAAAGGTTTCCAGAGTAGGTTAGAGTCTGATGTGTCGGCGCAGAGAGTTCCAGAGTATAATAGATGCATACGAGAAGTCTTGTATGCGGTTGTGGGAAGAGGAGATAAGGGGGAGCAGAGGAGGAGATCATGAGCGGAATGCAGGTAGCGTGAGAGTAGGTATCGGGAGACCATGTCACAGATGTACGGAGGAGACAGATTTTGAACGGCTTTGTAGGTCATAGTTTGGGTTTTAAACTGGGGCTCTGAGAAATGGAGAGTCAGTGAAGGGCTTGGCAGAGAAGAGAGTTTGGGGAATAGCGGGGAGACAAGTGGATTAGTCGGGCAGCAGAGTTTAGGATAGATTGGAATGATGCAAGAGTGCTAGCGGGGAGGCCAGCGAGCAGGAGATTACAAATCAAGATGGGAGATGTTGAGGGCATGGACAAGTGTTTTTGCAGTGTCGAGGTCAAGGAACGAACAGATCTGGAAAATATTTTTGACTTGGAGTTGGCATGAGGTGGCAAGGGCTTGGATATGTGGCTGGCTTGAAGGAGAGGGTGGATTACCCTGAGGCACCAAGCATTGGGGACTGGAAAAGAGAGCACCTATTGACATTGATGGTAAGGTCAGGTAGGGGTGGAGAGTGGGTTGGGGGAAAAATGATGAATTCTGTTTTGTCCATGTTCAGTTTAAGAAAGTGAGCAGAAAAGAAAGATGAGATAGCAGACAGACATTGCCGAATTATGGCAAGCAAGGAGGTGTTTTAGGTCCAGAGAGGTAGATCTGAGCGTCATCAGCGTAGAGATCATACTGAAGACTGAGGGACTCAATGAGCTGTCCCAACTTGAGGGTGTACATGGAGAAAAGAAGGGGTCCAAGAACCTAGCCTTGGGGGACACCGAAGATAGGGGGTAAAGTGAAGAGGTGGTGTGGGAGAGGGTGACACTGAATGTCTGGTCTGTTAGATATGAGGAAACCCAGGAGAGGGCCATGTCAGTTATACCAAGAGATTCCAGAATCTGTAGCAGGAGGGAATGGTCAACAGTGTCGAAGACGGAAGATAGGTCGAGGAGGAGGAGGACAGAGTAGTGTTGTTTGCTCTTGGCGGTTAATAGGTCATTGGTAACTTTGGTTAACGCTGTTTTGGTGGGGTGATGCGGTCGGAAGGCAGATTGCAAGCAGTCAAATAGGAAGGAGGAGAGATGGGAGGACAGTTAAAGATGGACGTGGTATTCCAGTAGTTTTGAGGCAAAGGAGAGAAGTGATATTGGGCGATACCTAGAAACAGATGATGGGTCGAGGGAGGGCATTTTGAGGATGGTTATGATCAGGGCATGTTTGAAGGATGAGGGGAAGACACCAGTAGTAATATATAATAATATATAATAATATTTATTCATTTATATAGCACTATTAATTCCATAGCACTTTACATACATCAGTAATGCTGTCCCCATTGATGCTCACAATCTAAACATACTATCAGTATGTCTTTGCAATGTGGGAGGAAACTGGAGTCCCAGGAGGAAACCCACGCAAACACGGGGAGAACATACAAACTCCTTGCAGATGTTGTCCTTGGTGGGAAATTAACCAAGGACCTCAGGACCTGCAAGGCTGCAGTGCTAACCACTGAGCACCGCGCCACCCACAGTAGTAAGTGATAAGTTGAAGAGATGGGTTAGGGTTGAGATGAAGACAGAGGTGAGGCTGGGAATGAGGTGGTATGTGAGCGGGTATAGGGCACTGGTGGTGAGGTGTGATTTTGACAGGAGGGAGGAGAGCTGAACTTCTGACATAGTGGAGAAGTACCCTTTGGAAGGAGAGGGCAGTGTAGTTGTGAGGAGAATCTGTGGGGACAGTGGGTCAAAGCTTCCTCTGATGTTAAAAATTCATTAAAAAATAAAAAAAACTAAACCCCAAACACATAATCCTAACCCTAGGGTTAGGGGTTAAAAAAATGCATGGGCTCCTGCTGCATTTTCTATTGCCAGCTAACCGTAACCCAAGCAGCTACTGGCTGCTAACCCCCACTGCTTGGTGTTACCTTCACTGGCAATGTAAAATCCAGGGAAGCCCTTTTTTTTAAAGTTTTTGTTACAAAAAAAAAAAAAATGATGTGGGCGTTGCCATATTTTTGTATGCTAGCCAGGTACAACAGGCAGGTATGGGCTGGGCCCAACCCCCAGCTGCCTATTTGACTTGTAACCAAAAATATAGGAAAGCCCTGTTTTATCATTATTTCATGACATGAAATAATTAAAAAAAAAAGCGATGTGGGCTTCGCCCTATTTTTGTGTCCAGCCAGGAACAACTAGGCAGCTAAGGGCTTTAGTCCGCAGCACAGTGTGGCCCAAGCTTTCTTGCTGCCCTGCTGTGAATTGCAGTCCACAGCCGCCCCAGAAAATGGCACATTCATAGAAGCGTCATTTTCTGGCACTGTATCCGACTCTTCCAGGGCCCTGATGCCAGGCTCACTGGGTAATAATGGGGTTAGGGCTAGCTGTGTATTATCAGCTGGCCCTAAGCCCAAAATTCATGGTGTCACGTCAATATTAGACATGGCCACCATGAATCTCTAGTAATCAGACAAAAAAAAACCCAGAAAAAAATATTTTATTAGACATAAAACACCACACAATTAGTGACTCCATCCTTATTGAACAAAAGAACCCCCCTCCTCCGACGTAGTCCTGGGTCGAGAGTCCCGCAACGTCCAATCCGGAACCAATACCATCTAATCAATTTGCCGGCCGGCAAACTGATCAGATGATCAATATCAGGTTCAATGACCTGAATGACATGACACATCAGCTGATTGTTTAAAAGCAGGTTAAAACAATCAGCTGATGCATCAGTAGAAAATAAAACATACTCACCTCTCTGCAGACACGTCCTCTTGCCTCCAGGATCTGTCACCTCACAGCATCAGCTGATTGTCTAAGTCCCGGTAAAAAGCCGGCTTTTTACCGCTCAGCCAGTATAAATGATCAACCGACAGCATCAGCTAATCATTTAAACTGGCCGGGAGGGAAAAAGACGGCTTTTTACCGGGACTTCCCAATCAGCTTATGCTGTCAGTTGATTACCAGCAGGTCCTTGCAGTGATTGGACGTGTCTGCGGACAGGTGAGTATGCTATTTTTTTTTTTGTTCACTTGGATTTCCCTTTAGCAGCGAATGTACAGGAGCCAGAAGCTGCTGTACATACGCTGCTAAAGTGAAAGTAACATGTCACATGGGGGGAGGAACGAGCACAGCGCTGTCATGTCTAATATAGACATGACGACGCTGTGCGGCCAGCCAAACACTGTAATACCACAACCAACATGGATGTGGCATTACAATGTGTGGCAGCCAATCCCTGCATGTGGGCTGGCTCTGTAAAGAGCGCTAGCATGCAGGGAGGGGGAGCCAAGCATCTGCCCGAGCATTTCGCCGGTATTTGGTGCACCGAGTAGCGGCGAGCATGCTCGCTCATCCCTAGTCATGACCACATTTTTGTTTCAATTTTTTTTCATTCTCTCCTCCTCTAAAACCTAGGTGCGTCTTATGGTCTGGTACTTCTTATAGTCCAAAAAATACAGTAAATATTTAGGAGAAAGTGAGACGGTTCTAAAAAAAAAGCTATGTCAACATTGTAAAGAGAAAAACAAAGACAATTTTAAAATACTGCTCTCATGTGAACACCAAATACTAATTCCAATGTTTAAAAAAATAAATATATTTCAAGTGTTTATTATTCCAAAACCACTCTTTTGTACATGACCACTATTCCACACCCCACTTGTTTTGTGATAACAATCTGTAAATTTTTTTGTATTTTCACGAATAATAGTAATTGCTACTGATGTTTCTCATGCAAACATTCTCCATGTCAGGCGTCTATACATTTATCTATAAACAGCCCCTATTTAAGCTCTTGTATTTGAAATAATTGCCTCCTGCTCGTCTTGAGTGTCTATTAATCACTGTGCCACACACTCACCGCTGTAAGATAAATATAACATTGCATACCACACATGTGAAATCAACTCTGAAAATCAAAATAATAGCGGAGTCTGAATATCCCCTCTGGGTCTTCACATCCTGCCAATTCACCGCATTGTTACTGAGAGACTTCTAGCACTTCCACACTTTCTATCACAGGCTGGATGTGCTATTCTTGTATGGGTCACTGCTTGGTCCAGTAGATTTTTATTATTTATTTTTCTTTTATTTAGGACATATTAAAATTGCATTAACCTCTAGGACTATGGTAAGAAATGCTTTTCTATATTTTGTAGCACTAACTTTAGTTTTATGCTCCTTGCAATTTTTATGTTATAGATTTTTATATTTATTTTTCATTTTTAGTAAAGAAATACTTGCAATGGCAAATCATTATCTCTGGTCCTTTAGGTTATCTGTGGGTTTATCAATATTAAATCAGTATTCATATTGGTGTAGGGGGTGACTATGCTCCTGCAGTACATCTGGAATATTAATACATATAAAGTGCTGTGTGTCTACCTGAAGTGTCTCTGTATAATGATGTTTGCTAATATAAAGTGTGTATTGTATTGATAATATGCATAGTGATAAGTCTAATGTAATGTATAGCAATAGAATGTAAGATAGGAATGTTGTGTAGATGCAGCCAAGTTAGTTGTGCTATAAGATAGAACTGTTAAGAAGGATGCTTGGTGTGCAGCCTAGAGCTATGAGGTGTACAGTATCTGGTAGGCCCCAGTGGGAGGAATAAAGAATAATAGTGTGAGGCCATTTTGCTTTATTTTCAGTTAGGCCTCTGCCAGCTATGAGGGAGATAGAGGGAGATATGCAGGGGTGAGAGCTCAGGGCTTAAGGAGGAGTTTGGGACAGCAAGGACCAAGTAAGCAACGTGTGAGCAACGGAAACTCTGATGCTGTGAAGCCGCAGATGGCTTAAGAGATAGAGAGAAGGAGAAGTGAGTCCAGTGAGGTGGTTAGGCTTGGGGGACCAGAAGAAGACAGGGTGCTGCACAACTGATGCACAAAGGGAGGAAAAGGCTCTTGGAGCATCCTCCTGCAAGGGATCACTGTGGTTGTGTACTTAAAGGGATCCTGTCACCTCCAGAAGCCTTCTAAGCTACCAAAATATGTCCCTGCAGCATCCTATCACTAATCTCACACTCCTTTTGACTCCTAAAAGCATCCTGTGAAAGTGCATAAAAACGTTTTAATGCTAACTCATTATAATAAGCAGGGGCTATATTCTTTAGCCCTTAGGGCGTGCTGTTTTGCAGGCTCCATGATCCACCCTCTCTCTGTCTGTGTGCTGTGCATGTGCAGGCTTTACCCTCCCCCTCTCTACCACTCACAGAATGCAAATCATTAGTCCTGCCTTCAGCTCCACATCACAGCAGCACAGACAGAGAGAGGGTGGAACATTCAAGGTGTGAAAATGAGCACCTAGGGAGGGCTTAGTGTCTCACAGGGGACGCCCTGTGAGACTTATTCTGGGACAAGAAGTCTCAGATTTGTAAGTGTATATTGTTGATTATTACAGAGCGCTTTTTTTTTTATAGAAAAGTAGCACTAAAACATATATTAGGGTGCAGGGACAGGTATTAATAGGTTTGGGGGTGATTTGGAGGGGTCAGGTTCCCTTTAAGAGAAGTGAGTATACTTCAACTACTTAGCCAAAGAGAATGTCCATAAGTATTATGCCGTCGTCAGTAACAATTAAGATTGTGTCTCTGTGTTACGCAGAAGAACTAAAGTGTACTGCCTGCTGTCTAATGTTCATTCAAGCTGTTTACAGTAAACTTTGATTTTAACAATGTCTCTATCATTCTTCCCTGGCATACAGGGTGAAGAGCATGACTGGATCGGGTTGGAGGCACTAAAACTAAGATTATCAGCACCCACACACCAGGGACTCTCAGTTTAATGTAGCATAACAGGGTGAACCAATCACAGCACTAGCCTACGGTAATCACCACCCAAGGAAAATCCTGGCACCTTTTCATTGGAGCATTACTTGACCAGGACTGATATACAGGTGCATTTCAATGAATTAGAATATCATCAAAAAGTTACTTTATTTCAGTAATTAAATACATAAAGTGAATTGCATATATTATATAGAGTCATTACACACAGAGGGATCTATTTCAAGTGTTTTTTTTGTTAATGTTGATGATTACGGTTTACAGCCAATGAAAACCCAAAGGTCATTAGCTTAGAAAATTAAAGTAGGGAGGATGAAGGGTCTGAGAGATATATATGACCTAAATAGGTATCAGAGGCTTCACCTTGTGTGGTTGTGAGAGTCACAACCACTATAAAAGCATATCACGGCTGCTGCAGTCCCCAGTGAGGTGCATATATGGTGTAGGGAGGATGAAGGGTTAGATACCACACTGCCATATACCGCGAGACATCAAAGGGTGAATATAATATTAATTTATTAGTCAATGCATTTCAGAGCTCCCTAGCGACTTTCTCAGGGCAATTCAAAATCACATTGTCATGTTTCAGGGTGTTTCAAGGAGACGTAAAATGCGTTTATTAATAAATCAATATTATATTGATGCCTTTGATGCCTCATGGAATACAGCAGCGCGGTTTTGAAACGTTCATCCTCCCTCTTTTAATTTTCTGGGATAATGACTTTGGGTTTTCATTGTCTGTAAGCCATAATCATCAACATTAACAGAAATAAAGACTTGAAATAGATCACTCTGTGTGTAATGACTCTATATAATATATGGGTTTCACTTTTTGTATTGAATTACTGAAATAAATTACCGTATATACTCGTGTATAAGCCGACCCGTGTATAAGCCGACCCCCCTACTTTTGCCCCCAAAAACTGGGAAAACTTATTGACTCGCGTATAAGCCGAGGGTGGACTCCAGCACAGGTATACAACCCCCAGCAGTGAGGTATACAGCAGCCTCCCCAGTGGTAGTATACAGCAGCAGCCCCAGTGGTAGTATACAGCAGCCCCAGAGGTATATGCAGCTCCAGAGGTATATGCAGCTCCAGAGGTATATGCAGCCCCATATGCAGCCCCAGAGGTATATGCAGCCCCAGAGGTATATGCAGCCCCATATGCAGCCCCAGAGGTATATGCAGCCCCATATGCAGCCCCATATGCAGCCCCAGAGGTATATGCAGCCCCATAGGTATATGCAGCCCCAGAGGTATATGCAGCCCCATATGCAGCCCCATATGCAGCCCCATATGCAGCCCCAGATGCAGCCCCAGAGGTATATACAGCAGCAGCAGCCCCATTGGTATATACATCAGCAGCCCCAGTGGTAGTATACAGCAGCCCCAGAGGTATATGCAGCCCCAGAGGTATATGCAGCCCCATATGCAGCCCCAGAGGTATATGCAGCCCCAGAGGTATATGCAGCCCCAGAGGTATATGCAGCCCCAGAGGTATATGCAGCCCCAGATGCAGCCCCAGAGGTATATACAGCAGCAGCAGCCCCAGTGGTATATACATCAGCAGCCCCAGTGGTAGTATACAGCAGCCCCAGAGGTATATGCAGCCCCAGAGGTATATGCAGCCCCAGAGGTATATGCAGCCCCAGAGGTATATGCAGCCCCAGAGGTATATGCAGCCCCAGAGGTATATGCAGCCCCATATACAGCCCCATATACAGCCCCATATGCAGCCCCATATGCAGCCCCAGATGCAGCCCCTGAGGTATATACAGCCCCAGAGGTATATGCAGCCCCAGAGGTATATGCAGCCCCATATACAGCCCCATATACAGCCCCAGATGCAGCCCCAGATGCAGCCCCAGATGCAGCCCCAGAGTTATATACAGCAGCAGCAGCCCCAGGGCTGTATACAGCCGCAGCCCCAGGGCTGTATACAGCCGCAGCCCCAGGGCTGTATACAGCCGCAGCCCCAGGGCTGTATACAGCCGCAGCCCCGGAGGTATACAGGCCCCCCCATCAAGTTCCAGGGCCCCCCCACCTTGCTCGCAGCCTGTAAAGGAAAATCATACTTGCCAGAGTCCAGTCGCGCCGTCCGCAGCTGCCGACATGACGATCCCGGGCTCCATTCAGCGTCTTCCGGCTTCCGACTTCCTGTGCGCGCGGGCAATGACGTCATTGCCCGCGACTACAGGAAATGCGGAAGACGCTGAATGGAGCCCGGGATCGTCATGTCGGCAGCTGCGGACGGCGCGACTGGACTCTGGCAAGTATGATTTTCCTTTACAGGCTGCGCGCAAGGTGGGGGGGCCCTGGAACTTGATGGGGGGCCTGTATACCTCCGGGGCTGCTGCGGTATTTTTTTATATACTCGCATATAAGCCGAGGGGGACTTTTCAGCCCAAATTTTGGGCTGAAAAACTCGGCTTATACGCGAGTATATACGGTATCTTTTTGGTGCTATTCTAATTCATTGAGATGCTCCTGTATCCACTTGCCGGGAGCGTACATGTTTTTAATAAGGATTGAGAAGTAACTAGCTAAAATTGAAAATCCTTGGTCCTTCTTTCCTCCAACATTATTAGGAGTCCTCCATACCCTAATCTATATGGACCCAAAATGTATAATATTTTTTATCCTGCACCTTTTTAGTTTAATTCTTAAACATACTCTAATTTACTAATAACACAGAGATTTTGAATTACAATATTTTACGTTACATATATTGCATTTTAAAATTTCAGTTAATTTTTGAGCGCCAAATAACATTCAGAATACAATTATAATAATATAACATTTAATTTGTGTGTGTGTGGGGGGGTTCTACTTATAGAAAAAAAAACAATAATAATACTTTAAAGGATCTTTTGAGAATCATGTTTCATCTTCTTCTTCAACCTATTGGCCTGAGTGAGACTTAAAGGAACCTGTTAGGCAATTAATGCCCAATCTGCGGGAAGCATGAAATGCCGCCTGGCTGTATGATTGTAATCAGGTATATTATTCTCTGAAACGTTCTGATTTGTAGAAGTTTTTTAAAAAACAACTCATTTTTAGAAAAGCATAAGCTAGGGTCACATTAATGTTTGTGCCACACTCAGAGGGGTAGCGTTAAAACATAGGTCTTGACAGCATAAACACGGTGATACCGCCATGGTAGAGCCGCTTTGACGCTGCCAAAACCTATGTTTTAAACGCAGCCCCGGAAAACCGTTAATGTGACCCAATCCATATGTGCTTGTTTGTTTCATTTTGTTTTTGGATGTTTTTTACCCCTATATTGACCAGGCCAAATTTTTCATATGTGTCCAGTGTCACGTTATCTCGTGATAACTCTACAATGTTTCTACATATCACTGAGATTTTCTTCATGACACATTATATCTTATGATAATGGTAAATGTATTTGAATATATTTTTGCCTTTATTTATTGAAATATCTGAAAATTTACAAAATTTTCTAAAAAAAATAGCAATTTTTCAAATGTAAATGATTCTTTTTAAAGGGAACCTGACCCCTAAAAATGAGCCCCCAGCCTTTTAAGACCTGTCCACACAAGGTGAAGCCTAGCCAATCCTAACTGATTTCTAGCCAACCCTTTGTCTGAAAAATGGCTATTTGTAAAGTTTATAAAAGTTAGTTTTTTACCTGCAGAACTGCGTCTTCTCATTTCTTGAAACATGGGTTCTATGCTGCTATCCCTTTTGCTGAATTGCACATTGATTTATACATTTTAATATATGTTAATCATTGATTTTAGCATTTTATATCATAGAAATGTCTTTTTATCCACAGTTTTATAATAATTTCTTATCAGGATCTTAATTTCTAGGATTTTATCCAATGTGGGCGTTCCACAGGAACTGACATCACCATGATGTCATTGGTTGTAATGTATAAAATGGCTTCTTGTGAACTGACTGTAACATTGCTGCCCTGATGAAGTGGCCAGGTGGCCATGAAACGCGTTGGCTTGAGTGTAAATAAAGGTTTGCTTGCATCCTCGGTTTTCCCTGTGGTCTAGCGCAGACAAACCCCGGCTCTTTTTCTCCTATACTGTATGTACTGTATCCCGGGATCTGCAGCGGCCAAAACTTCTACAGGTGGTTGTGACTCTCACAACCATACCAGGTGAGTGGATTACCTTTGTTAATAACACGCTGGTGTCCCTCATTTACCGCCTTAGTGCGCTCCCCTCTCTCTAATTTTTTGCATTTCTTGAGAAGTCACACAGGGCGTTCCCTGTGGCTTCTCATCGCCGCCTGCAATGTAATTATTCACGCCCCTATGGGCGTGCTAAACAATACAGTGCCTCCTCGTCACTGTAAATGGGCGGTGTAGCCGCTATGACGCTTATCGTGTCATATCCGGCTATACTGACGTCAGTACACCCAATGGGTGTACTGCTTACTAGAGATGAGCCACCACCCCGTTGTTCAAATTCGATTCAATTTGTCGAATTTGATGTGTATTCGTCGAAGGTTCGTCAAACACGTGGAGCACCATTGAAAATTAATGTAATGAGTGTTTTAACATTAGTACCGGGTGGCTGGAGCACCTACAGGGAGGGGGGAGCACAGCACCAGGACCAGGGAGCAAAAAACACAGACGGGAAGCCAGCGGTGAGAAGAGGACTTCACCGCCGGCATTCCTGGTCTGTGCCGCGCTCCCCGCTCCCTGATGCCCCTCCCGGCTCCCTGGAGCTGCACCCCCTGCCCAGTCCTAAGTTAGGATCAGGTTCAGAGGAGGCGGGGGGGAGCAGGGAGCAAAGGAGAAAGGCGGGGAAGCCGGCGGCAGTAAGAAGACTGCCCCGCCGGCTTTCCTGCTGTGTTTTGTTCTTGCTGCTCCCTGATGCCCCCTCATCGCCCCCCTTCCGCCTCCACCACCTGATCCTAAGTTAGGATCAGGTGGGAGGAGCAGCTCCAGGAAGCAGGGAGGGGGCATAAGGGAGCAGGGAGCGCAGAACACAGCAAGAAAGCCGACGGTGTCTTCACTGCTGACTTTCCCGCCTGTTATTTCAAATGATCAGCTGATGCAGATCAGCTGTTCATTTGAAGAAACCACGGTGCTGTCTAGGAAAGTTCATGTGAGTTCATGCAGCATGAACTCACATGAACTTTCCCAGGGCTGCACAGCTCAACTACATCTCTGGTAGAGGTTCTCTACCAGAGATGTAGCAGTGCTGAAATAGTGTTTTGGGACTACGTCGGACGGAAGAGGATGTTTTAATAAAGATGGAGTCTAAGTGTATTTTTTATTTTATTTCTAATAAAATATGTTTTCTGTGTGTTGTGAAAACTGTCCTAGAGAGAAGCTTTAGTTTGAAAGAAAGCACATTGATATATTTTATACTTGCTCTTTGCTTTAAATAGATACCATGTTTTTTGAAGACATCTCCATTGAACAAGAGATTGCCTAAATGGGGCTAAATCTGTAGTTTATCTCACATAGCACCAAAGGCTGAACTGTTTAGTTAGGCCACCTGCACATGTTCATTATTTGGGGAGTATTTTACATCAGTATTCGTAGCCAAAACCAGAAGTGGGTAAAAAATGTAGAAGTGGTAACATGTTTCTATTATATTTTTCCTCTGATTGTTCTACTGTGGGTTTTGGCTACAAATACTGAGAAAAAATGCTGACCAAACACTGAACGTGTAAATGTGGCCTAAGTAGGATCATTTCTTCTTAATGATGCACTGATATAATGAAAACTATATTCAAATGTATAATTTTTCTACTAAAGGGGAACATGTTTCATCTGTGGCTGTAGTAGACCTTCCGGTTTTAATTCACTCTCTGTCTGCATCTTCCCACCATTGTATTTAGCATCGCTATCCTTTTCTTCAAGAAATAAAACTTTCGGCGACTTTAGATCTTCCAATAAAACTGTATTACTATCTAATAAGCATACATTTTGTGAAGCAGATGTTCTTTTAAAATCCAAGATACAGCAGAAATCCTATTTGCATATGTCACATTTAACGTTATGGAACTGGATCACTGGGTTTTCTTTCAAAACTGAAAAAACTATTAAACTATTCTGTAGGAAAAAATGAAGTGAACACACACATGGTGCACAATGGGAATGCCCTAGCAGATGTAATGATAAGTTTATTTAGCTTTTTTAGTTTGTTTGGTCCAAAATATTTAATATTTAAGGCTATGGTCACACTTTTAAAGTCAATTGCGTTCACCGCATCCGGATGCGGTGAACGCAATTGGCTTCACACACATTTTTAATGAAAAATGTGTGGATGAAGCCACAATTCGATAACCGGATTGCTCAGGATGTGTAATCCGGAGCAATGCGGTTACCGTGGACTTTGTTCCTCCCTGCTGCCACAGGGATGAACAAAGTGCTAACTGTATAACAAAAGATTAAATATTAATAATAGTTGTGGGCAACATGTCTCTAGGGGTGTGGCCACCCTCCCTAGAGACATGCTGCACACTCCTGTGACCATGTCAGGGGTTAATAACTGATTTACAGTAAGCCGGCTATTGTCGGCTCGGTAGAATTTTATTTATGAAGCCGCGGCTCCCCTGTCAGCTGCGCACATACTATACGTAATGTACGTATAGTATCTGCCGCTGTCCAGGTCCTGTAGGCATTTACATTAGATCTATGAGCAGTGCACCCCATTAATCTAATGTAAATGCTACAGGACCCTACACATCCTGAGCAATGCGGTTGCCGCATTGCGGATCACAGAAGAGCTCCGAAAACTGCAGCCTGCATGATTTTTCACGCAGGCTGAAGATCCGGAGCCGGTAACCGGATTGCTTGTAAAGCAAAACGGTTACCATAATGGGCTCCTATGGGGAGCTGTTCCTGCTCCGGTTTTGAGCTTTTTGAAAGCTCAAAACCGGATCAGGTTTAAAAAAAAAAAACGCAGGTGTGACCTAGCCTAACATATTTTCATTTTTTTGGCTGCAGATCTGGAGCCGGTAACCGGATTGCTTGTAGAGCAATACGGTTACCGTACAAGACGTATACTATGCGCAACTGTCAGGGGAGCCGCCGGCTTCATTGATAAAATGTACAGAGCCGACAGGAGTCGGCTATACTGTACAGGGAATATTAACACCTTACATGCCCACCTGAGTAGGTAGCATGTCTCTAGGGGAATGGGCACCCCCTAGAGACATGATGGGCAAAATTATTATTAACATCATAGCAGCCGGGATAAGCAAAGTATACGGTAACCAGATTACTCAGGATTACACATCCTGAGCAATACGGTTATCGCAATGCGGGGCACAGAGCCGCTCCGAAAACTGCAGCCTGCATGATTTTTCACACAGGCTGAAGATCCGGAGCCGGTAGCCGGATTGCTTGTAAAGCAATACGGTTACCATAATGGGCTCCTATGGGGAGCTGTTCCTGCTCCGGTTTTAAGCTTTTTGAAAGCTCAAAACCAGATCAGGTTTAAAAAAAAAACGCAGATGTGACCCTAGCCTAACATATTTTCATTTTTTTGTTTCGTATAAGCAGAATGTGCAAAAAATTCATTTCCCAATCTCTTTCTATTCTTTTCCATTGTTCCCCAAATACATTCAAACATGTTTTCCTTTTATTACATTGCTTGAAGGTACCATTACATGCAGGGGTGAACCTAGCCTCTCTGCTGCCTGAGGCGAACTGCAAAACGGCGCCCCCCCCCCCACCCGCTAGAAAAAAATTTTAATTGATAAAAATAAATCTGGTTCCTACAGATTATATATTTATCCTGTAAAAATGAGCAAAATAGTGGACATTTTAGTTTACTGAAACAGAAAAAAAAGATATCCACACAAAGATGTCTGCGCCATCACACGCACATACAAGAACCACACAGAAGAATCCAGAACAAGAATCATTAATGGCAATGGCAGCTTGGCACAAGCATTTAGACACATAATGACAACTGGCAGAGCCGTGGTCCTCCAGGCAGAACTGATTGCCAACCTCTGGCACACGCCTGCAAAACTCTGGACCGCTGCCTGGCACTGAATATTCAGACAAGTCGCCATGCCGCACCTTCCACACAACACAGGTAAAGACCTGCAGTCTGACCATCAACAAGCCGCCACTGCACTAAGTTGGTAAAATGGCGCTTCTTCTCCATCCAACAGACCACACTTACTCCCGAATTGCTTAGCCAATCACAAACGCCACACACGGGGCTGTCTTTATGTAATTAATAACAGGGTCCTTCCTATTGGGTTGAGCAAAGGATATGGGAGCAGGAAGGGGGAAGAGCACCACCGACCAACCGCTGCTCAGGAGAAAGATGGCTGGATGCCTGAATGTACCGAGGGGCAGCACTGGACCTGGTGTGTAAGGGTGGTTTCACATTTGCATTCGGAACGCAAGCGTAACAGAACGCAGCCAAACGCTGCGTTCCTATGTTTAACATGGGAACGGTTCCGTTTGGATGCGCATAATTTATACGCCCTCCTCCACCCTCCAAATGCAACATGTTGCATTTTTTGTGCGTTCACAGGTGCTTGTTTTATCAGCAAGTGCCCGCGAGTGCACAAACAATGCATGGATCTCAATGGATCCGCACTGTCCTCCGCATGGCAGCGCAGGAGAACGCTGCGGATCACATTGAAATTTCGTCGGCGGCGGCTGGGAGGTGGAGGATCTCCGCCACAGATCTCCGCCTCCCGGCCGCCGTCGAGATCACTGATTGGCTAGCCGAGCACCAAACTGATGAGAATCTCCTCTGCGTTCACATCAGTATGGCAGCGTTTGCCCTGCGTTTGCATGCCCTGCGCATGCAGACACAAATGCAAATCTGAAACCAGCCTAAGTTATGGCCAATCAGTCCTGCAGCAGAGGGACAATGCATCCTGCATCATAGAAATCATAGGGCCCCATAGCAGAAGTTCTAATTGGGCACCCCCCAACAAAAGCAATATTTGGCTGGGTCACATAGGTACATCTCTCACAATATGTCAGCCTTTACAAAGTAATTTTCCTCCTACTGAAGCCCCTAGATTCCCCTTTCATTGCCCCTCTAAAGTGTGATGCCAACAAAAGTGCCCCACAAACACTGTATGATCCCCCACAGTGCATTCCTCCACACGCACAGTATGATGACCCTACTGCACCTCCTGCAACTACCCCAGTACAGCATGATCCCCAACTATGACCGCCCCCCAGCCCTCCATGTAGTAAAATGGACCTATGTACAGTATAATGGCCCCCAACACAGCCCTCAAATAGCCCTTCATAAAGTATAAAGGCTCCCTTGTAGCCTCCAAGTATTATCATGCCTCCCTCAGAGCGCTCCAAATATTATAATGGCTTCCAAATAGTATAATTTGCTCCATATAATATAATACACCCCCATAGTATTCCACATAGTATACCGCATTCCTCCATATATTATGCACCCCCATAGTCTTCTATAAAATAGAATGCACCCCCCACAGTACTCGATATAGAAAAACGCACCCCCACAGTCCTCCATATAGTATATTGCACCCCGTAGTCCTCCAAATAGCATATTGCACCCCCACAGAACTCCATAGAGAACAATTCACCCCCACAGTACTTGATATAAAATAATGCACCCCCACACTCATCCATGTAGTATAATGCACCCCACAGTCCTCCATATAGAATAATGCAGCCCCACAGTCCTCCATATAGAATAATCACCCCCACAGTCCACCATATAGATTAATGCACCTCCACAGTCTTCCAAATAGTATAATGCACCCCACAGTCCTCCATATAGCATAATGAACCCCCACAGTCCTCCATATAGCATAATGCACCCCCATATTGCATACTGCACTCCCATAGCTCTCCATACAGCATATTGGACCCCCATAGTCCTCCATATAGTTTAATGCACCCATCATAGTCCTCCATATAGTATAATGCATCCCCTATAGCCTTCCTTATAGTATAATGCACCCCCATAGTCTTCCATATAATATAATGGGCCACAATAGTTCTCCATATAGTATATTGCACCCCCATTGTCCTATATTATATTGTACATTACATAGTTTCCCATCAGTGTACTCACTAAAAAAAACTATTAAAAAAATAAAAAGTAAATACCTCTTCTCCTCAGCATCTCCTCTGCCGCTCTGCACGTCTCAGCACAGTGGCGCTAAGTGATGACATCATTGTTCCCCGCCGTGCTGAGCTGCAGAGGGGTGGACAGCGGTGGCAAGGACTTGGGAGAAGAATGCTGCCGGCAGAGGCAGCCGGGACTATAGGAGCGGCATGCTCGGGGGGGCCACCACTGGTACACACATGGCTCCGCTCCTACACCTAGTACACACTCAGCTCCGTACACCACGTACGCCTCGTACACAAGCGGCTCTGCTCCGTACAACTCGTACACACACGGCTCTGCTCCGTACACCTCGTACACAAGCGGCTCTGCTCCATACACCTCGTACACAAGCGGCTCTGCTCCATACACCTCGTACACAAGCGGCTCTGCTCCGTACACCTCGTACACAAGCGGCTCTGCTCCATACACCTCGTACACAAGCGGCTCTGCTCCGTACACGTTGTACACATGTGGCTCTGCTCTGTACACCTCGTACACATATGACTTCGCTCTGTACACACCGTACACACGTGGCTCCGTTTCGTACACACGTGGCGCCGCTTCGTACACCTCGTACACACTGGGCTCCGCTGCGAAAGCCTCGCACACACGGCTCTGCTCCGTACACCTCATACACACGCGGCTCCGCTCCGTACACCTTGTACACACTCGGCTTCGCTCCGTACGTCTCGTACACACGCAGCTCCGCTCCGTACACCTTGTACACTCTCAGCTCCACAATGTACACACGTGGCTTCACTCTATACACCTCGTACACACACGCCTCCGCTCTGTACACCTCGTACACACGCGGCTCTGCTCCGTACACCTCATACACACTCGGCTCTGCTCCGTACACCTCGTACACACACGCCTCCGCTCTGTACACCTCGTACACACGCGGCTCTACTCCGTGCACCTCATACACACTCGGCTCTGCTCCGTACACCTCATACACACTCGGCTCTGCTCCATACACCTCGTACACACGCGGCTCTGCTCTGTACACCTCGTACACACTCTGCTTGCTCCGTACACCTCGTACACACACGGCTCCACTCTGTACACCTCGTACACACACGGCTCCACTCTGTACACCTCGTACACACTCGGCTTCGCTCCGTACACCTCGTACACACTCGGCTTCGCTCCGTACACCTCGTACACACAGGGCTCCGCTCTGTACACCTCATACACACACGGCTCCGCTCCGTACACCTCATACACACACGGCTCCGCTCCGTACACCTCGTACACACTCTGCTTCGCTCCGTACACCTCATACACACTCGGCTCCACTCTGTACACCTCGTACACACAGGGCTCCGCTCTGTACACCTCATACACACACGATTCCGCTCCGCACACCTCGTACATACACAGCTTCACTCCATACACCTCACACACGCACCTCCACTCTGTACACCTTGAACACTCAGCTCCACTCCATATACCTCATACATACACAGCTCTGCTACATTAATTTACACTGTAAAGCCTCAGCCCCACACATAAACTTCACCTCATCCAGCACCATGGTGGAGTCCTGGCTGCATACTGAGGAGCTGATCATGTGACCCGCCTGACTCCTCCCCTCCTTTGACATCATCACAGGTCCTGTCAGCGCGAGGCACAGTGAAGCATGAAGCCGGCTCACACAGCCGGCTCACACAGCGTCAGACAGCGGCTCACACAGCCGTCTCACACAGCCGCACGGGGGGGGGGTTTGGAGACCGCGGCCGCTGCCGCTAACACAGCTCACACTGCCACACTGGAGGGGGGGGTGTTTGGAGACCGCTGCCGCTGCGGCAGGAGATGCCCCGCCAGCAGCCCCAGATACGCCAAGCCTGGTCGCAGCGTCGGCGGCCAGGACTGTAGGAGCGGCATCTGCAGGGGGCCGCACTACCACCAGCTCCTGAAGACGCCGCCCCATGTCTACCAGCAGAGCTCGCCGCCTGAGGCTGACACTTCATGTCGCCTCATGGATGGTGCGGCCCTGATTACATGACGCAATATCGATTCTATATCGCCTGCAATTTCACGGGAGCACGCACATTTTTGGCACTTTTCCAAGATCGCATAAGAGATGTCACACGGGGAGATATCGTAGACAACGCAAGTAGGATGGTAAAAGCAACTTTTGTTCGCTGGGTATGAGCAAACCAGCGAGCGATATTTTTCAATGTAATGAATAGGGGAAATTGCTTGCAACATCGCAATTGCGGTGTCACACTGAGCGATCCTACCACATCGCTTATGCAATATCGCCCGATTTAATTGTCTGCACATAAATCAGGCGATGTCGCTCCAGCGATAAATTGCAGTCGCATCGCCCTGTTACACGACACCACGCACTCACGATATCAATTGCAATTAACCACACCACGTGACTTTGAGGCGATATTGCAATGGATTTTGCGTTGTGTAACGGTACCTTGAAATTATTAATGGGAATATTTGTATTGTTATGTTTTATTAATTTTAATTACTATTAAAAGTTTTCATGTGTTTTATCATGTTTAATATAGTTTTAAAAATTATCTTTAGAAACTTTATAACTTTATTTTACAATATGTTTTGTTTTTTTCTTATATTGGAAATATGTGTTCCAATACATTACTACTATTACATAAAAAATACACGGGCAGCCCAGGTATGCCAAACTAAAGGATCCAAAGGGCAAATCTGATACTGCCCCTTAAAATTGCCAGAGTTCATGATCAGAATAGACCCCTTTACCTTCTGATGGTGTGGAGTTCAATTGATCACAGAGTCACAAGAGCTAAATGGTTGTTATTGATGTTTTCTCTGGTTTTGGTGGTCCCCTTGGATTCTTGCTATGATATAGTGATTATGGTGCCAAATTATATATTTTATAAGAATGTTTTTTCTAATATTTTTCCATAAAAGAAATCTATAATATAAGGGTATGTGCACACAATCCGAAGGTGCTGGGTCCTGGATGTAGTGCCTCCAGTCCTGAGGGAAATCGTGGGTGAACAGATGGTGCCCATGATCTGCGTTTGCTGTACGGTGGCTTCTCCCTACATTCACCCGCTGGAGATCGCTTCCGACTCTGCAGTTTATTTTAGGAACACTATGCAATAGGCTATACTGCACCAGAACAAATATCATTCACTGTTTGAACTATGTTTCTTTGGAAGTAATTCTATACACTCCCCGATTGTGGATACGTTGAATGACTGTTCTTCATACATAAAAAATGATCATTCTGCAATAGTGAAATGAATAATTGTCCTTTGTATGGGTGTTAAGATACTGGTGGGTTAATAGGTGAGTTCAATGGAAATGTTTCCCTGAACCACAGTCAACTGAATATAGGTTGACTAATGACCCAAAGCTACTTTAAATAATATTCTAACTTTCTATTGGTGTGAATTGTCACTTAAACAGGATGACCAGCGCTGTATATTGGTGATCCAGCATGGGGTGTCTGAGTCATTTGTGCAACTGATAATTCATGTGCACTTAACTGTATATAGTCCTCTGGACGGTGACGTGTATATTCCCTATATTGAGAAGGAATTTATAATTTGGCCATTAAACCTTGTACATTGGTTGATTACTAGGGATGAGCGAGTATACTCACTACTATTCAGAACTCACCGAATAGTAGCAGTATTCGGGTACTCGCTATTCTCCGAGTATCTTATAATTACTCGGGAGTAGCGAGTAGTCCGATTATTTTCGCAGTGTATCTATAGATACACTGCGAAAGTACCCTAAAAGTGAATAAAGTTGTTAAAAATAATAAAATTACATACTCACCTGTCCAACGCCTGCACCGGAACTGTCCCAGAAGACCTGCAATCAACGGACAAGAACCTGTGACTTCCAGCCAATCAGATGGCTGGTAGCGATCTGGCCAATCAGATGGCGTCACTTCACAACCACGTGATCGCTAGCGGCCACCTGATTGGCCAGATTGCAAGATCCTGGCAGGCGTCGGACAGGTAAGTATGTAATTTTAATATTTTAACAACTTTAATTCACTTTTAGGGTACTTTAGCAGTGTATTTATAGATACACTGCGAAAGTAATCGGACTCACTATACTCGCAACGAGTACAGAGCAAGGGACCTACTCGTTGCGAGTATAGCGAGTCTGAATATTACGGTACTCGCTCGTCCCTATTGATTGCTAATTTGCAACTCCAGGAATAAGTGAGTTAATGCCATAATAATGTAAACTTGGAGGTTGTACAATGATGATCATAAGCTGAGGTGCAGGCTAGCCTCATTAGATAGAGTGCGCAGAATTATGATGCACTAGTATGGCAGCCGTGAATCCCGTGATAGAAGAGCAGAGGCAAGGAAATTGGATATGGTCATGTGATCGCAAATGGAGGAAATTGACTCTGAGCAGGTGCAGTAGTTGGAACTACACGCCGAGAGTCCCGGTGTGCATCTGCGCATGCGTGAAGATATAGGAATTCATACATCACCACAATAGAAGGAAGTAGGTATTGAGCATGCCCAGTAAATGAAACTACATGCCAGGAGTACGACGGTTTCCTGTAGTATGGTGAACACCTGGTGCAGTAAGTCTGTTGTAATCTAAATAAATTTATACATTTCACATATGCACAATTTGATTATTAAGAGCATTATGGCTTTTCTTACTGAGTATATGAAAGAGGCACTATTATTAATATGGTATATCAAAGCACTTAGCACTTTATTAACACTTTTGATAGATATGGTTGAGATTTTGTAATGATATGAAGTTTATAAAAAGATATTATGGTGTTGATTGTATAATTAACAGCCCCTTGCATGGATGCTATAAATATGTGTACCCCAGATGTATCTGGCCACTGCCTGAGAAAGACCTAAGGGTCGAAACGTGGCAGTCCCTGGGAATAAAATCCACATAACTGGATCTAAAGGAAGTGCTGCCTCCCTTTGTTCAGCTCTCTCTCTGTATATATATATATATATATATATACATATATATATATATATATATATATATACATTTATAAATAAACATTAGATCCACAGGCATCATTGTCGAAGAAAAAAATAGCTAGCATTCTCTGCATTATGTACTGTATGTGCTAACCTAGCAATACAGCATTAACTCCAAAAACATTATGAAAAAACAGGAGAAACAGAGGGGTTCATCTGTAATATAATAGAAAATAGCCAAATACCTGTGCTTAACAATAAAAATTATTATATTATTATAACTCCGTTACAGATAGAATACCAGCTGCCTGCTTCTTCCCTAAATAGTTCACGCATAATTTGGAGGTGTGCTTTGGGTCATTGTCCTCTTGTAGGATGAAATTGGCTCCACAGGGTATGGCATAGCATTGCAAAATAAAATGAAAGCCTTCCTTATTCAAAATCACTTTTACCTTGAACAAATCTCCCACTTTGCCAGCATCAAAGCAACCCCAGACCATCACATTACCTCCACCATGCTTGACAGATGGTGTCAGGCCTCTTCCAGCATCTTTTCAGTTGTTCTGCGTGTCACAAATTTCTTCTGTGTGATCTAAACACCTCAAACTTTGATTCGTTTGTCCATAAATGTTTTTCCAATCTTCCTCCGTCCAATGTCTGTGTTCTTTTGCCCATGTTAATCTTTTCCTTTTATTAGCCAGTCTCAGATATGGCTTTTTCTTTGCCACTCTGCCCTGAAGGCCAGCATCCCGTAGTCATCTCTTCATTGTAGACTGGAGTTTTGTGGGTACTATTTAATGAAGCTGCCAGTTGAGTAGCTGTGATGCGTCGATTTCTCAAACTAGAGACTCTAATATACTTGTCTTGTTGCTCAGTTGTGCAGCAGGGCTTCCCACTACTCTTTCTAGTCTGGTTAGAGACTGTTTGTGTTCTCTTCTGAAGGGAATAGGACACACCGTTGTAGGAAATCTCCAGTTTCTTGGCAATCTCTTGCATGTCATAGCCTTCATTTCTAAGAACAAGAATAGACTATCGACTTTCATATGAAAGTTCTCTTTTTCTGGTCATTTTGAGAATTTCATAGAGGAAACAAATGTAATGCTCCAGATTCTCAACTAGCTCAAAAGAAGATCAGTTTTATAGCTTCTCTAATCAGCTAAACAGTTTTCCGCTGTGCTAACACACTTGTGCAAGGGTTTTCTATCGTTTTTTAAACATCCATTAGCCTTCTTACACAGTTAGCAAACACATTGTACCATTAAAACAATGGAGTGGTGGTTGTTGGAAATGGGCTTCTATACACCTATGTAGATATTGCTTTAAAAACCAGACATTTGGTGCTAGAATAGTCATTTACCACATTAACAATGTATAGAGTGTGTTTCTGATTCATTTAAAGGGAACCAACCACCCCAAATGACCCCCCCGGACTGTTAATATGTGTCCCTACACCCAGCACAGACATTTGGGGTAATCGTTTTTGCTAAAAATACTGTTTAGTAGAAGCTAAGATATAGCTTTATAAACTTTAAAAAATGTGGCCGACTGGGTGTTACCTAGCTTGTCCTCCTGCAGTGTTCATGTGCCTGTCAGCCTCCTCTCCCCCCTCCCTTCAGTAAAGCCCTGCCCTTTCAGCCTCTCAGGTTTCAGCCGGCTGAAGTCATCATTCATTAGCTAATTCATGTCACATGGGCACCGACAATTTATCACAGGTGAATCTCATTTGTGATTTACCACAGGTGAGTCAATATGTGTTTCCATACTAATTTAATGTAAAGGGTGCCAATACCAATGTCACAGCAGCTTTAGGTTTTTCTATTTTTTCCTCCCATTGTTTTTTGTTCTAAATAGTTTTTTTTATCATTTGCTCTTTTTATTTAACACGAGTCTCCATACAAAAAAGCTGTTTCACTTGATTCATTTTTTCCGGAGATATTCCACATTATGTACATAAATGTCATGTGTGCCAATAACGATGAGCAGGACTGGATATGTAGAAAATCGTGTCTATTTAAAGGCTTGGGATATATTACACTTTGCTTTATCCCATGTATGCTATATATATATATATATATATACAGTATTTAAACAATGGCCAGACCTTAAGGAAGTGGGGGACTCATTGAAATTTTTGTATTTCATGGAGAAGGAGTGAGGCGAGATATCTTCTGATTAGTGTGCCCTTTAATGGATCATGTACGGGGAGTCCACCTTTCACATCAGAGCCATTAATTTCTTTATAGTATTATGGAAAAAGCAGGTACAGTCTCTCCGTACTGATTGAAAAGTGATGGATTGTTTTCATGTGGAAAAAAACACATTGTTTTCTTTAGCACAGCAGGATATTATGTTTGCAAGATTCAACAGTGAAATATTATGCATATCTACATCTGGCTTTCTGCCAGGATTGTGGAACCTCTAGCGAAATCTTGGATCTTAAAGTTGCATTCCATATATAAATTCAAGGTGGCCACTATTGGTGATGGCCGGCTGAATAAATATACTTCGCACAATAGATATAGACATTTCTGACATAATTCAGTACACACGCCAAAGAAAAATCAGTAAAACACATAACAGGCTGTATTGTATCACTTTGTAATAATGTAGACATACAGCATTATCACATAAGCTACTCACTAGCCCAGACCTTTGTGTAATTTCAATTTAAATATAAAAAGAGAACTTAAAGAAACCCTACTTCATACACACAAATTTCTACATGTAACGCAGTCAAAGGATTGCAAAATCTCATATACAAAGAGACATTTCCTATTAAGGTTAGTGGAGGACCATAGGCCATTTAGCAGTGCCATATACATCATGGATAGGTACATAGTAGCATCTCCTTCCTTGATACAGAATATCACAATGAGGAGGAGATTTTGATGCAGAAAAGTGTGACTCTGTACCTAACCTAACATGAGCAAAGTTTTTTTTGCGTTAAAGTGTAAAAAAAAAACACAATACTGCACTGGTTGTAAATGAGGGGTCGCATAGCAGCTAGATAATGCTTTTTTGTGACATGTGACTTATTTTCTCACATTTTTCTGTGCTCTTTAAAAACTGCATTTTATGGCTGTGTGGCCACGGCCAGCAGCTGATAGGGAGCAGTGCAATATGTGTGTGTGTTCAAAGCTTCTGAGAACAGGGTGATAGGGAGCAGTGGGATGTGCCACCAGAGAAGGGATTAACAGAGATCTTGACTGAGCTGTGTGGAGCCAGATGACAGATCAGAAGCTTGTGCAAAAGGAAAGAGGAGTTTGCAGTGATTCTGACATTCTGACATTGCTTAGCAACTGTGCTGTAGCCTGAAGTAATCTGATACATTGTCACCTCATCAGCTGCAGTCAGCAGTGTGGATGTTCCTTAGGACCCGCCTCCTTTACCCTTATATGGTTACATCCCATATTAAGTGTGAGAATCTGAAGGCTTATCTGACTGATAATGAACATATGTCTGCTTCTGACGCAGAGTAGTAGGGACATCTTGTGGAAGGTTTATGAATGGTTTCCTTCCAGATATTATTAATAAAGTATACTTGAAACTTTATTCAAATCAATTGCTCTACAATATTATTAAATAAAAATGTAAACGCTGGTTACATTTTAAGCCTAGATAAAACTTTCTGTCTGCATATTTCTGTGACATGATCTATTCAACTTGATTGGTTTTAGGTAGAGATGAGTGAATCTTTTGACATTTGAACTCTCCAAATTTGAAGAATTTTCCCCAAAAATTTGATTTGCTGTGAAGAAGTTCAGGTAAGATTCAATACTGCTAAGCTGATAATTGATCATAAAATACATGTGGGGGAAAGGAAGAGAACCTATCTGACCATAAGAGCTTATACTTTGCAAGTGAGAAAGAGAGAGAGAGGACCATACTGACCACAAGAGCTTGCACTCTACAGTAGAGACTTAGCCAGTGACTCTGGAGATAGCAAATAACTCTGCTGCACAAACTGTGCTCTGCTAGTAATCTCTGATCTGTGATGAGCCTGGTACTGACCACCACCGTACAAAGTATGATAAACCCTAACATGTAGTAGCTGTAGAAAATTACCCGGGTGACAATGAAAAATTATGCTTAGTAGCTCCCTGATATGGAAAATGGTGATTTTTTTTTATAATTTTACAAAGTGCAAATAAGATCTTAAAATGATGCGCTATCTCTAGTGTTTGGTTTGAGGGTAACGAACTTTCAAGTAACTTTTAGAAAAGGTTTCATCTTTGTGTGTACATGACAAAGAACACTATTTCTAGCCATTATTTTATTTGTATTCTTTATTTTCAAACGTTTTTCGCCTCTGCAGCACTTTCTATTAATGTGCAATTGATTCTGAGACGACAGAAGTATCCTAGCTAATATAATGACTCCAATACACATTGCAGAGAGGTATTCCTGCTTTTTATTGCTTAGGCCTTGTTCACACACACCAATCAGTTTTTTTTAGCAGTTAGAAAAACTGATCAGTTTCTAAGTGCTTCCCACTGCAGTTTTGTCACTGATCTGTCATCAATTGTGTGCAAAACCAGCTGTCCCAAATCAGACAGGTGTCAATCTTTCAATAAGTTTTCTCGCAGTTCCTCTCTGGTTTCTTCGGTTTGCACAAATTGATGGGCATGATCATGAAAAACTGCAGTGTGGAAGCGCCTAAGGTGCTAAATGTTCCTTGGTCTGAATTTGGAAATTTGATTGTCTTTCATTAAAAACGCTATGGTTAAGAGGTGCATATGGCATGCGTTAACACTGCGTTTCCATAGGGCCCCATTAAAAAAGCATGCTTTTTACAGACCATTTTTTGGAATGGGGGAAAAAAACGCAAGTATAGCTAAAAAACACATGTACACTTAAGTGTACCATGTGTTAACGCATCTGCGTTTTTTAAAAACTGCTAAAAAACACAGAGAGTGCCAAACACGCTGGTATGTGTGAACAAGGCCTTAGTTAGCCACAGACTGAAGTACCACCAGCATAGAGGAAATTAGATTACTGAGCAGTGTAGACGTGAATCAAATTCTGGGATAGAGTAAAGTTAGCAGGATCTTTCTATATCGCTCTTTGGCCTTGTTCACACATACCAATCCGTTTTTTAAGCCCTTAGAAAAACATCCGTTTTATTTTTCCAAATTAATTTTGGACACACACTACAACCAAAAACTGTTCATTTAAGGCCAGCTGAGCCGATCAAATACTGCATGTGGCTCACACTAAGCCAAGCACCAACTGTACCCAACCAAAGAGATGCTCGCTCCAGAGCTTTGCAAACATAAAACTCCTGAACTCTGAACCTAGGCTTTGTTCACACATACCAATGTGTTTTTTTCTGCTTTTCAAAAACGCATGCGTTTCCCATAGGGCCCCATGTTATAGAAACGCATTGCGTTTTTTTCCAGCGCCCAAAAACGCTGCATGCAGCTTTTTTTTGGAATGGGGAAAAAACGCAACTTTAGTGCAAAAACGCATGTAAACTTAAATGCATCTGCATTTTTGGAAAACTGGTAAAAAACGCAGAGAAGCCCAAAAACGCAGGTATGTGTGAATAAGGCCCTAAACAAGTTTGCTCAACCCCGGGAACTTTGGTGACCCAAACCGAACCAAACTTGGAAGGTTTGCTCATCTCTAGTTGTCCCATAAAGTAAAACATGTCAGTTTTGAAACATTTTTCTTGGTCACTAAGGGGTTAAGGGCTGAAAAAAACTGTAGTGACTGCAAAGATAATAATTTGAGTTATAATCTATACAAACTGTTCCATCCCCCAAAAAACTGATTTTGGTACTGTGCATTAGAAAAAATATCCAGTATTTTTACGGATTGTCCACATATTTACTGACCTAGTTTCTTACCTTGTCCTGGAGGGGTTCAACCAGGAATTTGACATTTAAGAAATAAATGGATGGAGATATTGTTTTTTCCATATAAATGTATTACTGGACAGGAATTATGGGGCTGATCACAATACCGAACAAATTTAAGTGAGCAAACTGCATTAATCCACCAATATTGACATTAGCATTCCTGTTGCTTGAGATGTGTGTCAAACTGGAGAGAATAACTTTACAGCATCTCTTGAGATGTAACAGTGTCAATGACCCATGAAATACTTTCCTGATCAGTCTCATAGCTGTTGTGTATGATAAAGGCACTCCAACCTCAAAATATTCTCTACAGCCTACTATGGTAGACAGCACGGCCTGTTACTACTTGCACTTTTTTATCTGCTAATGCCAACTCTATTAACTATTCACAGTGACTCTTGTGTCTCATGAGGCTACCTCGCTATCACATTGACGAATGTAACGACTCAATCAAATTGTCTAAATATTTGCCCCAGATTTGCCAAACAGAAGTAATATGAATATTTATAACTTTTCTGTTTAAATGGAGCATGACATGAAAAACTATTATAGGTGTCTACTCAGGTTTCCTTTTAAACCCATAATATTTAGTTTAAAATTGAAACAACAAAATGACCATTTTTTGGGGGCAACGCACATCCCTAAATAAGGCATCACACGTATCCAAACATTTTAAGTACCCCAAATTTGTATAAAAAGGACCTAAATCCCGACATGCAAAGAACAAGTCCTCATACAGCTCCACCGATGAAAGGTTACAGATCTCAGAGATGGTCAACTCATTTCTATTTTACTTTTTTTTATTTGAAAATGTTAAGATAACTTTGTTATTAGGCCATTGTTACTGCACAATACACATTGTAAGGTCACATTCCCAGTATTTGGTCAGTATATTGCATCAATATTTATAGCCAAAACCAAAGCGGGGGGTAATATTGAAAAGTGGTGATGTGTTTCTATTATATTTTTCCTCTGAACGTTCCAGTCCTGATTTTGGCTTACAAATACTGATGCAAAATACTGACCAAATACTGATAACGTGAATGTGGCCTAAAAGTGATACCCAAACATCAATGGTGAAAATGTGTTTTTTTTTTACCACTGTATTTCATTTGGAAATTTGTTCCATTTTAGAGTACATTATCCTAAAATGTTACCAAATTATATGTATGTATTAAAATTCATATATGACTGCTAAAAGTTGCTAAAAGGTGCATAAAGGGAAGCTAAAAACTTATCAGGCATTAGACTACAACCAGGAAACCTAGGACAAATAAAGGATCCTCATTTGTATTGAGTGAGCAGCCAAGCACTAAAGTATTCAAGTACTTGCAATTCAAATCGAGCGGGTCCAATGCTCAATATGAGTAACAAGTTTAATGGAAGTCTATGGGGAACACAAACATTTTTCCAGCAGACTCCTGTAGGAGGGCTGTAGGGGCCAGAAAATGGAGACAAACAGCACTGACATGGAATAGTAGCAGCATGAGGAAGACACCTGGATGCATCTCTGACTCTCACTTCACTGCTGAGAAGTGAAAAATGAAATATTTAAAAATAGAAAAGTGTAGGGTCCCCCCATTTTTGATAACCAGCCAAGGTACAGCAGAGATTGACTTCCCCACACTTTTCATCATTTACCAATTTAATATCAAAAAATGTTCCCACGAGGTTCTGGCATAATCCATGATTCACGACTGCAGCTAAAGCGACTGTGAATAGAAGTATCGCGAGAGCTGGTGGCTATGATGAGAGCTGTACTTAGTACCTGGTGACTGTGAATGGCTATACTATTTATTTCTTCCTGTGTGTGTGTTTTTTTAACTTTACACTTACTAGGTTAGTAAAGGGGGAGTCTGATGGACCCTCTTCATTTCTAACCTCTGTTAGCAGCTGACATAACCCCCCCAAAATATAACCCTGATTGCCATTGCGCAAGAGCAATCAGGAAAAGCCAGACAAAGTGCTAGAATTAATGTATCTAATGTGATGAGCCAATTATGGATCGGTTGTGGACTGCTATAGTTAGGTTTGGATGGGTCGAATTACCATTGGCCTTCCCAGCCTGGTAAAATCAGCCCCCAGCTGTCTGCTTTATCTTGGCTGGTAACCAAAAATAGGAAGACCCCATGCCATTTTTTTACAGTTTTTTATCATCTAGTAGGTTAGCCAATCTAAACTCTGCTTAGCTGACACTGCAGTCCCTCACCACCCCCACATGGTGTATTTTTGAGTACATCACTCTCCTGGTGTTATTCTGTGCCATTTTTCAAAACAAGTGACTTTTGGCACCAAAAAGTGGCAAAAGACTTTAAGATAGAAAACATTTTCACTCTTGCACCACATCTATGAATTGCATGCAACATTTTGAAGAGTTTGATGATAACTAATGCCAAAAAGCAAAACAGAAGAGTAAGTTGAAAGAAAACACTAATGATGAATCAGGGCCTCTATCTTTTCTTCCCATTCCTTAGTCTGGAATTTTGTTAAAGACATATGGGCCGAATCATAAAAGCTTTATGCCAGAAAAGTGGAGGAAAAGCTTTGAAAAGTCAAAAAAATGTAGCAAAACATTGATTTACACAAATAACCTGAGGCCTGGAGTTTGAGACCCCTGAGCTAGAGGAGGAGGAAAGAGCTAGAGGAAGAAGGAGGAGTATAGAGGAAAATCTCCACCCCTCCTCCCTCCTCCCATCTCATGAGTAACAACCACCATCTCCTATCTCAGTGATGGGAAAGTCTTCCCTGAATACAGATTTTACCTCGGAATTGAGAACTTTGATAATGATCGATCAATTCTGGCTGAGAAAGAAGCAAATGTATCTATTAAGATGTATTACGTAGTTGCCTATTTAAATGACTACTACTGATTTATAAAGTCAAAATTAAAATGATGCTTACACTTTAAAGAGAAGAAGAAATACAAACTGTAATTTTTGTTTCATGACCTAAAAGGTAATGTATGAGTTCTACATTGTACACGCAATCACCTCCCAATCAGTTATCGTAGACTTTCACTTTGTTACAAAATGAACATCTTAAACAAGTCTATTCAGTGTTTGCTTTTATTTCTCCGCATTGTCCCATGAGGCATTTTGCTTTTCATTAAAAACTGCCATAACCTTTTAAACCCAAAAATGATGGATTGCTGTTGCAGTCTTGCAGAGTACAGCTATGGCAGGAATCTCACCACGTCCAGGGATCTCACTTGTTTCAACTGCTTCCTGTTACACATGAACTCTAACACTGAAATTAGCTGGATTCACATGTTCCGATTCTTACCACGAATGGAACAGAATCAAAATACGGGAACACAAGGCACAACAGCTACAATATGTCATGGATTACTTATTAAGAAAAATGAACAGGCTACTCAGCATTTCTTAGGCACAGCGAACAGAACGTAAGTGCTGGAAAGGAGATTTTTATAATTGGATTTCAAAGTAATTTAGCAAAGCAGATAAGGCCTAATGGGCAAATATTACAGGTTACAACTGGAACAGAAAGCCATGTTATACAAGATGGAAATCAGAACAAATAATAGCTGTATAAAATCAGGCTGTATTCACTGGAGATCAGCAGCAAGAGAGTAGGTGCCAGGAGATATAAACTGTTGCCCTGCAGTAACAATAAAATGAATGCCAGGCTCTAAAGCAGACACACACAATAATTGTTTGGTTTCGTGAACATGCGTATATGGTGACCTTGTCTCTTTGTCTGCAGAGTGTAGAACAATTGAAACCAGTTATTTTTTCTGGACAAAAAGAATATTTTTATTTTATTTTTGCAACCAAAATTTCTTGTGCAATAATGTCATTTTCTACATGTACAAAAAATGTTGATAAAAAATTATTATTATTTTTATTCTTTATTAATAGAGCACCATTGATTCCATGGCGCATTACATACAAAACAAGTGAAAACATAATGAACAAACCTAACAGTGACAGACTGGTACAGAGGGGAGAGAGGACCCTATTGGGGTAAAGGGAAGGGAGACAGTTGGTTGGGTTAGCACTGATGGTGGTGGAGCGCCAGCTCTGGTGGTGGTGGAGCACCATCTCTAGTAGTGGTGAACCATCAGCTCCAGTGGAAAAATGGTCATTGCAGGCTGTAAGCTGTTCTGAGAGATAGGTTTTCAGGTTCCACTTGAAAGTACTGAGTGTAGAGAATAGCTGGATGTGTCAGGATGTAGAATTCCAGTGGAGGGAGGATGCTCGGGAGCAGTCCCTCCGGCGGTTAAGTGTGATGATAAATGTTATTATATATATATATATATATATATGTTTTTTTATATATATATAGTACAGACCAAACGTTTGGACACACCTTCTCGTTCAAAGAGTTTTCTTTATTTTCATGACTATGAAAATTGTAGATTCACACTGAAGGTATCACAACTATGAATTAACACATGTGGAATTATATACTTAGCAAAAAAGTGTGAAAGAGCTGAAAATGTGTCTTATATTCTAGGTTCTTTATAGTAGCCCCTTTTGCTGTGATAACTGCTTTGCACACTCTTGGCATTCTCTTGATGAGCTTCAAGAGGTAGTCACTAGAAATGGTTTTCACTTCACAGGTGCCCTCTCAGGTTTAATAAGAGTGATTTCTTGACTTATAAATGGGGTTGGGACCATCAGTTGTGTTGTGCAGAAGTCTGGTGGAGACACAGCTGATAGTCCTACTGAATAGACTGTTAGAATTTGTATTATGGCAAGAAAAAAGCAGCTAAGTAAAGAAAAACTGAGTGGCCGTATTACTTTAAGAAATGAAGGTCAGTCAGTCCGAAAAATTGGGAAAACTTTGAAAGTGTCCCCCAAGTGCAGTTGCAAAAACCATCAAGCGCTAAAAAGAAACTGGCTCACATGAGGAAAGGGAGACCAAGACTCACCTCTGCTGCGGAGGATAGGTTCATCCGAGTCACCAGCCTCAGAAATTGCAAGTTAACAGGTGCTCAGATTAGAGACCAGGTCAATGCCACACAGAGTTCTAGCAGCAGACACATCTCTACAATAACTGTTAAGAGGAGACTTTGTGCAGCAGGCCTTCATGGTAAAATAGCTGCTAGGAAACTACTGCTAAGGACAGGCAACAAGCAGAAGAGACTTGTTTGGGCTAAAGAACACAAGGAATGGACATTAGACCAGTGGAAATCTGTCCTCTGGTCTGATGAGTCTAAATTTGAGATCTTTGGTTCCAACCACCGTGTCTTTGTGCAATGCAGAAAAGGTTAATGGATGGACTCTACAGGCCTGGCTCCCACCGTGAAGCATGGAGGAGGAGGTGTGATGGTGATGGGGTGCTATGCCAGATGACCTGGCTTCCACAGTCACCAGACCTGAACCCAATCGAGATGGTTTGGGGTGAGTTGGACTGCAGAGTGAAGGCAAAAGGGCCAACAAGTGCTAAGCATCTCTGGGAACTCCTTCAAGACTGTTGGAAGACCATTTCTGGTGACTACCTCTTGAATCTCATCAAGAGAATGCCAAGAGTGTGCAAAGCAGTAATCAAAGCAAAAGGTGGCTACTTTGAAGAACCTAGAATATAAGACATATTTTCAGTAGTTTCACACTTTTTTGTGATATAGTATATATATAGAATTATATAAGTATATGTATAGAATTATATAAGTATATAATTCCACATGTGTTCATTCAAAGTTTTGATGCCTTCAGTGTGAATCAACCATTTTCATAGTCATGAAAATAAAGAAAACTCTTTGAATGAGAAGGTGTGTCCAAGCTTTTGGTCTGTACTATATATATATATATATATATATATATATATAATATATATATATATATATATATAATCAAAAATAATAGCAGCACACTGGTCAAGTCAATGCATGCTAACTCTCATGTTTATGAATGTTGTATTTGGTGTTATTTTTGAGAAAAAATAAAAACTAAAAGTATTTTTAAAAAAAACTCAAATATAAGATTTTTTTTCTTTCTCCTTAGTTTTTTCCCGTTTTTTATGGTTCTTTGCGCATGCATTGGCCAATGGATGCCACCCTTCAACCACGTCTCGGTGACCATAACTCTGAAGGGTCCCTATCTACACTAGAAGCCTCTCTCGTACCCCTGGGGGTCTCTGTTTCAGTGGGCGGTAGTAGGAGACATACCTCTTCAGTAGGACCCAGTGGTAGGCAGGCAGGAGGGCAAGTCCAGCAGCAGAGCCAGCTTGCTCTGCACACAATAAATGAATAGAAAAAAACAGACAGCCCCTCCTTTAAGCTTTTCAACCCAGATGCAAATCTATATTTGCACCTGGGCTGAAAAGCTTAAAGGAGGGGCTGTCTGTTTTTTTCTATTCATTTATCTATCTATCTATCTATCTATCTATCTATCTAATATATAACGAAAAAAGCTGCACTGCACTCACAGACCAGTGTGAACTGGTGCATGCAGAGACACAGAGACATATAAAGCAGAAAAAATTCCTTGCAGCACACAGCTACTACCAATGTTGTATAATGCTATAAGCCATGTGATTGAGAAAAAAGTTTAAAAACTTACGTTTTTCTGAAAAAACTCAAAATCTTATCTTTTAATTCTGAAGTTCTTAGTACAAACATTGGCCAAGGTCTGCTTGCTCATCGACTGCGACAAAGTGACTTCAGGCACGATGAGTCTTATCGCTGACACCCAAGTCCTCCTTTTCCGCTCTCCCACTTCTCAGTGGGCAGACTCCATCTATACCCTCCATCACCTGTAGGCGATGAGGGTGCAATTGCAGCAAAGTATCTGCAACTCTATAGAATATATAACGAAAAAAGCTGCACTGCACTCACAGACCAGTGTGAACTGGTGCATGCAGAGACACAGAGACATATAAAGCAGAAAAAATTCCTTGCAGCACACAGCTACTACCAATGTTGTATAATGCTATAAGCCATGTGATTGAGAAAAAAGTTTAAAAACTTACGTTTTTCTGAAAAAACTCAAAATCTTATCTTTTAATTCTGAAGTTCTTAGTACAAACATTGGCCAAGGTCTGCTTGCTCATCGACTGCGACAAAGTGACTTCAGTGAGTGCAGTGCAGCTTTTTTCGTTATATATTCTATAGAGTTGCAGATACTTTGCTGCAATTGCACCCTCATCGCCTACAGGTGATGGAGGGTATAGATGGAGTCTGCCCACTGAGAAGTGGGAGAGCGGAAAAGGAGGACTTGGGTGTCAGCGATAGGACTCATCGTGCCTGAAGTCACTTTGTCGCAGCCGATGAGCAAACAGACCTTGGCCAATCTTTGTACTAAGAACTTCAGAATTAAAAGATAAGATTTTGAGTTTTTTCAGAAAAACGTAAGTTTTTAAACTTTTTTCTCAATCACATGGCTTATAGCATTATACAACATTGGTAGTAGCTGTGTGCTGCAAGGAATTTTTTCTGCTTTATCTATCTATCTATCTATCTATCTATCTATCTATCTATCTATCTATCTATCTATCTATTTATATATATATATATATAGATATATATATACACTGTATATAAATTCATAGACTGTGAGCCCTCGTGGACAGGGCCCCCTCCCCTCCTGCACTCCTGAAATTCAAATTTGCCAGTTTCATTGAATTTTCGAACCAATAATTAATTTGATTCATGATAAATAAATATTTGTGTATCTCAGTCCTGGAAAATGGAATCCGGAGATGGAAACCAACTCTGCCATACAAGTTGCCAGCCTAGTGCCCAACTTCGCTCTACTTGGGACCGCTGATCATTGATGTCACAGGTACTTGACCCTCAATGTATGAGGTATGATATTATGGTACAATGTATGTCATAGTTTAAGATCACTATGGGGGAGCGAGTGCAACCATACAAAATGGGATTAGCAATGTGGGAAATAAGGGCTAGGTAAGGGGTTTTTTTTTGAGAAATTTAAATTGAATCTCAAAGTTTTCGATTTTGGTGGAACTGCAAATTTCAGGAACTCAATCCTTAATGCATTGATTGTCTCATTTTTAATATACAGAATTCCAAAAAGAGGCAATAAAGCAGCACAATGAAAAAGTGTGGGTGCAAGAAATGCATACCACTGGACTATAAAATATAAGTTATGAAGAGTGGCAGAACTCCCATTTCAAAGTGAAAAATTGTATTTATTCATAGCCCATGTATACAATATTTTGGCTCATGCAATGAGCCTTAATTAAGGATGGGCGAACTGTTCGGATTTGACCGGGTTGCTCTGTTAAAGTAAGGCAACAGTTAATACACCTAATATACTTACCGGTTAGGCGTTCTCCCTTCCTGGTGTCCCTCAGCTCTGCGTCACTTCCGGACCACCCTTTATCTTTTGAGCATATGTGATTGGCTGTTTTGAACCGGTCACGTGATTACTCCCAGAAGATGACAAGAGGCCCGGAAATGATGCAGAAATGCGGCACAGCTGGAAGGAATAACGCGGACACTGTAAATATAATGATTAGGTGTATTAACTGTTGCCTTACTTTAGAAGGGCAACCACGGTATAATCCGAACGGTTCGCCCATTCATAGCCTTTATCAAATCACTCGAAAAAGTCGTATTACCAGAATTGAAACATTGTGTACATATTTAGATAGATAGATAGATTTTTTTTGTTATTATTTTTACATATATATCTGTAATAATTTTAGATAATATCCAGAGACTTAATGTAACATCAATTTATCTATACTTTCTAGTTCTCAAATTTATTACTGTAACATATTTATTTCTTTTTTTCTTTACAATTGCTATAACAGTTTTTTGTCTTCATTATTTAATTTAGCTTAATCCCTTTCCAAATGCATCCGGGAAATGAAACCTTAAATATACAATATGACTTAAAGACACTGTATTATTAGGATAAATGCCAAATTGCATCAGCATTTCTCGCACACTTCAACAAACAGAAAGATAATCCTTTGAAAAAATGGTTCAGCTGAAATATGTGTTTACTATTCCTTGTATACAGAGAAGGACACTACAATTCTCAGCCACTCTTGCTAGTCCTTGGCTACCCCCTACTGGGCATAGAGGTCACACATCTAGAGCATCGGATCATATATAAAATACACTTTGGGTTCAAATCACATAGCAAATACATAAATTAAAGTTTACTAAATCATCTTCTTTGATGTAAATATTGATAAATACTTGGCTTATATTTTTTTCAAGATTTTTTCTTACAAAGTAATAATAACGAGGTGATATATCTATGATGGGGGTTACAATTTAAAAATGTACAGTATATCTGTAGACAGACACTAGATTGCTGTCAGGGAACCTTACCAACTTTGGCAGGGTTGGCAGGCTTTCGCCTTAGGGCTTCTGCGAAGACAACATAGGCAGAATGGATATCTCCTGTCTCATCCTATATTTCCTTGGCATTGTATGATCTCTTTTTGTTCACTTTAAAAAGAATAAACATTATTCTGAGCCATACATGGATGTCATTGAGAAAAACAGAGCTAAACGTTGGTGGTCCAATCAACCCTAGTGTTCTCCAACCCTCGGGTCTTATTTTTCGATAACTATGTAATTTATAGTATAGTTAGAATCATTTATAACGTTTTATAAACAACGGACATAAAAAGTCTACACACCCCTGTTAAAATACTTAAAATCATAACAAAAAGAATAATTTCAGAACATTTTCAACCTTTAATGACAGAAATGTCACCCAGAGTCTGTACAGGTTACTTGAAAAATAAACTGAAATCTTAATAAAAAAATAAAGAAATAAAATAAGGTGGTTACATATATATGCACACCTTTAAAGCGGTGTCCACAGGCTGAACAAGTTCCAATCTGAATCCCTATATACTGTATTTATTGCCCCATTCTAAGCTCCTTTCTAATATGACTGTGTTGAAAATTCCCTACCCTTTCCTGACTACACAATCTAACTACTGATCTGTCCCCTTCTACTCCCTGTCTGATGAAACTTCATTTGAAAATCCAAGTGCATGCTGGGATATTCAAATGAAGTGTCATCAGGGGGCAAATTTTGTGATCACTGTAACAGCCCCCACCCCCTCCCTGAAATGAAGCGTCATCAGTGATTCTCGTTTCAGGGTCTGCTCTGTCCCTGCTTGTACCTTTGAAACTCATGGCCAAAAAGGTTAAGCTTGGATACATGAAGACGTAACATGTTTTCTGCATGCTTTTGGCAAACATAGTCAGAATGTTTTTTTCAAGTATTGCAATGAGTTCTCCTCTAAACCGTGCACATTCCTTTGATGCAACCAGGGCTGGGGGGTACTCGGTCACTGGGACTGATGGCTTTGTGGGGAGTCATGGGTGGTCTGGATCCCTGTTCCGTGCCCTGGTGATCATTTGAGTGGATGGTGGTGGGAGAAGGGAGTATTTACAGGGGATCGTGATGCCAACTGTAGTTCCCAATAATGTGGTACCGGCACTGCAAGCCGGCCGCTGAGGTGATGTGGGGGCAGCAGAATGTGGAGCAGCTCCCTACAGGTGGAGGTATTACCTCAGGGCAGCGGTGATAGTAGATTGTGGATGAGGGGAGTTGTAGTGATGGATGGTGTTGCTGTTCTTACCCCTCTGCTGTGCTGCTGAGCCCTCCGGGCACTGGAGGGAAGAATAACGGAAAGCAGTTCAAGTTTTACTCCACTTTACTGAATACCGGCAGATGATAAAACGGAACACGGTACAGTTTGGTTTGCAGGGTGATGTTGCCAGCTCAGGATTCCCCTTATGCAGTCTCTAGATGTTGTCTGACTTTATCTTTCAGGGTCTCCGTCCTTCCTTACTTCTACCACCTTCGCAGAGCTCTCCCGCCAGTCCCACGGTCTGTGTCTAGAAGACAAGGTCTGTGCTCTACCAGTACGGACGGGGCCCAAGTAAGCAAAGCCTCCGCCACCGGAATTCTGCCTGTACCTTATAGTGTCTTCTAGTGTCCTGAACCAGTTCTCGGTCCTGAGGGGCAAGATACCTTGTGGTGCTGTCAGCAACCCGGTTCTATGGGCCTGCAGCTTGTCAGTCTGTGGTCAGGGCTAAACTCCTGGCTTCCTAGGCTTCCTGCATTGCCGATGTTCCCTCAACGTGACCAGCTGGCTCCAAGCAATCCTGGTCCATTGCCTACTGTCCTGGACCCCCACTTAAATATGGGGCTCCCTCCTCTCAGCTGTGCTGTCAGGCCTGACCTTCCTGCCTGCCTTCCCTGCACTGTCTGAGGTAAACTAAACTGTTCCTCTCTCTCCTCTATCCTAGGCTCAACCCCCACCCTCCTGGGACCTACTAAATTACCGGCCCCCCTATTCTACGTGGTGTGGTCCTAAATGGGTGTAAGTACAGACTCCACAGGTCTTAACCCTGAACTGACAACTTTACAGGGTAAAAGAAAACACATTCTTGTCACAGTGCAATACTTCCCTGTGGCGCCTAGCCACATGGGCACCACACATTCACTTGTTAGATGTGTCATCTACAGTCATGGCCAAAAGTTTTGAGAATGACACCAAAATTATATTTTCACATGATCTGCTGCCCTCTGGTTTTTATTTGTGCTTGTCTGACCAAAAGGTTATATTAACAGTTAGAATGAGTTAATGCAGCAAGTCAATATTTGCAGTGTTGACCCTTCTTCTTCAGGACCTTTGCAATTCTCCCTGGCATGCTCTCAATCAACTTCTGGACCAAATCCTGACTGATAGCAGTCCATTCTTGCATAATCAATACTTGCATTTTGCCAGAATGTGTTGGTTTTTGTTTGTCCACCTGTCTCTTGATGATTGACAACAAGTTCTCAATGGGATTAAGATCTGGGGAGTTTCCAGGCCATGGACCCAAAATCTCTATGTTTTGTTCCCTGAGCCATTTAGTTATCCCCTTTGCTTTATGGCAAGGTGCTCCATCATGCTGGAAAAGGCATTGTTGGGTGCCAAACTGCTCTTGGACGGTTGGGAGAAGTTGCTCTTGGAGGACATTCTGGTACCATTCTTTATTCATGGCTGTGTTTTTAGGCAAGACTGTGAGTGAGCCAATTCCCTTGGCTGAGAAGCAACCCACAAATGAATGGTTTCAGGATGCTTTACAGTTGGCATGAGACAAGACAGGTGGTAGCGCTCACTTCTTCTTCTCCGAATAAGCTGTTTTCCGGATGTCCCAAACAATTGAAAAGGGGATTCATCAGAGAAAATGACTTTACCCCAGTCCTCAGCAGTCCACTCCCTGTACCTTTTGCAGAATATCAGTCGGTCCCTGATGTTTTTTCTGGAGAGAAGTGGCTTCTTTGCTGCCCTCCTTGAAACCAGGCCTTGCTCAAAGAGTCTCCGCCTCACAGTGCGTGCAGAAGCACTCACACCAGCCTGCTGCCATTCCTGAGCAAGCTCATCACTGCTGGTAGTCCGATCCCGCAGCTGAAACAGTTTTAAGATATGGTCCTGGCGCTTGCTGGTTTTTCTTGGGTGCCCTGGAGCCTTTTTGACAACAATGGAAGCTCTCTCCTTGAAGTTCTTGATGATGCGATAGATTGTTGACTGAGGTGCAATCTTTCTAGCTGCGATAGTCTTCCCTGTTAGGCCATTTTTGTGCAGTGCAGTGGTGACTGCACGTGTTTCTTTAGAGATAACCATGGTTAACTGAAGAGAAGCAATGATACCAAGCACCAGCCTCCTTTTAAAGTGTCCAGTGGTGTCATTCTTACTTAATCATGACTGATTGTTCGCCAGCCCTGTCTTCATCAACACCAACACCTGTGTTAATGGAACAATCACTAAAATGATGCTAGCTGCTCCTTTTAAGGCAGGACTGCAATGATGTTGAAATGTGTTTTGGGGGTTAAAGTTCATTTTCTAGGCAAATATTGACTTAGCAAGTAATTGCTGTTAAGATGATCACTCTTTATGACATTCTGGAGTATATGCAAATTGCCATTAGAAAAACTGAAGCAATAGACTTTGTTAAAATTAATATTTGTATCATTTTCAAAACGTTTGGCCATGACTGTACATGACACATGGTAGAAGGTTCCCTGATCAGATGAAACCAAAGTAGAACATTTTGGACTAAATGCAACATGCTATGTGTGATGGAAAACTAATATTGTACATCACCTTAAAATCACCATCCTCACTAATAAACATGGTGGTGGCAGCATCATGCTGTGGGGATCCTTTTCTTCAGGAGGAACAGGGAAGCTGGTCAGGGCTGATAGGAATCTTGATGGAGCTAAATATGATCCAATCATGGAGGAAAACCTGTTAGAGGCTGCAAAAGATTTGAGACTGGGTTCATCTTCCAGCAGGACAATCATTCTAAACATTAAAAGAAATAAAACACTGGTGCTCAAAATTGTATAGTTATTGTGAAAACACAATAGTTTTATTGACATGTTGGAGCTGCCGGTAGAGGATGGGGACCACGTGAAAACCTGTCAAATAATCAAGGACAAAAAATACTACCACACTTCCTGTCATATATGTGTACCCTAATACTTTAGGATCAGGGATCAAGTTAGAAGACTATATGCAATATGTGACTGAAAATAAACTGTACAGTACGTACTGTACATACCAATAATTAATGTTGCCCACTGCGGTACTAGAAATATGGTGGCTTATTAGGGTACCCCACTCTGGGAACAAGAATGGGGCAGGAACAATGGTGCTTAATTAATGGCCAAGTAAGCAATATTTAGAAGAATAACTCAAGCAAAATAGTGGAGAATCGATAACTTAAAAAAAAAATGAATCTAAATGAAAGTTGTGTGATTGCTTGAATCATACTGCTGTAATCTGCGCTGTGTCTGTTGTTTGTGCTCAAGCCCTATACTTTTTAAGGAGATGTGGATAGCAGCTCAGAAAGCTTGGTATCAGTTGCAGGTAATGGATTTGCAATAGGATAACGACCCAAAACACACAGCAAAAAACACCCAAGAATGGCTAAGAGGAAAACATTGGACTATTCTGAATTGGCCTTCTATGAGCTTTGACCTTAATCCTATTGAACTTCTTTGGAAAGAGCCGAAACATGCCGTCTGGAAAAGGCAACCTTCAAACCCAAGACAACTGAAGCAGTTTGCTCTTGAGGAGTCACCAAAATACTTGTGGAGAGATGCAAACGTCTCATTGATAGTTACAGGAATTGTTGGATTGCAGTGATTGCCTCAAAAGGTTGTGCAACAAAATATTAAGTTAAGGGAAACATAATTTCTGTCCAGGCCTTTTTCATGAGTTTAATTTTTTTTTTTTAAATCCTGTGGCAGCGGGGATGAAAAGCAATGTCTGACTTTCATTTGTTCATTTTCATCGATTTTTTATTAATTATTACTTTTGTCAGATTCAAGTTATTTTTGTGACCATTGTGGGTTCTTCTTTCATTAAATGAGGGTACCAACAATTTTTTCCATGTGTGTATGTCTTTGGAGAGTGGAAGGAAACCAAACTACCTGGGGGAGACCCACATAAACACAAGGAGAACATACAAACACCTAGCAGATATTGTCCTTATTGTGATTTGAACCTAGTACCCCAGCACTGCAAGGCTGCAATGCTATCCAGTGAGACACTGTGCGGGCAATGGAGGAGATTTGTTTTTCTATTGCATCCTACAGGTGCTTGATCCAGTTTATATTTGGGAGTTTAGAGACAAGTCAAGACCTTAAAATCTTTGCCAAGTTCTTCAAACCATTCCTGAAGAGTTTTAAAATGTGACGGATTACTTTATTCTGCTGTTAGAGGTCACTGCCTTATAGAATATGTACTTGGTCTACAATGTTTAGCTGGGTGTACAAAAAACACTTACAGTACATACATCTTAGACACCAAGATTTACCATCGGAGAATCACCCAGGTTTATCTTCTTTACATAGGCCGAGCTAGTGCCACCCTTCCCCAGGTAAATGATATACATCCTTCAGATCAGATAACTTTCTTCTATTGCTTCATGGTCCAGTTCTAACGCCCACATGACCACTGTAAGTGCTTTTGTGGGAAGACAGTAGAGATGAGCAAATAGACTTAAAGCAATTTTCTATGAATATCCGAACATTAATACAATTTTCCAAAATCTGAATTTTTTTTAGCAGATAATGCCCTTGGAGCCAGCAAAAATAGTAATCACAGCTCCCTACCCCAATGTCATATGGCTCCCTTCTTCCAGCTAAAGTTTGTTCCCTTCAGACTTCACTATTTGCTGTCTTTGGCACTTACAAGTCATAATGATGTTGCATGAGGACTGAAGAGAAGAAAACTGTAGCTGGATGTAGGGAGCCAAAGGAGAACCAGGCATGGAGCTTGCACAGTAAAAGAGGTGAGGATATTTTTTTGTTATTCAAACATCTTTAACCGGCAATCAGGGCTCATATAACTTCCATCTCATAAATTCTATGTGACTCAAATGTTTTAGTGTAATTTGGTCAAATCTGCTGAGCAAAAGTTTTGGTAGTAAGGTTAACTCTAGTGGGCAGGGGCAGAATCTGACAGGTCTATGTTTCCCTATATACAAGTTGTGATACACTCTGGTTTCAGACCTTTCTTCCGCAGCCCAGATGAACATTTATAGAAATGTATGCTACATTAGCTCGGCTCTGGGAATGGACCATTGTAATAAATGTGTCCCATCCTAGGGAGACCTCTGATGAGCCTGGGACCAGAAGGTCACAATACCTTATTGATTGCAGGTCTACAACTTGTGTTTCAGTAAATCTACTTTCTTTTAGTTTTCCTATCTGGCTGTTCTTTGTAGCCTTAATTGCAGGGGCAGTATTTTGTGACCACTGCCCTCCACTAAAAAAAGTCACTTGTCTTGCCATCTGACACTGGTTATAGATTTTCTTTCTATGCTGACCACTTTGGGAGGATCCAGTCTCTGGAAGAAGCTGAGGAGTCATGACAATTGCAGCTATTATGAGTTGCTGCATTAGAGGAGTTTGGAGTTTTTTCCTTTTTGTGTCTATTTTCCCTCTATCTGCCTCCCTTACCCTATTTTGTATTATTGTTGTGGTAAGACAAGTGTCCTTACTGGCCTTCACATTAGCAAGGGTGAGTTCAGGGCCAGTGAAGGCTTAGACACATGATGGTGATGGAGGAAAGGACCTGTATAGGGACATTAGGGAGCCTAGGGTGAAGACTCAGGTGCGGGCCAAGGGGGTGACCCCTCTCCCTATCACCAAGGCCTTTCTTCTATACCATACTCATTGTAACCTATGTATTGCGCCACACACGGCATCCATACGTCCTGGCATGAAAACCAAACAGTCAAGTCTTTGCTCCACAAGTATTTTAATGAGTCTTATGTACCAATGACCCTATCAGTGGTGCACCAGTTATCCCTCCATAGACAACCTTGGTAGGTAGAAACCACTGCATAGCAGTAATAATCTACAAAATCTGCCATTTTGTATCCTGTATGCTTTGAGCCAGTCCTTCAGCCATTACAATTTGATCTTTGTCTAAATTTAAACTTACTAATTTTCTGATTTCAAAGTCCAATCTTAAAAAATTGATAACTGTAACAAAATCTTAAAAGCCAAGATATTTATATCTTGTAATTTTACACATATGATTTTACACGTTAAATTTTCTGTGTGGTGGATATACATGTGTCTCATAAATGTGAGTAACAATATTTTATTATTTTAAATTTAACTTCCATAAAACCTACTTTATTACATATGAATTGCAAATTTCCTATGTAAGACACCATTTACACATTGTGATGAGAACACAGAACTCAAAAATGTCCTTCGATTTGTGTTTTAGCAACACTCTGTCTATTAACCTCGTCGTAAGATGTTACCCCTTTAAAATTAATTTGTAACAAACATCCCAGTTTTATTATATTTTATTCCTTTTTTATTCTATATAATTTACAAGATATTTGTCATAATAAGGATTGAATGTGTAAAACATATGTGTAAACTTAAATGTAAAAGCCCCAATGTGAGTGAGACAAGATATTTAGATTTTTATTCATTATACCTCAATTGAATTAATCTTTATTTACCCTACAACTACATTGTAAGCAATGGATGTTTTCATTCTGGTTATGAAGTCTATGCCTGGAGACAATAAAAAGTAATACATCATACATAGGATACATCATAGATCATTGAAATCCAAGCATTGGTTCTATACCAAAAAATAGAAAATACTTTGCCCCATAGAGAAGCCTGAATAAAATGGAGGTCAGGCATGCTGCTGCTTTATTAACCCCTTAACAAGCTAGGACATAACGACCTAGGATCTGATCAGCTGGCTAAAAGATGCTGCAGCAGTTAAACCCCTTAGATTGTGCTTTCAAACACTGACAATGTTATCTAAAGGTGGTGTCACACCTGGCGACGTCGCTAGCGACATCGCCGAAAAAGTGCCGTATCAGCGATGTCGCTAGCGACGTCGCGCTGTGTAAATGAGCGGCGCGACCGCGTTTTATCGCTGGTCGCAGGTTGACAGGTTTATGGGAAGAACCGTAAACCTGTCAACCGGCGACCTGCGATAAGGCTGGATCGCGGCGTGTGACATCGCCAGAGCGATGTCGGCGGCGATCTAGCCTATACCACAGCGTTGCTGCGGATCACTCGCTGGGCTGAGCCCAGCCCAGCGAGCGATGTCACCGCCCGCATTGCTGCGGTGTAGCCGGCCGCAGCGATGCTGTGTGACAGCTGGCCAGCGATGTCGGAAGCGAGCGGGCACCCGCGCATCGCTTCCGACATCTCTGGCCAGATCGTGCTGTGTGACAGCACCTTAAGATGCTGCAGTGGGGATCGTGCTATTCCCTGCCACCATTGGAGACCTCATGATGTGATCATGGGGCATATAAGTGTTGCCATCATAGCTAGGGGACTGTAATGATCAGACACTTCAGTAATGAGGGGCCCTTAAGGTACCGTTACACGAGGCAATGTTGCCAGCATCGCCGAAAAGTGACATAAGCATCGCTGTTGCTGTTGAGATCGCTAGTGCATAGCAACGTGTGACAGGTTGATTCAACAGTGATAAGTTGCTTGAGCGGGGTTGCCAGGTTTATGAACATGTTCTGAAACCTGGTGATGTTGCTCAGGCGACCTACTAGTATTGCTCTGTGTGACACCGCAATAGCGATGTTGAAAGCAACTTCCCCTATTCACTACATTGATAAGTATCGCTCGCTGGGTTGCACAAAAGCCAGCGAACTAAAGTAGATTTCAAAATCCTAGTTACGTTGCCTATGATATTTCGGCGTGTTGACATCTCCAAGGCAAAAGTGCCAAAAACGTGCGCGCTCCCGTGAAGTTGCCGGCAACATCGCAGCAATGTCGCCACGTGTAACGGTACCTTAAGAGCAAAGTGAAATAAAGAAAAAGTGAAAAAAAGTTTTTAAAAACATTAAAAAGTTTAAATCACCCCCTTTTGCCCCTTTAGAAATAAAACTATATATAAAAAATAAATGTAAATACACATATTTTGTATCACAGTGTTCAGAAATGCCCAATCTATAAAAATATAAAATTAATCAATTAGATCTGTAAACTGCGTAACGAAAAAAAGTCCAAATGGCAAAATTATGTTTGTTTGGTTGTCGCAACATTGCAATAAGATGCAATAATGGGTAATCAAAACAACGTATCTACCCAAAAATGGTATCATTAGAAACATCCGCTCAAGATGCAAAAAATAAGAAGTCACACAGCCCCAGATCATGAAAAATTAGAACGCTAGGGGTTGTGGAAAATAACACCAAAAGTGCAAGTCTTTTTTTGGGGGAAAAATTTTAAAAATGTAAACATTTTCTTTTAGCCACTAAGGTAAAAAAGTTTGATATCTACGAATTCTGACCGACCTAAGGCATCATACCGACATGTCAGTTTTACCATATAGAGAATACGGTAAATGAGAAGAAAAAAAAGACAATCTTGTCTTAGCCTGTCTCTAATACTAAAGGTATTTCACAGGGAAAGGGGAAAGAAAGTAGCTTCTCCGCATGTACTCACGGACTGCTGACACCGGTGTGGTGGTTGGCGCCCACCCAATCAATGAATATAAGGAAAACTTGCCAATGTCATTCTTCTGTTCAAAGATTCTTTATTTGCATACCATGGTTAAAAACATCATTGGACACAATCCGGGGGACCCGCTGGACGCGTTTCGAGGAATGATCTCTTAGTCGTTAGCAGACGACTAAGAGGTCATTCCTCTAAATGCATCTAGCAGGTCCCCTGCGAGGGTCCAATGATGTTTTTAAACATGGTGTGCAAATAAAGAATCTTTGAACAGAAGAATGACACATTGGCAAGTTTTCTTTATATTCTATTGCAAAAACTTTACCTTGAATCAGCCAAATAATGTGAAGGACAGAGCAGGACAGGGGTCCTGACTTTTCATCCACATGTACTTGCATATAGCTATATAGATAATTGCTTAGCATATGCCATGCCCCTACTTGTACAAAGTACAACAAATGCAGCAAAACAAAAGGTGGGGGGAACACTATCTTATTTCTTTGGTTTTGTTGTAATTAAGATAAGATTTTAATAATAGACATAGCCTAGGACTGTCCTGAGTTTTAAAACCTTGTCGCGGTAGGATGGTTTTTATGCTTTTTTCATCACAATTGCTTAAACTAAAACCCCTACATTATTCATAAGTACTATTACTGTTAATTTATTAAATAGAAAAAATTTTTGCTTGTGGCACCATTTTCCAAAACATGTAACATTATAATTTTTCACTATATGGACTTGTGTTTTGCTCCTTAAGCTGACAATTTTTACTGGTGTGAGTTTGAGTCAGATTCGATATTTTTATCGACTGTTATTGCATTTTATTACAATATTGTGGTGCACAAAAAAAAACATAAGGTCACATTTGGGAGTCACATTTGGGGGTCACATTTGGGGTTTACATTTGGGAGCTTGCATCCGTTGGAAGGATACATTAAAGGACCCTTTTTTTCCCCTTGCCATTTTCATGGCATGTATGTTCATGTTTAGCATACATATATGTACCATGCATTAACGCATGCGTTTCCCACAGACTCCAATGTTGAGAAAATGCATGCGTTTTTCCAAAAGCATCAAGAATTGCTGCATACCACATTTTTTGCTGCACTTGCAAAAATATGTAGCATCAAATGCATTGCAGTTTTGCAATGCATTTTTTGCATTGTAGTCCATGGGCGCGTTAACGCATGCGTTTTTCAACATTTGCACATGAAAATAGCGCATGTATTTAGCAAATCCATTGAAATAGAAAAAATGATGGCACTCACCATGAGATGTCTGTTCAAGTGCAGATCTTTATTTCAGGTTGGAATGAGAGTTACAGGTGTGTGAGGATGGAGGGTGGTGCGGAGGAGGACGACGGGCGCACTGTTTCACGTATATCACGCTAATATATGAATATATATATATGTGAAATGGTGCGTCCGTCATCCTCCTCGGCACCACCCTCCCTCCCTACACACCTGTAACCCTCATTCCAACCTGGAATAAAGATCTGCACTTGAACAGACATCTCAAGGTGTGTGCCGTCATTTTTTCTATTTCAATGGATTATACAAATGTATACATGAGTTGAGCAACACTTCCCCTCCCCCGTCTTCATGCTGGTTAGTGTCCTTTCTAACAAAGACAGCCACTAATGCCCGGGACCTTCACATTTCCCCAGCATTTAGCAAATGCATGACGGAAGTCTGACCCTAGCCTAATTCTGATTCTTTTCTCATTATGCTTTTCACTTTTTATAGATCATATATACCAAATATATAGCAAATATGTGCATTCTTTTGTTTGCTTTGATTTTATTATTTGTTTTATTTTTAATGGTGATAAAGGGAGGGTGATTTTAATGTTTATTTTATTTTTTTTCATTTTTTTGTTTACTTTTCAGTGTATTTATTAGTTCCCATAGGACTTAAAATTTCAACCATCTGATTGCCTGTGCTGTATACAAAAGTGTACTAGCACTGCTATGTATAGCAAAAATATATAAATATATAGCAAAAATGTATAGCAAAGTCTACTAGGAATGACAGCTAAACATCTTCAGCACACCTTTGGCTGTCATAGCAACCCATTGTCACCCTGCATTCATGTCACAGGTGTGCTGTGCTTGGAATGACGTGCACCCCTGCCAGCATGGTGTTTGTGCAGTAAATGCCACTGTGAGAGATTTACAGCAGCATGTAACAGGTTAACATCTGCAGGCAGAGATTCACTTCACTTGCAGATGTTAGCAGAAGATGATGGCCGAATAATTCAATAATAAGAATAATTTGAGTAATCAAATTTTGGAGATGACACCCCTCTGAGAATTCATCTGTGCTTAGTGACTATTTTGACTAGTGATGAATGAGTGTAATCGTTACTATTCGCTAATCGCAGAGATAGTACAGTATTCACAATATTCAATACTCGGCGAGTAACACTGGACACGAGTGAAGTGTGTCAATTGTGAACGATCTGCCACATATTGCCAGCTCGCTTCAGTACAGAAAAAGTGTCGGCCCCCCAGGTAAAGCAGATTGAATGGGAGGCTCTGGGGGGCACAGCTAAGTGTTTTATGAAAAAATCCCCACTCTCCCGCCCTGTCCCGGAAATACTCGTTTTATAGCTAGTTGTGTGTGGGCGGAGCCTATCACTAATTGAATAACATTGAACTCGCTATTTGGAAGAGTATACAAGTATTGAAAACTACTCGTTATCAGTATAGAGAATGCAAATATTTCTCTACTTGTTCATCACTAATTTTGACTCATGGGTAATTTCCAGAAATGACCAGGGGATGTTGCAGGATGAAATTTACAAATATGCCATATGGAAGATAGTATAGGATGAACATCATTGGGACCTGATAAAATCAGATCCCGATGATGTCACCGGTCAGACTATAATTCTGCATCAGAATGCAGGAGCTTTCGGGACTCTGGGGGCCCTGACCCCTCCTGACTGCTGACCATAGAGAAACATTGGTGCTGCACAAAGCCCAGCAATCAATTGTCTACAGAGGGCAGTCACAAATAGGTGAATCCTAAATTCATGTGTGGACAACAGTTGATACTGGTCAACATATTCTGAGCACTTACGGTATTATTCTTAAAATCAAGCCCAATACCTGAGACACCAAAAATGCTTTTTTCATTTATTCACAAGTGTAATTCATAATAAATACAAGTTGGAACCCCATAAGTGTATTAAAAGATCACTGAAAATGGAATAGTAATCTTGTGTACATTTTGTTGCATTTATTAAAATGCAATTCCTTAATAAAGCAAAACAAGTTGATAACATATTTCCTGTCTCCAATCTTACTAAGCCATAATTTCTTGGTCTTCAGTACATCAATATGACAATATGAACTAAACATAGATCACCATAGAACACTTCGTATTCTTATTTTTTTCTTTTCTTTTCCTTTTTACAAAAATACCCTTAGTGTCCAATTTGTAGGGTTTTAACATTCCTTAAGAGACCACGGTCAGTACATAGTTCAAAGTGTCCTACTTTTACCAGATCTTACACCAAAGTCCAATTACACAAAGTAAAAGGATTGAAAGGATGTTTTACCTTGCAAGTGTCACAATAACTCAACATCAAATTCATAAACCAGCAAATAGGGAATATCTTTTGTCACAAGGGAAAGGAGAATCATGACAATAGCAAGTTGTTTTTTATAAGCCAGGGCAAAAGATTAAAGAGCCGGGAATTATGTAAGTAAAAGCATAATCTATGTTTTCTTCATGCATGGATTTCCCGGTGTGTAAGCGTCTTTAGACCGTACCTGCTCAGCGCCAGAGTGTGAAATCTGGAGGCAGCAGGTACCTTTGTCGGCCAGTGGTGAAATCACTTGATGTAACAAGAAAAATCAGAGCGGAGCAAAGTAGAGAGAGAATGAGGAAATGTGTAGTGAAGGGATTAGAACTCAAATATTGCTTCACGTTATGTATAATATATTAAGCGAATGTCCACCTATCAATACCATGTTGCTTTACATTTAACACTATGTTCAGATTTACCGTATTTTTCCTTTTATAAGACGCACTTTTTTTCCTCCAAATTTTGGAGGAAAGTGGGGGTGCGTCTTATAATCGGAATATAACATTCTGGCATCCTGGGTTACTTGGGGGGAGGGGGGCAGCGGTGAAGTGGGGTCAGAAGTGGCAGGGAATGGTCCCTGCTGAAGAATCAGGCGGCAGGAGCACCACGTGTCCCCGCTCATTACCGACATGAATATTCACTTCACTTGTTCCATGCGCACTGAAGACAGCGCACAGAGCTGGGCATGGGAGCAGGGAGCGCTCCTTTACTCTAATAGCCGGCACATTTGGCTGCTCCCCAGCTTCCTGCAGCTGCTGTGGAGATCGTGCCGGGCTATTAAAGTAATGGAGGAGCGGGGTGTAGCAGCAGAGGCAAGTGAATCAGCACTGAGCTTGTGCTGAATCATTGCCATGATGACAGGGGCAGAGCAGGGCAGATCCGTACCTTGTGTCAGCTTTCCAAGGTCCCTCTGCTCTGTTTGCTGAGCCCTGCTTCACAGAGCTGAGAACCAGGAAGTGGCCGATCTTCATTCACACTGCACTCATCTGAAGCTGGCAGGGCTGGAGACCGAGCATCATCACTACAGCACAGCTCCTCCGGTTCAGCTCTGCCTCCATATAACAGGACATCACACTACAGCACAGTGCAGAGTGCACTGCTCCCCAGCTCTGCCTCTATATTACAGGACATCACACTACAGCACAGTGCAGAGTGCACTGCTCTCCCAGCTCTGCCTCTATATTACAGGACATCACACTACAGCACAGTGCAGAGTGCACTGCTCCCCCAGCTCTGCCTCTATATTACAGGACATCACACTACAGCACAGTGCAGAGTGCACTGCTCTCCCAGCTCTGCCTCTATATTACAGGGCATCACACTACAGCACAGTGCAGAGTGCACTGCTCCCCAGCTCTGCCTCTATATTACAGGGCATCACACTACAGCACAGTGCAGAGTGCACTGCTCCCCCAGCTCTGCCTCTATATTACAGGACATCACACTACAGCACAGTGCAGAGTGCACTGCTCTCCCAGCTCTGCCTTTATATTACAGGGCATCACACTACAGCACAGTGCAGAGTGCACTGCTCCCCCAGCTCTGCCTCTATATTACAGGGCATCACACTACAGCACAGTGCAGAGTGCACTGCTCCCCCAGCTCTGCCTCTATATTACAGGACATCACACTACAGCACAGTGCAAAGTGCACTGGTCCCCCAGCTCTGCCTCTATATTACAAGACATCACACTACAGCACAGCTCCTCCGGTTCAGCTCTGCCTCCATATAACAGGACATCACCCTACAGCACAGTGCAGAGTGCACTGCTCCCCCAGCTCTGCCTCTATATTACAGGACATCACACTACAGCACAGTGCAGAGTGCACTGCTCTCCCAGCTCTGCCTCTATATTACAGGGCATCACACTACAGCACAGCTCCTCCGGTTCAGCTCTGCCTCTATATTACAAGACATCACACTACAGCACAGTGCAAAGTGCACTGGTCCCCCAGCTCTGCCTCTATATTACAGGGCATCACACTACAGCACAGCTCCTCCGGTTCAGCTCTGCCTCTATATTACAAGACATCACACTACAGCACAGTGCAAAGTGCACTGGTCCCCCAGCTCTGCCTCTATATTACAGGACATCACACTACAGCACAGTGCAGAGTGCACTGCTCTCCCAGCTCTGCCTCTATATTACAGGGCATCACACTACAGCACAGTGCAAAGTGCACTGGTCCCCCAGCTCTGCCTCTATATTACAAGACATCACACTACAGCACAGCTCCTCCGGTTCAGCTCTGCCTCTATATTACAAGACATCACACTACAGCACAGTGCAAAGTGCACTGGTCCCACAGCTCTGCCTCTATATTACAGGGCATCACACTACAGCACAGTGCAGAGTGCACTGCTCCCCCAGCTCTGCCTCTATATTACAAGACATCACACTACAGCACAGTGCAGAGTGCACTGCTCCCCCAGCTCTGCCTCTATATTACAGGGCATCACACTACAGCACAGTGCAGAGTGCACAGCTCCCCCAGCTCTGCCTCTATATTACAGGGCATCACACTACAGCACAGTGCAGAGTGCACTGCTCCCCCAGCTCTGCCTCTATATTACAGGGCATCACACTACAGCACAGTGCAGAGTGCACTGCTCCCCCAGCTCTGCCTCTATATTACAGGGCATCACACTACAGCACAGTGCAGAGTGCACTGCTCCCCCAGCTCTGCCTCTATATTACAGGACATCACACTACAGCACAGTGCAGAGTGCACTGCTCTCCCAGCTCTGCCTCTATATTACAGGGCATCACACTACAGCACAGTGCAGAGTGCACTGCTCCCCCAGCTCTGCCTCTATATTACAGGGCATCACACTACAGCACAGTGCAGAGTGCACTGCTCCCCCAGCTCTGCCTCTATATTACAGGGCATCACACTACAGCACAGTGCAGAGTGCACTGCTCCCCCAGCCCTGCCTCTATATTACAGGGCATCACACTACAGCACAGTGCAGAGTGCACTGCTCCCCCAGCTCTGCCTCTATATTACAGGACATCACACTACAGCACAGTGCAGAGTGCACTGCTCTCCCAGCTCTGCCTTTATATTACAGGGCATCACACTACAGCACAGTGCAGAGTGCACTGCTCCCCCAGCTCTGCCTCTATATTACAGGACATCACACTACAGCACAGTGCAAAGTGCACTGGTCCCCCAGCTCTGCCTCTATATTACAAGACATCACACTACAGCACAGCTCCTCCGGTTCAGCTCTGCCTCCATATAACAGGACATCACCCTACAGCACAGTGCAGAGTGCACTGCTCCCCCAGCTCTGCCTCTATATTACAGGACATCACACTACAGCACAGTGCAGAGTGCACTGCTCTCCCAGCTCTGCCTCTATATTACAGGGCATCACACTACAGCACAGCTCCTCCGGTTCAGCTCTGCCTCTATATTACAAGACATCACACTACAGCACAGTGCAAAGTGCACTGGTCCCCCAGCTCTGCCTCTATATTACAGGGCATCACACTACAGCACAGCTCCTCCGGTTCAGCTCTGCCTCTATATTACAAGACATCACACTACAGCACAGTGCAAAGTGCACTGCTCCCCCAGCTCTGCCTCTATATTACAAGACATCACACTACAGCACAGTGCAGAGTGCACTGCTCCCCCAGCTCTGCCTCTATATTACAGGGCATCACACTACAGCACAGTGCAGAGTGCACAGCTCCCCCAGCTCTGCCTCTATATTACAGGGCATCACACTACAGCACAGTGCAGAGTGCACAGCTCTCCCAGCTCTGCCTATTCACTAGTCAGTGTGAAATACGACCAAGTTGGACGTGTCATGGATGATTAAACTGGAATGGCCTCCCCCTCTCTGGACGTCTGGATGCGAGAGTCAGCTGCTTGTGTTTTTAAGTAGCTCCACACTCCTGTCCTGACAGGGGGGGAGGCCATTCAAAGTTAATCATGTGTGACACGTCCAACCTAGTTGTATATCACACGGACAGTGTGATACCAGCCTTAGACGGACACTGGCATTATAAGACGGACCCCATTTAACATTAAAAAATATTTTTTTTCTCTTTTCCTTCACCAAACTTGGGGGTGCGTCTTATAATCAGGTGCGTCTTATAAAGCGAAAAATACGGTAGTTGTTAGTAATAGTTAATATTTTTTTATTAAAATGAACCTGTAAGCAGTTTTTTCACATATAAGCTGTGGCCACCACTAGTAAGACCTTATATACAGCATTCTGGAATACTGTATATAAGTCCCCAGGCCAATTTTTTATTATACTCACCTGAGGAGTGGTCCGGTCTGATGGGCATCACCTGTCTTGGTCCAGCGACTCCTTTCTTCTTGCAATTCTCCGTCCTCCTCTGCTTCTAGTGGGTGACACATCCTAAATCAGCTACACACAGTCTCCTCCATTGTGCTCCTGTGCACTCTCACTTCTTCCTGCCTTGCTGAGGGCAGAGCAAGATGCTGTGATGCACAGGTGCAGGGAAAGTTTAAAAACGCCTGCACATGTGCACTACATAGGTATTCTTTGGCCTTTCCATGCTCTAGTGAAATACAGTACATTACTTTGTCCTCAGCAGAGCAGAGAGAAATGCGAGTGTGCAGGAGCGCAATGGAAGAGACATAGGACACATCAGCAACAAGAAGCAGAGAAGGAGAAGGAAATCGCAAGGAGAGGAGGTGACGGACCAAGATGAGCGACACCTATTGGACTGGACCACCCTCCAGATAAGTATAATAAAAGCTGTTTTTTACATTAGACTGATTGGCCTGGGGACTTATATACAGTATTCCAGAATGATGTACTGTATATAAGGTCTTACCAGTGGTGGCCGCAGCTTATAGGCAAAAAAACTGCTGACCGGTTCACTTTAAATACAGAACTTGATTGATATCCTCAGTGCTGGGCACAGTGACAAACAGAACACAACAGAACTGCAGAGATGTCAATCAAGGCAGTTGGTGGCGGCTATTAAGCAAAGTTTATTGACAGACCCTAGAGTACTTGCTAAAATTGGGACTGCTCTCATAGGACTTGCTCATTTGTATAATAGATCAAAGTGTGTATTCTCTGCAATACTAAGTGAGTTTATATGAGGCCACAATGGTATGTTTTTACTTGCAGTTTACTCCCCCAAAATGTTGCGTTTTTAACAGCCATAGAATTCTCAATTATCTTTAAAAGGGTTGTTCAGCATTATGTTTATTTTTTGCTTAAAGCGTAATCACCATTTAAATTTGTACTTAATAATAATATAGAGCAAGTGATTTTAATAAAGTTTATAATATGGTTCATTAGAAAATCCTGGCTGGTTATCATTCATAATCGTTCCACAAAGGTGTCCCCACTGCTCTGTGTGTGAAGCAGATTCTGTGCCAGGGCCATCTTCACAGTGAATATGGACATGTAATCAGATAATGGAGAGGGGGCATGTCCTTCCCTGAGTGCCTGCAGTTTATGGGCAAACAATATATCAGATTACAGCACAGAGCTGAGCAATGTCAGGATATAAACTCCTCTTTACAAGCTTCCCTGTTCTGTCATCTGTCTCCACTCAGCAATCGCTGTGGCTGTCTCCCCATATAGCTCATTACCAGCCTGCTCTCACAGACAGTGCTATCAGCTGCTGGCCACTCCCACACAGACAGAAAATGCAGCTTTTAAAACACCACAGAAAAATGTGTGAAAATCAGTCATATGTCATTAAAAATCATTGTCTTAGCTGCTATGTGACCCATCATTAACAACCAGTGCAGTATTGTTTTTTTGTTTTGTTTTTTTTCCAATGAAATGACATTTACACTTTAAACACTTCCTGTTCTAAAATGATAGAGGCATACTGAATCTGGATTTTTAGAACAGCCTATGCCTAATAAGGCTTAAGTGCCTTCCCTGAAAGCATTAGGGTGCATTCATATGCTACGTATTTGCTGCATATTTTTACGCGAGGGCTGTTGCAGTTTTTTGTAGCCAAAACCAGGAGTGGAACAATATGAGGAAAAGTCTAGTAGAAACAAGTGCTCCACTTCTGGATTTAATCACCCACTCCTGTTTTTAATCAGCCACTCCTGATTTTGGCTACAAAAACTGCAAGAGCACTCGAGTTAAAATATGCAGCAAATACGCAATGTGTGAACGCACCCTAAGTACATGTTATGTGAAGTAGATTCTGACCTAGGACATTGATCCAGGGAACTAATCTGATTGCCGTATGTGGAGTCAGGAAGGATTTTTTTTCCCTAACATGGGGCAATTACAATCTGCCTAAGGCTAGGGTCAGATTTTGCAGGGGTAGAGCTGAAATCTTAGACTTTGGCAGCAATAACCCGGTACTAATGTCATGTTAACACTGCTAATGTTAACCTAGGGGGAGGCCGGCCTTACCGCAGCCCCAATGCCAGCATCTGATGGAAATTTCAAGTTATTTCCTAATGCGATCAAAGACGCGTCTGAAGTCGTCATTGCTCACGTTAGGAAATAACGCAAGATTTCTCTGAGATGCCGGTGTTGGAGCCGTGGTAAGGCCGGCCTCCCCATAGGTTAACATTAGCAGTGTTAACATGGCATTAGCACCGCGCTATTGCTGCCAGAGTCTAAGTTTTTAGTGCTATCCCAGCAAAACGTTAATCTGACCCTAGCCTTAGACAGATTGTAATTGCCCCATGTTAGGGAAAAAAATCCTTCCTGACTCCACATACAGAAATCGGATTAGTTCCCCAGACAGCAAAACGTTAATCTGACCCTAGCCTAATGGGGTTTTTGCCTCCACTTAATTATCATATCAAGTCTTAGGGTACCTTTACATGCCAAAACCAGCGGAGACATTTTTGGTGGTGATATTTATCGCCACCAAATTGCCTCCTTATTGCGGCGTGTATTTCGGGAATTTGGCGGTGATAAAACCAATGTCGCCTGGTTTCCATTTTAGGGCAGTGCTGTAAAATCGAAACCAGGCGACATTGGTTTTATCGCCACCAAATTCCCGAAATATACGCCGCAATAAGGAGGCAATTTGGCGGCGATAATTCCAGCGAGAAATATCACCGCCAAAATTGTCTCCGCTGGTTGTGGCGTGTAAAGGTACCCATAGTTGGAACTTAATGTAGCTGTAACTTCTTCTGACCTTAAATATATTAAACTAATGCCGGACAATCCCATTAATGCTGTGGATGTCCTCATAGCATGTTCCCAAATCTCTTTTTTTCTTTAATCAAACACTGCAAAATAAATTAAGACTGAATTGTGTGAAAGTTCCTTCATTGTCAGAATCAATTCAAACAGTTTTCATCTTTGGCGTATTGTCTTGCATTGGGGGCAAAGGCTAGGGTCACATTGGGTTATGGACCCATGTTTCCAGGCCATCGCAAATACCGGACAGCGTTACCGGCATGCAATGCCTTAAAATGGAGGCCCATAGCAAGCCATTGCTTATCTTAGTAGCAGCCGCACACAGAGCTGCTGGACGGCCGTTTTTCTTCTGCAGGCATTGGCATTGTTCACACACAATTTGCGTTTTTTTTAACACTCCTAAAACCACATGCGTGCTAAAAAATGTTCCTTGTGTGTCTGAAAGCTTTAAAAACGTTTTTGGACTTAGTCACTTTTTCACCAAATAACCAAAAACGCATGGAAAAAAAATTGTTTGTTGGCCAGGTGGAATTTTTTTTTTGCTTCCTTGTCGACCAACAGCACCCCCCCCGGTGCTGTTGAATTTTTTTCCTTTTTTGTATTCTTGTCGACCAAGGGGGGGACCAAGGGGGGGGAGGGTGCTGTCGGAATTATTTTCTTTTTCCAGTAGTTGCTGACCTGTTTCCACAAACGCTAGCGTTAACGCATGTGCCTTGCGTTAACGCATGCGTTTCCCATAGGGCCCCATGTTAAGAAAACACATGCGTTTTTGCACAAAAAGTTCAGATATACATAAAATCATTCCAGAGTGGGAACAAGAATGTACTTAGATAGTAAAAAAGTCTCAATTGATGCATCAACTGAAAACACCTAGAAACTGCACAATGGCGCACATAAAAATATCGGACAAGCTGAACACATATGGGAAGACAGTAAGTTACATCTCTGCCAAAATGATGGTTAACTATTCACTAGTACCATTTGGTGTACTTACCCTATAAGTCAATACAAACTAGAGAAAGATATTGACTTCTGCCATTCTGCCAGATACAACCAGAAGTTTTGTGAGATGAACTGCAACGAACTGGAAGCTATGAAGGACTGCAACCTAGACTCAACTCAAGATGCAGCAATGACACCGGTCGTCAATAGGAGAATAGCAATGGGAAAATCACCAATGAATTCAGTGGGTAAGGTCTTCACATCAAGAAATATTTCACTGGTGATGAAGACATGGCTCGTACATAGTCTGGTCTTATCTGTAGTAACGTATAGATGTGAAACCTGAACAATAAAGGGACAAGACCAAAATGTGGTGCTAAAGAAGGATGTTCTCAATGCCACAGATGGAAAAAAAGAAAAAACAAATCAAGTTTTGAAAAAATTAAGCCAAACATGTCATTTGAAGCAAGGACCACCAAGCTACGACTTGTCTATTTTGAACACATCAAGAGAAAAATCACTGGAGAAGAACATCATGGTGGGAATAATAGAAGGAACATAGCAAAGAGGATGACCAGCAACCCAATGGCTTCATACTATCAAGAAAATGACGCTGAAGACCCTAGTGGACATATCTAGCCTTGCAAAAGATTGATCTTCCTAGAGAGCATTCATCCAACAGTTTACCATGGCTTGATTGAGTTAATGGCCTGAATTTGCAGATTATTCCCTTCTGATCATTTTGCAATGCAGTATTGAAATTTTTACAAATTTATTTGCCGTAAAGTAAATTTCTTTGGGAAATTTGGTGAAATTGATAAATTTGAAATCTAAAAGATGAGCTTATCACTATATCCATCATTTTAGCTTTAAAAATATATTCTTATATAAATGATGTCCATTCAAAAGACACATACGGTATATATTTTATAGAGTCTTTGGTTTTCATAAAAGGGTGTTAATACTATTGCACCATGGCAGTGTATAAACACCTTTTATGTAGACTGGCTTGACTTCGATGCAGTATGAATTACTTTCAGAGCCACAATCAGTTCGTTGGAGATATCATACACAAAATTGATTTTCTTATTTTCATCTGACAGGTTTTGTACAAAGAATTCTGCAATTTTATTAAACATCCTGCTAAACTGGCAGAAAAACAGCAGTGCTTGCAGGGCTATAGTAAAGTATCTGTCTGATTGAATGACACATGTCAGACTATGATAAATGACCTACAATCCCCTGTTCTGTCACTCAGGTAAAGGCCATTAATCTTCGTCGAGGGTCTGTGTGGTCAGGCATCCATGACAGCACAATGTCTCATGGTGCCAAAAGCATGAACACAACAATAGGAAATACTCGGAATAACACCGAATTATCATAATATATTATGACTTCCCTTCCCCCCATGCAAAAGGGGTAGAAATATGATTAGACAGATGGAGTGTAGGGCCACAGTTTGCCAACAACAGAGCCCCCCGCAGAGCTTGATGAGGAATGGAGGATCTCAACAAACCAATCACAGAGCTGGCAGTTCAATTACATTGTAATAAAGGGACATTCATCATTCAATTAGGCACCTGTCAGCATTTTACAAAAGGGAAAACTTCTAACCTGGGACTCTTGGGGGAAAACACTACAATGAAGAAGAAGAGAAATAAATGAAAAAGGGACAAAGTCAATTACTGGGAAGACACCACATTCACATGATAGCAAATGGACCAAGATAAATGCTGCCTCTCCATTCTATTGTAGCAGTAATGGGATACCAATAGCGTCCTTGTTACAAAAAAAAGCCACTATTCTTCTCCATACCGAACCCAATGTAAAGAAATTAGAATACTACATCCCTCTGATTCCACCACTATGAATGCCACAGGTAATATAATCTGAAGATTGTTAGAATTTCCTACTTTATTGTTGGATTGTGAAATTATCCAATGAATGTTACCAGATTTCAGACGGCCCCAATTCATTAATTGCATTTATTCTTTTTGAATTGGCAGATTTAAAATATTTAAAAATGGCTTATGATGTTTGATGAATTTATTTTCAGATTTTAAAATGCTTTCTTGTTTATACCTGTACCTTATTTGACCCTTTTGAGTAAAATATTGAACAACCCTTTTAATACATTTTAAAATGTTGTATATATCAAAGAGACAGTTGCACTCTGAATGCTAAGGAATGCAAACAATGAATATAGGAATATGAACAACACATTACTGCTAAGGAAAAATATGGAAAATTTAAGATACTTAGGTAATAAAAAAGGCCAGTTTTATTTCAGCCTAAATGAAAGAAAGAGTAATGCACTATACTAAAATATAACGTATAATAAATAGCTTTAAAAAGAATACTCATACAGACTCACAGCAAAAAGACATGTAGTGGTCATATGAAGATAGTGGGTGGAGGTCCCACCATCTTGAGTATACCCTTAAAGGGATCCTGTCACCTGAATCTAAGTGCCTACACTATCACTAGCTGTCCCTACACCTTCCTAGCTGCTCCCTATCTATCCCTTTCTCATCTAAAGTGGCCATATGAAACATCTCAAAAAATAAGTTTAAACTTACAGCAGTCCCTGAGGTTGGGGGACTGGAAAGGCGGGCCCATGCTCCATTCACCACTCCTCCGTTGTGTAGTGCACGCCCCGCTGGGCGGCATTATTCTTTTTCCTCTCTGCCCCCACCATTTGGAATCTCCTGCCCTCTGTGACATTGTATGCACCGGCCGGACGTCACATCCAGCGCGGTGCATTATGGGGCCAGTCACGTGATCGGCCCTAGTGCATTATGGGCTTAATCACATGATCGGCCCAGCTCCGCGCATGCGCAATGCACTTATTGAAGCCGGGCCGATCACGTGATCGACCCCATAATGTACCGCGCCGGATGTGACGTCCGGCCGGTGCATACAATGTCACAGAGGGCGGGAGATTCCAAAAGGAGGGGGCAGAGAGGAAAAAGAATAATGCCGCCCAGCGGGGCGTGCACTACACAATGGAGGAGTGGTGAATGGAGTGTGGGCCCGCCTTTCCAGTCCCCCAACCTCGGGGACTGCTGTAAGTTTAATCTTATTTTTGAGATGTTTCATATGGCCACTTTAGATGAGAAAGGGATAGATAGGGAGCAGCTAGGAAGGTGTAGGGACAGCTAGTGATAGTGTAGGGACTTAGATTTAGGTGACAGGTTCCCTTTAACTCGGAACAGCTTTGTCAACGAGGCTCCCAAATCACACCAGTTATTTCTCATCAGGGGAGCGATGGTCTGTCATAGTCCTCAGGCTTCAATAACAACCTCTGGTTGTTGAAGTGTGAGGGATTCCATCAATCATAAAGCTGTTCCAGGTCAAGGGAATACTCAAGATGATGGGATCTCCTTTCTTCATATGACCAAGAGATCTGCTTATATGGAATGACCACAACAGATGGGTGAGATTGTTCCATCTATTTCCTCCCTGCTTCTATATACAGACTTTTGAGGTTGTTGCGTGCACACATCATGGTGAATATAATTTGTGAATGAAAGTCTTCTTCTAACATAGATGTGGCACCATAAATTGGGACTATTGTCCTGAACCCTATACTGAGAATACTACATGTCTTTTTGTTGTCAGTCTGTATGTGTATTATTTTTAAAGCAATTTATTAAAAGTTATATTTTAGTATAGTGCACTACTCTTGCTTTCATATTGACTTTGAATTGGGAAGTTTTGTGCCCTACTGTGGCCTTCTAGCTTTAGACTTTATTTGATCCCAGGAGCCAAACATCAAGGTGCATCTCTTTACTGGGTACCTGCTTAAGTAAATGCCTTTCTCTGGGTAAAAATCAACTGTATGTGAGTCGACAGGGACCTGATAATAGAAAATTAAAAACACCTAGCGCTAATGGAAACTGCACAGTCAAAAGGCATGACCCCATAATCTAAATAATTAACTGACGGCAATTCCTAACTTGCAAGTGTGAACAATTACACACTGAACATAACATATACTACAACAAAGATACAGCTGCACTCTGAAAGGGTAAGGAAAGCAAACAATGAATATAGGAATATAAGCATGCATTACTGTTGAAGAAAAACATGACAAAATTGAGTTAACTAGCAACTAAAAAAGTCCTGTCCAAGCATATACATTAAGGGTTTTTTAACCCAGAAAACATGCATTTACTTAGGCAGGTACCCAGTAGAGATGCACATTGACGTCTGTCTATTGGGCTCAAATAAAACTGGACATTTTCATTTGCATTCAATTCTTCACGTTTTCCCTTAGCAGTAATACATGTTCATATTCTTATGTTCATTGTTTGCATCTCTTAGAATTTCAGGGTGCAGCTGCCTTTGTTGTAGCATATGTTATGTTCAGTATGCACCTGTTCAGACTTGCAGGATAGGAACTGCTGTCAGTTTTCTTATTTCAATTAAAATGTTGTATGTTAGGGTATGTGCTCGCTATCCAGAGACGCTGTGTCTTTGACACATTGCCTCCGGACCGGAGGGAACCTGCGGATGAACACAGGGAGATCGCAGCGGCCCTGTGTCCAAGATCTGCTTTCGGTGCAGGGCAGGTCCTCCCTGAATTAACCCGCTGACATCGCCTCTGACTCCGCAGCAAGAAATTAACATGCTGTGGAGCGTGGAAGCACGGCAACACACACCGCATCGGAACAGACACTGCAGTGGGGAGATGCATAGTGAGCATGGGATTTCTAGAAATCCCATTCACTATGCTGCCACTTTACAGTGCAGCGTTTTGCATGCAGAGGCAATAGGCTGCATCCAAAACTCTGCCTAGCCTGATCATGAGTATGCACCCTCCCAAAAAAATAGAATTTGTACTTCACTAAGGTACTACACTCCCTGACCGAAGTTATGTTGCTTATCCATGTTATGTAAATAAAAGCTTATAAGATGATGTTAAATTCAACCATTGGTTGCATACATTACTCTTTTGAAAGCTGAAACCCTCCGAAATGTGGATTAGGTTAAGAAAATAAATTGGCATCAATGCTGAAATATTGATCATTTAATGAACACAGAATGGTCAGATATTAGCAAGACAAAAGTCTTGTCGTCTGGTCATATAATGCACCCAATCCTAGTTTACATCCTCACCTGTGCTCAGTAAATGATCGGTTAATTAGTGGGTGTGTATAAAAAGAAACCCAGCACCCCAGACCTTCACTTGAACTGCAACTTGAGCTCTGAAAACATGCCAAAAATCCACCCTGCGACCAAAGCCTTGATTATCAAGAGGCTGAAGACCAGATGCACTGCAGAGGTGGCTGGCACCTTTAATGTGTCTCAGCGTCAATAATAATATAATAATAAAACTTTATTTGTATGGCGCCAACATATTCCGCAGCACTTTACAGTACAACGGTACATATAAGAAAAATATACGGTACAGAAAGGTAGTGCAGAACAGTAGTTACATACAAAAAACATAGAATCAACTTAGGAAATACAATAAAAAGGAAAAAAATGAAGGTGACCTTGCTCGAAGGAGCTTACAATCTAAGACGGGATGGGAACACAAAGTACAGGGGCTTATAACAATGAATATCTTATGTCTAAATGACTACTGTTAGGGAGAAGGATAGATCGCCCTGAAGAGGTGTGTTTTTAGGGAGCGTCTGAAGCTATGCAAGTTGTGGATGGTCCTAATTTCTTGGGATAGAGCATGCCAGAGGTTTGGTGCAGCTCGAGAGAAGTCATGGAGTCGGGAATGGGAAGTTCGGATTAATGCCGATGTTAGTCTGAGGTCACGTTCAGAGCTAAGGGGACGGGTGGGGTGGTAGACAGAGATGAGGGTGGAGAGGTAAGGAGGTGCCGCACCATGAATAGCTTTGTGGGTGACAACGAGCAATTTGAATTGGATTCTGTAGTGTACGGATAGCCAAGGTAGTGACTAGCACAGAACATAAACATCTGAGTAACGGTTTGCTAGATAAGTGATCCTGGCTGCTGCATTGAGGATAGACTGGAGAGGGGAAAGCTTACTGTGGGGGAGGCCAGCTAATAAAGAATTACAGTAGTCAAGGCGGGAATGAATCAGGGCCACAGTGAGGGTTTTAGTTGTTTCCATGCTGAGGAAAGGGCGAATTCTGGAGATATTTTTCAGGTGCAAGCAACAGGAGCGGGTGAGAGATTGTATATATGGGGTGAAGGAGAGATCAGTGTCCATCAAAACACCGAGACAGCAAGCCTGCTGACTAGGCGTTATCATGGTGCCGCACACCGAGAGAGAGATGTCAGGTTTAGGGAGGTTGGCAGAGGGTGGGAGCAGAAGAAGTTCAGTTTTGGAAAGGTTGAGTTTCAGATAGAGAGCGGACATGATATTGGAGACTGCGGTTAGACAGTCATTGGTGTTCTTTATTAGAGCGGGAGTAAGGTCAGGTGCTGAAGTGTATAGTTGTGTGTCATCAGCATAAAGATGGTACTGGAAGCCAAATCTGCTGATGGTCTGTCCGATCGGGGCTGTGTAGAGAGAGAAGAGGAGAGGGCCAAGGACTGAACCCTGAGGGACCCCAATAGTGAGAGGAAGAGGGGAGGAAGTGCAGCCAGAGAATGATACACTGAAAGAGCGGTCAGAAAGATAGGAAGAGAACCAGGAGACAGCCGTGTCCTTGATGCCAATGGAATGCAGCATAGCGAGTAGGAGATGGTGGTCAACAGTGTCAAAAGCCGCAGAGAGGTCAAGAAGGATAAGCAGAGAGTGGCCACCATTATGTTTTGCTGTCAGAAGGTCATTGGTCAGTTTCAAGTACAAAGAATTAAAGAAAGATTTGAAGAGTCTGGTGATGTGTTTGATAAGCCCAGGTCCGGCAGACCCCGCAATACAACTGTTCATGAGGAACATTTGTTGGCTAGAAAATCCAAAGCAAGCCCTTCTTCCACTGCAGCAGAGCTCCAACAGGCCTGATCACCTCAAGTCCCTGTGTCAACTAGAACAGTTTGTAGGATTCTGTCTCGAAATGGCCTCCACAGTCAAATCAGTCCCCAGAAGCCAGCACTAAACAAAAGGCAAATAAAAAACCGTGTGGCATTTGCAAAGTCCCACAGCCTGCTGAACAGATGAATGCTGGAAAAGTGGCAGAAAGTGGATTTCTCTGGTGAATCTTCAGTAGAATTACAACACAGCCGCTGCAAATACTGCAGAAGACCTACTGGAGCCCATATGGATCATAATACCAGCAGAAAACAGTTACATTTGGTGGTAGAAAGATGATGGTCTGGGGTTACATTCAGTATGGAGGTGTGCAAAACATTTGCAAGGTGGAAGACATTATCAATTGCCTAAAATATCAAGAAGTTTTAATACCTCTTATATTCCAAATCATAAAAGGGTTCAAATTCTGCAGCAGTATGGTGCTCCATCTCATACATCCATCTCTACAACAAAGTTACTCCAGGCAAAAAAGATCAAAGTGCTCAAGGACTGGCCAGCCCAGTCACCAGACATGAAAATCATTGAGCATGTTGGGGTACGATGAAAGAGGGAGCTTGGAAGACAAAACCGAAGAATCTAGATGAACTCTGGGAGGCATGTAAGACAGCCTTCTTTACTATTCCTGATGACTTCATTAATAAATTGTATGAATCATTGTTGAACCGCATGGGTACAGACCTTCAAGCTCATGGAAGTCACACAAAATATTAAATATGACTCTAATAGCACCACAACTTCATTCACCAATGTTATGCAACATATATTTGTATTTTGAGTTATTTTTTTGTTTGAAAATCACATTACTTTCTGTGGGCAACAAAACTTTTTTCTTGCCAAAATCTGACCATTCTGTGTTCTTTAAATGATCAATATTTCAGCATTGATGCCAATTTATTTTCTTAACCTAAATCACATTTCGGAGGGTTTCAGCAAAAGAGTAATTTATATAACCAATGGATGAATTTAACGTCAGCTTATCCCTCCTCACATGACACTGACTCTGCTGCCACTCTCTACAACACCACAATAACTACAGCTCTCAATGTCGCTGCCCCCCTCACTTACAAGAAAACCCGCACACACAGGCAACCCTTGCTCACCACCCTCATTAAAGAATTGCATCAAGCGTCCAGGGCGGCTGAGCGGAGATGGAAGAAATACCATTCCGCGGTGCACTTCACTATGTATAAACAGTCCCTCTCTACCATCAAGTCCGCAATCCCTGACACAAAACAAGCCTACTTCTCATCTCTAATAACCACCCTGTCCCACAACCCCAAACTACTATTCAATACTTTCAACTCCCTACTCCGTCCCCCTGGACCTCCTCCCTCTCCCCTAATCTTCTCCGATGACTTCACCTCGTTCTTCAAATAGAAGATTGACAAAATCATAGAAAGCTTTGACCCACTTTCCCCCTGGCTCTCTCCATCACCGCTCAGCCCTCCTCGTTCAAAGGAAGCTTTTCCACCATGACAGAGGATTAGCTCTCCTCTCTTCTATCACAATCACACCTCACCACATGTGCCCTTGACCCACTCCCCTCCCACCTCATCCTGAATTTTACCACTGTCTTCATTCCTGCCCTAACCCACTTTTTCAATCTATCAGTCACTGCTGGTGTCTTCTCATCATCCTTCAAAAAATCCTCCCTCAGTCCAGCATCTGTTTCCAACTATCGCCCCATATCCCTTCTCCCCTATGCCTTAAAACTACTTGAACAACACATCCATTCTGAACTGTCTTCCCACCTCTCCTCCTGCTCCCTCTTTCACTGCCTGCAATCCAGCTTCCATCCCCATCACTCCACTGAAAAAGACCTAACCAAAGTCATCACTGACCTACTGACCGCCAAGAGCAAGCGCCACTACTCCGTCATCCTCCTCCTCGACCTATCTGCCGCCTTTGACACCGCAGACCACTCCCTCTTACTTCAGAGTCTGAAATAATTTGTTTTTTTATTTCTCTTGAATACACCGATAACTACTAATGTGTAGTGTGCAGTGGATTACTCGTATACAATAATGTTTTTTCTTGCTAGCACCTTCACTTACAGGTGTGCCAGTCATTTTTTGTTAATATTATTGCAGTTCTTTGACTGACAACCCTCCACCACCTGATAGCCAGACAAAACAAGTTCATCACCTTGTTTTGTCAAGTTTCCAACATCACCCATACACGTAGGTTTTAATATGCACTTAGAGGCACTTATATCCTCACATGTTTTTTTATACCGCAGACAGAGGCATTAGGGACCCGATAGACATGAGAATACCTTGACGCTGGTTATCGGGCTCAAGTGTAATGCATTACATTAGCTAAAAGTCTCATTTTTCAATGTATATCTTCAGCAGTTCCTGCCTTTTCCTCATCCAAATTTGCATTAGCTTTATTCACTTTTACCCATTATGCTATACCTTGTATACTTATCTCTTATAATGTGTAGTGTGCAGTGGATTACTCGTATACTATAATATTTTTCTTGTTAGCACCTTCACTTACAGGTGTGCCAGTCATTTTTTGTTAATATCAAACTGCTTTTGAGGCATAATGCAAAGCTCAGGTGAGAAGAAGCATCATATTGGACTTACCGGTAATCTTTAACTGGAATGGTTTGGAAGTGCCACCTGAAAAAAAGACCCCCTCCCACAATTGACCCCATTTTACAAACTGCACCACTTAAAGAACTCATCTACGGTCACAATGAGCATATTGATACCACAGGTGGGTCACTGAATTTGATATCAATAGTCAACGAAGAAAGAATAATTAAATTTTTTTCATTGGATTGTTGTTTTAACCCCAAGATGTTTCATTTTTTAAGAGCTAATGATTGAAAAATATACCTTAGGGCCCTTTCACATCAGCGTTTTTTTCAAATCGCGGCAGATGCGGTGAAAAAACCGCACCTGCCGCGATTACCGCATACCGGCTGCACTTGTGGCGCGGTTGCGGTAAACGCCATGCAAAGTATAGGCGTACTTGCGGCAGGTGCGGCAAGTGCGGTTTTGCACTTGCGGCAGGTGCGGCCGCGAAAAAAAACGCGGCTGACCGCGGTTTTTTTCGCGGCTGCACCTGCCGCAAGTGCAAAACCGCACTTGCCGCACCTGCCGCAAGTACGCCTATACTTTGCATGGCGTTTACCGCAACCGCGCCGCAAGTGCAGCCGGTATGCGGTAATCGCGGCAGATGCGTTTTTTTCACCGCATCTGCCGCGAATTTCAAAAAACGCTGATGTGAAAGGGCCCTTAGATTGGTTGTGTAATTTTTCCAGACTGCACCACTACCTTCTATGTGAACGGAAACTACGCTGCACGCAGCGTTTCCTGTGAGCTTCTGAAAAGCGGCCGCCCAGCAGCTCTGTGAGCGGCTGCTGTCAAGGTACATAATAGGTTGCTATGGGCCAGCATTCTCCAGAAGTGCATAGCATTTACGCTATGCGCTTCTAAAGAACATTTCTAAGTATTTAGCGCAGACCTTTAAAATCAGCTCATAAGGCAGTGTGACCCTAGCCTATGGGTGCATTAACGCATGAATTTTTCTACATTTGCACATAAAAAAAATGATGACGTTTAGCGCATGCATGGCGTTAATGTGACCCTAGCTTTACTGCGATCTTTCGGAGGCCAAATAGACAAATCAATAGTAGTTGAAGAAAATGCTTTGTCAGGCTAGGGTCACACTTGCATGCATTTTTTTAAGGTGCTTTTTGGCAACCTGCGTTTTTGGGCTGCGTTTTTGCTGTTAGGTGTGGAGCAGCCTTAAAAAATGCATGCAAAAACGCTTGCAAAAATGCATGGTACCATTTGGTGCCTTGCAAAAATACATGCATTTCTAATATGGCCCCATATTAAAAAAACGCATGCGTTTTTGAAAAAGCACCAAAAAAGGCATCATGCTGCATTTTTTGGTGCTGAGCTAAAATGCATCTAAAAAACGCATGGCACTTTAGACATGCGTTTTTGGCATTGGAGCATGCATTTTTTGTATGGGGTCTAGGGATGCATTTTTCCATGCGTTTTTTCACAAAAGATGTGTGAAAACTGCATGGAAAAACTGCAAGTATGACCCTAGCCTTAGTAACAACTCTGGTAACAAGGAAAATCCTAGATCTCAAGGGGAAACAGAATATTCACCAAATGTATACAGGTATCTATGTAGCAATTTAATTTAATATTTTGGATATAAATTTATCCTATAATTCACAATTCTAACAGATATAAAAACATACCCCAGCAGCTAAAAGAAAGGCTAGGGTCACACTTGCAGATTTTCCATGCAGATTTCACACATGACTTTTGTGAAAAACGCATGGAAAAACACATCCATAGACCCACATGTTAAAAATGCATGCTCCAATGCCAAAAACACATGTCTAAAGGGCCATGCATTTTTTGGATGCGTTTTTGGCTCAGCACCAAAAAATACTGCATGATGCATTTTTTGGTGCTTTTCCAAAAACACATGCGTTTTGGTAACATGGAGCCCTATGGGAAACGCATGCGTTTTTATAAAGGCACTAAATGGTACTATGCGTTTTTGCATGCGTTTTTTAAGGGTGCCCCACACCTATCAGCAAAAACGCAGCCCAAGAAGTCGAAATTTACACTTCCGGTTTATTCACTGCTCTGCCGGCGCTCGGCAATCTCCGGCGGACGGCAGCAGCTGTATGGCTGTGACAGCAGGGTTCACCCACGGTCATAGCCTGAGCTAAGACCTGAGGTGAACCTTGACTGTTGTAGTCATTTCTCAGACTGCTCTTGCTCTGCATAGACATGTGTGTCTATGCAGAGCGATGTAGCAGTGCTGAGATTGCGTTTATGGACTACGTCGGACGGAAGAGGATTTTTTTTAATAAAGATGGAGTCACTATATGTCTTTTTTGTTTTATTTTTTGTTTTATTTCTAATAAAAAAAAATTTTCTCTGTGTTTTTTTTTTTACATAATTTACTAGAAATTCATGGCGGTAATGTCTACTATTGGCGTGACTGCCATGAATTTCGGGCTTAGGGCCAGCTGATAATACAAAGCTGGCCCTAACCCATTTTTTACCCAGTGAGCCACAGCACCAGGGCCCTGGAAGAGTTGGGTTCAGCGCCAGAACATGGCGCTTCAATGAACGCGCTATTTTCTGGGGCGGCTGCGGGCTGCCATTCGCAGCGGGGGTGCCCAGAAAGCTTGGGCCTCCCTGCGCTGCGGATTCCAGCCCCCAGCTGCCTAGCTGTACCTGGCTGGACATAGAAATAGCACGGAGCCCCACGCATTTTTTCTTTATTATTTCATGAAATTCATGAAATAATAAAAAAAATGGGGCTCCCCTATATTGTTGTGTCCGGCCAGGTACAAATAGGCACCTGGTGGTTAGTGGCAGCCCGTCGCTGCCTGCTGTATCCGGCTGGATACAAAAATACGGCGAAGCCCATGTCAATTTTTTTTCTGAAAAATCAAAAAAACAATATGAATGAAAGGGACTGCAAATTTATTAACCCCTCGACCATGGTCGATGGGTTAATAAAGATGCAGTCCCTTTTTATAGGATTGTTTAATGGATTTTTCAGAAAAATTTTGACGTGGTCTTCGCCGTCTTTTTGTATGCCAGCCGGATACAGCAGGCAGCAACAGGCTGCCCCCAACCCCCAGCTGACTATTTGGACCTGCCTGGAAACAGAAATATCGGGAATCCCTTATTTTTTATTATTTCATGAATTTCATGAAATAATAAAAAAAAAATGCGTGGGGCTCCGCGCGATTTCTATGTCCAGCCAGGTCCAGCTAGGTAGCTGGGGCTGGAATCCGCAGCGCAGGGAGGTCCAAGCTTTCTGGTCCATCCCCCCTGCGAATGGCAGCCCGCAGCCGCCCCAGAAAATGGCACGTTTATTGAAGTGCCATGTTCTGGCGCTGAACCCAACTCTTTCAGAGCCCTGGTGCGGTGGCTCACTGGGTAATGAAGGGGTTAGGGCCAGCTTTTTTGTTATCAGCTAGCCCTGAGCCCGAAATTCATGGGGTCACGCCAATATTAGACATGCCCCCCATGAATTTCTATTAAATTGTTTAAATAAAAACACAACACCGAGAAAAATTATTTTTATTTGAAAATAAAAACAAAACCACACTTAGGGACTCCATCTTTATTTTAAAAAAATCCTCTTCCGTCCGACGTAGTCCAATCCAGGGTTCTTCTTTAGCTCTGCTACATCTCTGGTAGAGAACGTCCACCAGAGATGTAGCAGAGCTGTGCACCCTGGCGTGAACTTACATGAACCCTGCCAGGCCAGTATCGCTACTTCAAATGAACAGCTGGCCTGAGTCGGCTGTTCATTTGAAACTACAGGTGGGAAGGCGTCACAGAGAAACCCGGATCAAACCGGATTCTCCCGGATTGTACCGGTCCTGTGCAATCTGGCACCTTATAATATGGGACTCTATGGCGCCGGATTGCTCCGGACCGGGGCAATCCGGGAGAATCTGGTTATAACTCAGTTCATGACCGTGGACAGCTCCCTGCTGTGCATCGGTCATGAACTGAGTTAAAACCGGATTTTCCCGGATTGCTCCGGACTGGGGCAATCCGGGAGAATCCGGTTTTAACTCAGTTCACAATCGCGGACAGCTCTCTGCTGTGCCGCGGTCAGTTCTGTGCTCCCCGCTGCCTGACAGCAGGATCCTCTGCTCCCCCCGCAGCCTCCCCACCCAATCCTGTTAGGATAGGGTGGGGAGGCGGTGGGGGGAGCGGAGGATCCTGCTTTCAGGTGATGTGGAAGCCATTAGGGGGCTTCAGCATTGTTTAAAAGCCGGCGGCTCTTTACCGCTGCCTTTTAAACAATGAAGTGGGGAATTGCAGGGTTTTCCTCTGCTGCCAGACCTCTTTATAGGGTCCAGCAGCAGAGGAATTACTCGCAATACTCGCTTCCCCATTGACTTACAGTCCACTCGCTAGACTCGTAACGAGTAACCGAGTATTAGGACCTACTCGTTACGAGTCTAGCGAGTCCGAATATTTCAGTACTCGCTCATCCCTATTATATGCAGGATTTAAAAAAAAAAAAAAAGGCTGTGCCCAAACACTAACAGGCAGATAGTTGATACCTACCTTCTTTTGTGCTCGGCACCGCTCACTGCCAGCAAAGAGCGGTAACAGACACTCCTGTCGGCGATACAATGGCTTTGTCAACAGAGTGGAAGATTATTTTCCAGTCTGCTTTCTAGAAGGTGCGGGACAGATGACATCATGCTGATTGGCAGCAAGCTTCTACTACCTGGGGAACTGGCTATCAATAAGCCTGTCAACAAAGCAGAGAAGCTGCATCTCTGTTGACACGATGTGACCAGGTGCTGCAGAATCACTGGCAGAAGGGTTCTTAGACCACTCCGTATTGGGGAAGAATGGAGCCAGGCACAACAGGTAGGTAGGTACCAACTACCTCCCTGTTGGTGCTTTGTCAAATTTTTTTTTTTTTTGTAACATTCCGGATATACCATTTAAAGTCAGGAAAACAGCCAAACAGAGATTTCCTCTTTTATTAACAATGTTTCTAGTACATATAGTGGCACAATAAATTCCTATGACATTCAGACTGGATTTTCCCCCCTGGATACATTCAGACTAGATACCCCTTGAGCACCCAGTCAGCGATCACAGATAGTGTACATCACATTTCCTTCTAACAAAACTCAGATGTCTGAAAGAAAGATGATAATTCTGCAGAAAATGTTGACGCTATATCAGAAATTCATAATAAAAATAATAAGTGTGGAAAGCACAACCCATTAGTGGCTACTGTTTGGCTGCAGTGCTTACATGGCATAACAATGTCATGAAAGCCCTTGCAGACCAGGCACCAACATCACGTGAACAGTGCCGATGCTAGATGTATCGGTGGAATATAATATTTAAAGGGGTTGTCCACTACTAGGACAACCCCTTCTCATACCATGATTTCCCTAATTAAAATAAAACAACTTTTGCTCACCTACAGTGGTGGTGCCGTTCCTTTCGTATTGGAATTTGCATTCTTGGGGCTCCTGTTAGGTTGTGACATCACTCAGGCCCCGAGCTCAATCACCACCGGCTTTTCTCTCCATGCTTTCAGACAAATGATTGATCAATAAGAAGTGAGAGCTGCATCTGGCCACTCACTGATAAGTATAATTTTTTTTTATTTTAATTGTAGGAAACATGTGGAATGAAAAGGGGCTGTCCCAGTAGTAGACAACCCCTTTTAGAAGACGCTGTTTGAGTGATGGACAAGCCCTTAAACTACCAGAAGAAGCCCATGTAAACACAAAAGTATATACAAACTCAATGGAAGTTGTTACCCTTTAACCGACAAAACAAGACAATAGTTCTAACCATACTGCCCAACAAGGTTGTATTTATATATTATCATCCTAATGACCTTTATAAGACTTTTAATATCATAACAAGGTCACAGAAGCAGCTGAAGCTACAATAATAACTGAAATAAAGAAATGAGACTGAATACTGAAATACTGCATGTGCACAAAATGATGTTTTTATTGAAAAACACTAATGAATAAATAATTCATAGACTGTGGTTTTCATTAAAATTGCCATCCATGTTCATTAAATACCCTTCTAGGCTTGTCTTTAGAAGGTCCCCCTGTGTTTTGATTAGGAACCATGTGGTTTTCCTAGATGTCAAAACTTGGAAGTCTTTAGTTGTCTTAACCACCTTCTAAGCAGCAAAATCTTCTGACCAGCATATTCTGAAAGCGAGCTGTATTCCCTTTACACTCATCACTGGTCCCTAACCATGACAGCCAGAGCTAGTAAATAATATATCAAGATAAATGATAATTGCTCTGTTTAAAGTGTCTCTTAATGAGCATCATCAATTAAAAATTAATATTGCAAAGACTGTATCCATAGCCATTCTGTACTAAACATAGCAGCAGGTATCGGATTACAGATATGAGAAACAATTTCTCTTTATACATGTGTATAACCAAAGCAAATATATCAAGCAAACACTAATTTAGTTGCCTTTTATTCTTTCATTTTATTGTCTTCAGCAGTATAGGCAATCACAATGCTAAAATAGGTTGACTCTTCATAGTAAAACATCATCCAATTATATTTCCAAAATGCACTTGGGAGAAATGGATATAAGGCACACTTTGACTGTTATAACATTTTCGTATTATGACCTTGCCCTTTTATCAAGACCAAACCTGTCCCTTTCCCTAAATGTGCATCTGGGAGTTTGACGTCAGCTTGGTAATGTATGAACACATTTCCACAAAGAGCAGGAAGATCTGTGTTACAGGAGGTTCTAGGAGGCTTCAGTGCAGTGAAATGAAAAACCGAAAAAACTGATACATGTAAAGTAATGCCCCTTGGCCACAGTAATCGTATTGCCACATATACATTATGGAACCTGGTTGCTCAGTTGTAGCTATGTTTGTCCAGTATTTTGGAGAAAATGTAATATGAAGAGTTGGCCAAGGACTAAGCGAGATAAGACTAGTCCGATGCCAATATGTTTCCATTTGCACAGCTTCAGTTGAATCATGGGTCTCTCCCAATGGACACACAAAAACATGAGCCATGTTAAACACTCGGACAGTGTAAAGAGAAGCCAGTTGAGGCTCAAAGCCCAACTAAGTCCTATCTTTCCCTCCAGTTCCTGGCTGGCTCTTCAAACTGTGTTATCACTAAAATATTGGAGCAGCTGGCTAAAGTGCTCACTGTTTTGAGCGCTTTAGCCAGCTGCCCGCAGTGTTTTCTTGGACTGGTCTCCCTGAGATCAGTGAATACTTTGTGATGTTGGTCTACTAGGCCTTGCTTCCACCTAGCCAGAACCCTACTCCACACTGATGAGGGGCATCACCCCGAAACAGCTGTCTGTGGATGGATACCTGGCTTTGGTATTCCCTTGTCATATCTCTAAGCTTGGAAAAGAGCTGGATATTGACTAAAAGGGCCACTTAACATGGTGGTTATGGTGTTCTCCACAAGGAGCCACCCCTTTGGCTGGGTCCTTCCCTGGAGGGATATCTGGCTAGTCCTGTGTTTGAGACTCCTAACCGAGGCTCCACAGACTCTATTTGCATATTCAAAGTCAAACCTGGTAATGATATAATGGTAGTGTGATGGTGTGGGGCTGCATTGCCATAATAGATTTACCATAATAGAATTTGAAATTTTTCTTTCCTAAACCCCTGAAGGAGGCTATCTGCTCATCAAAGCTCAAGTGTTATGCTCAAGACAATGATCTGAGACACACAAGTCAACCTTTACATTGCTCATAAAAGTTCCTTTTTGGAATGGACAACTTAAAATCTTACATTTAATCCTTTTGAGATTTTGTGGAAAGTCCTTAAATGGGAAGTTTATTTAAGAAAACTCTCCAGTGTTGACAACGTTAAATAACAATTGAACAGAGAAGAGTGGGCCAATTTTATTCCAAAATGGTATAAGACTCATTACAAGTTATCACAAATGTATTATTGCAATTTTTACTGCCATCGTCGGCACCACCAGTTATTAGGTTTAACTCCTTTGTCCCGGAGCCTGTTTTCATCTTCCTGACCAGGCCAATCTTTTCAAATTTGGCCAGTCACTTTATAATGTAATAATAACATATAATAATGATATTTATTCATTTATATATCACTATTCCACAGTGTTTTATGTACATTTGCAACACTGTCCCCATTGGGGTGCACAATCTAAGGCCCCTATCAGTATGTCTTTAAAGTGTGGGAAACTAGAATATTCAGAGGAACCTCACACAAACAGAGGGAAAACATACAAACTCCTTGCAGATGTTGTCCATGGTGGGATTTAAATCCAGGACCCCAATGCTGCAAGACTGCAGTGCTAACCACTGTGCCCCCATGTCACACATATGATAATTCTGGAAAGCTTCAACGGATCTCAGTGATTATGAGCCTGCTTTTGTGACTTATTTTCATGTTAGTGGTAGGACTAGATATGAGCAAAACATTGCAGATTCGGTTCACGATCGGAAACCTGAGTATTTTTCTAAAAAATCACCGAACCTGGCTTTGTTCTGGAAAAAAGTTCAAAATTTAAAATGGCCCTAAAACTTTGCCTGTTTGTTTGGGGCCAAAATGCTTGCCGGAAGAAATTTTGGCCAGGCACATTACCTAACCTTATAGTTAGAAGTGTTCTAGCAGTCGGTCCTATTGACTTTTTTTGGAGCTTTAAATTATATTTGTTAAGCTTCTTGGACTGTGCAGGTGTTTTGACACCTGCAGGGTGGGAATTTTGGAAACCGTGCTATATGTGACAGCAGCTGGGAAGTCCAGGAACCTTATAATGTCCTTAATCATCCATTTAACAGAGCTTAATATTTTTTGGTGAATTTTTTGAAATAATTTTTTATTTATTTTAGAATTCTTTTTTCATCATTTTGGTTTTTTTGGAGAGCAAACCTTTATTATTGCAGAGGGGCAGCAGCATGCAACACCATCTCTACTACAGTTACGCAATAGCAATTCATATGAAAATAGCATATGGCCATAATATGCTTCATATACATGGTCTTATTGGTCTGTTCCACTCATGAAACACTATAGTATGGATATTGCTCCTTGAAAATGTGCAGTCACTATTTAATTTGATTCCATAAGTTTACATACACACATTTTTGTCATGAAGTGTGTTATATGTTCAGTGCTGTGCAAATTATTTGGGACAAAGCAAAAAAAACACATTTTTTTGAATATTTAATAATAAAATGTTATAATGCACTGTTACATACTAATTTTAGTAAGAAATATATCCTCCTTTAGCAGGTATGAGATTTTCAATGTGTTTTGGCATTGATTCTACCACGTTTTTGCATAAATTCTTCAATTCTTCATCATGGAACCACACTTGTATAGCACTGTTTATCATGCGTTCTTTGGTTGTACAGTTCATTTTGCCAAGACGTCTCTTCTCAATCCTCCACAAATTTCTATAGGATTTAAGTCTGGTGAATTGCCAGGCTAGTCCACAACTTTTACTTTATTTTCTTCCAGGAATTTCTTCACACACTTGGAATTGTGGCATGGAGCCAAATCTTGTTGGAATGTCCCTTCAAATTTACGCATGAATGGCACAATAAAACGTTTTAAAATATCTATGTACAGTACAGTAGGACATACTTCTTACTAAAATTAGTATGTAACAGTGCATTGTAACATTTATTATTAAATATTCTAAAATATGTGTTTTTTTGCTTTGTCCCAATTAATTTGCACAGTACTGTATAATTCATATTGAAGTTGTCCTTGCATTTCTGCCCACTAGCATTAGTATTGCTGATGAACTGGTGAATGGTGACCTGAATAAACTTATTTGTTTTCATCATTATTTCTTTTTCAATAATCACTGCACTAAACTGCAGCCCAGGTGTTACCTTGTGGCATGGAGAATTGGATTTGTGAATGATGTTACTTCTGCAATCCAGTCCATTGAGAAGTTAAGTAGGAACTAGGCAACAAGATTGTGCAAACAGTAGTATCCTTTAGTGATTTTTTTGGTCTGATTCCTGCCACTGGAAGAGATGGGCTCACCACGGAGTTTAGCAAGCCAGTGCCATCTCAGCAGTGCAATACAATGCAGCTAATCAGTAAGCTACACTCTGCTACAGTTGCTGTGCTATTTGCTACCATGTGCCTGCAGTATGCAGTTTGACAATGGGTCCTCTGCAAGACATGCCAGATTTGGAGGAGGTCATCTTCCTCACCACGCCTGGGGTACATGGTGCTTCAGCACAGCCAGAGTGGCCTGCAGAGGAAATGGACCCCTATGTGACCTGAAGCTATCAACATTGGCCCTCATCTGCAATGAAGTGTGGATAAATTGCTGGGCTCCGATGACACTGGAGGACCTGAGCTCACAGACAGGATGTGACCCTTTCCCTATGCCATCCAGGAGCACAAGATATCAGAGAATCATGCAGCATGCCTGGCTTTAATTCACCTGCAGCAAGTACCGCAGCTACTGGATGACCAATTACACTAGAACCAGGAGCATGAGGAGGAGGTTAAGGTAAAGAAGGAGGTACAAGAGGCTGAAGGCCCTGTTTACCAGCCACGTGTATCATCTCCTCCAGAGGCCTTCGACTGGGAGATTGCCCTGTGGGGGCCCCTACCACCTCCAAGCAACTATCCAACATGGTATGAATCATCTCATCCTGTCTCCTTTATTGAGGAGATTCATTTTGCAGATAACATCACCCAGTAGTGGTTGCATGAGCCTAAGGCCACTAACTTCCATGATCAGTCTACCCAAGGCAAGGTAGTTTAAGACTCCTAATCAAGGCTCCACAGACTCTATTTGCATATTCATAATTCCCAGGGGGCAATGCGCCTAGGAATTCACTGTGTTGAGAGCTTTATCCAGCTGCCCGCAGTGTTTTCTTGGACTGGTCTCCCTGAGATCAGTGAATTCTTTGTGATGTTGGTCTACTAGGCCTTGCTTCCACCTAGCCAGAATCCTACTGCACACCGATGAGAGGCAACACCCTGAAACAGCTGTCTGTGGATGGATATCTGGCCTTGGTATTCCCTTGTCATATCTCTAAGCTTGTAAATGAGCTGGATATTGACTAAAAGGGCCACTTAACATGGGAGTTATGGTGTTTTCCGCAAGGAGCCACCCCTTGGCTTGGTCCTTGCCTGGAGGGATATCTGACTAGTCCTATGTTTGAGACTCCTAACTGAGGCTCCACAGACTCTATTTGCATATCCATAATTCCCAGGGGGCAATGTGCCTAGGAATTCACTGTGTTGAGCCCTTTAGCCAGCTGCCCGCAGTGTTTTCTTGGACTGGTCTCCCTGAGATCAGTGAATGCTTTGTGATCAAGGCAGGCCCTGCGCATGCATAATGCGCATATTGAAGCCGTGCTGATCACGTGATCGGCCCCATAATGCACTGAGGCTGATCACGTGATCGGCCCCGTAATGCAGCGGGCAGGAAGTGATGTAGCGCCCGGTGCATGACAAGCTTCCAGAGGGCGGGAGATTCCAAATAGAGGGGCAGAGAGGAAGAACCAATAATGCCGCCCAGCGGGCATGCACAGCCGCATGGAGGAGTGCTACATGGAGCCTGGCACCGCCTTTTCAGTCCCCTTCCCCACGGATTTATGTAAGTTGGAATTCATTTTTCTAATCTTTTATAGGGCCATTTTAGCACAGATAGGGATAGATAGTGAGCAACTAAGAAGGTGTAGGGACAGGTAGTGATAGTGTAGGGACTTAATTCCAGGTGACAGGTTCCCTTTAAGCATTGTCTAAATCAAGTATTTCAGAGATTTACATGTAAAATGGAGTGTAAATTACTTACCGTAAAGGGAAGGATGAATGTGAAGCGAGCCTTACGGTGATCTTTGGAAGAAAAAATATATATTAATCAACAGCAGGTCAAGAATATTTTTATTTACTTTTTATGTCATTCACCATCTGGTATAAGTGTCTAGGCAGCTTTATTCTTCGAGTCAGATTTGTAGCATTTTTTAATGTTTGGCTACTTTCCCACTAGAAAACACTTTTTTTTCAAAACAAAACCTTTTTTGCATCGCGATTTTTTGGGATCTATAATTATTCTGTATTTCTGCTGACAGAGTCATGTGAGGGCTTGTTTTCAGTGGGATGAGTTGACGTTCTTATTGGTTTTATGTTCAGGCACATGTTTTCTGATTGCTTTTTAATATTATTTTTTGGGTGGCAGAATTAACATAATACAGCACTTCAGGATTTTGTATCCTCTTCACCTTCAGCTTTATTATAGGGTCTGTACAATTACAGCAATACCACATTTGTGTCCTTTATTTGTTTGCCACTGTTGCACAATAAAAACAATTTTCTAGAAAAAAAGAATTGTTTTTGCGTTGCTACACGCTATAGCGCTTTTATTTTTCTGTAGACGGGGCTGAGTGGGGGCTTATAATTTGTGGGACAAGATGACGTTTTCAGCTATATCATTTTATTACATGCAACTTCTTGTTTCCATTTTTTTCCACTTTGTTTCAGTGGTATGAAAAAAAAAGCACTGTTTTTTGCCTTTTTTATGGTGTACGAGTTTGTAGATAATCCGGGATGTACTCCACGCTGACCAGGAGGATTGGATAAAAGTTCTTTATTTAGCACTAGGGATGGGCGAATCTACTCGCTAGGACTCGTTACTCGGCGAGTAGTAAGGGACTCGCAGGACTCGGTACTCTGCGAGTTTCCCAGTGATTACTCGCACGAGTCCAATGCAAATCAATATCAATCCTAGTTTTGTCAGAAACGCTGACAAAACTAGGATTGCCATTGTTTGCATTAGACTCAGCTACTGTGCCAGTGATAGCAGGGAAACTCGCAGATAACTGCTGTTTCTTTGCGAGCTGAGTCCAGCTGTCTTCTCTGTGCAGCTCCAGGGTCCTAGAGCCCGCCTGCTGCCTGATGTAGCAGTGCTGAGATTGTTCTCAGTCTGCTCATTCCCTGTGCATAGACATCTATATTTATGCACAGGGGATGTAGCAGAGAGGACAACGCGTTTTGGACTGCGTCGGACGGAAGAGGATTTTTTTAATTAAAGATGGCGTCTCTAATGGCTTTTTTTTTTATTTCAAATAAAAATTTTTCTCTGTGTTGTGTTTTTTTAACCCTTTATTGGAGATTCTTAGTGGCTGGGTCAAACGTGGCCTGACATTAAGAATCTCGGGCTTAATACCAGCTTGTATAACAAAGCTGGTATTAACCCCTTTATTACCCAGCGTGCTACCGCCACCAGGGCCGCTGGAAGAGCGGGGTTTAGCGCCAGAGGATGGTGCTTCAATGAACGCGCCATCTTCTGGGGCTGCTGCGGGCTGCAATTTGCAGCGGGGGGTGCCCAGAAAGCTTGGGCATCCCTGCGCTGCGGATTCCAGCCCCCAGCTGCTTAGCTGTACCTAGCTAGACATAGAAATTGCGCGGAGCCCCACGCATTTTTTTTTTTATTATTTAATGAATTTCAGAGTCAGAGGCTCAGAGTCAGAGTCTCGGAGTCGGAGTCTCCTCAGAGTCGGAGTCTCAGAGTAGGAGTCTCAGAGTCGGAGTCGCCTCAGAGTCGGAGTCGCCTCAGAGTCGGAGTCGTCTCGGAGTCGGAGTCGTCTCGGAGTCGAGTCGGAGTCGTCTCAGAGTCGGAGTCGTCTCGGAGTCGGAGTCGGAGTCGTCTCGGAGTCGGAGTCGTCTCGGAGTCGGAGTCGTCTCGGAGTCGAGTCGGAATCGTCTCGGAGTCGAGTCGGAGTCGTCTCGGAGTCGGAGTCGTCTCGGAGTCGGAGTCTTCTCGGAGTCGGAGTCGTCTCGGAGTCGGAGTCGTCTCGGAGTCGGAGTCGTCTCGGAGTCGAGTCGGAGTCGGAGTCATCTCGGAGTCGGAGTCGGAGTCGTCTCGGAGTCGGAGTCGTCTCGGAGTCGGAGTCGTCTCGGAGTCGTCTCGGAGTCGAGTCGGAGTCGTCTCGGAGTCGGAGTCGTCTCGGAGTAGGAGTCGGAGTCGTCTCGGAGTCGGAGTCGTCTCGGAGTCGGAGTCGTCCCGGAGTCGAGTCGGAATCGTCTCGGAGTCGAGTCGGAGTCGTCTCGGAGTCGGAGTCGTCTCGGAGTCGGAGTCTTCTCGGAGTCGGAGTCGTCTCGGAGTCGGAGTCGTCTCGGAGTCGGAGTCGTCTCGGAGTCGAGTCGGAGTCGGAGTCATCTCAGGGTCGGAGTCGGAGTCGTCTCGGAGTCGGAGTCATCTCGGAGTCGGAGTCGTCTCGGAGTCGTCTCGGAGTCGAGTCGGAGTCGTCTCGGAGTCGGAGTCGGAGTCGTCTCGGAGTCGGAGTCGGAGTCGTCTCGGAGTCGGAGTCGTCTCGGAGTCGAGTCGGAATCGTCTCGGAGTCGAGTCGGAGTCGTCTCAGAGTCGGAGTCGTCTCGGAGTCGGAGTCGTCTCGGAGTCGGAGTCGTATCGGAGTCGGAGTCGTCTCGGAGTTGGAGTCGTCTCGGAGTCGGAGTCGTCTCGGAGTCGAGTCGGAGTCGTCTCGGAGTCGGAGTCGTCTCGGAGTCGGAGTCGTCTCGGAGTCGAGTCGGAGTCGGAGTCGTCTCGGAGTCGGAGTCGGAGTCGTCTCGGAGTCGGAGTCGGAGTCGTCTCGGAGTCGGAGTCGTCTCGGAGTTGGAGTCGTCTCGGAGTCGGAGTCGTCTCGGAGTCGAGTCGGAGTCGGAGTCGTCTCGGAGTCGGAGTCGTCTCGGAGTCGGAGTCAAAAAAATGCGTGGGGCTCCGCGCAATTTCTATGTCTAGCCAGGTACAGCTAAGCAGCTGGGGGCTGGAATCCGCAGCGCAGGGATGCCCAAGCTTTCTGGGCACCCCCCGCTGCAAATTGCAGCCCGCAGCCGCCCCAGAAGATGGTGCGTTCATTGAAGCGCCATCCTCTGGCGCTGAACCCCGCTCTTCCAGCGGCCTTGGTGGCGGTGGCACGCTGGGTAATAGAGGTTAGGGCCAGCTTTGTATTATCAGCTGGCCCTAAGCCCGAAATTTATGGCGGTCACGCCAATATTAGACATGACCGCCATGAATTTCTATTAAATTGTTTTAAAAAAAACACAACACAGAGAAATTTTTTTATTAGAAATAAAAAAAAAAGCCATTAGGGACTCCATCTTTAATTAAAAAAAATCCTCTTCCGTCACACGCAGTCCAAAACGCGATGTCCTCTCTGCTACATCCCCTGTGCATATAGATGTCTATGCACAGGGAATGAGCAGACTGAGAACAATCTCAGCTCTGCTACATCATCTCTGTGCACAGACATTCATGTCTGTACACAGGGAATGAGCAGACTGAGAACAATCTCAGCACTGCTACATCAGGCAGCAGGCGGCCTCTAGGACCCTGGAGCTGCACAGAGCAGACAGGACTCTTCTCTTATCTGTGCGAGTTTCCCAGCGATTACAGTTACAAAGTAAACGAGTCCAATGCAAATAAATGACAAAACTAGGATTGCTTCAGGCTGAAGCTTCCGAGACACATCTGCGATTTGTAAATCTCACACTACTCGCTATTACTCGCTTCCCCATTCATTAACATTGGACTCACTAGACTCGCAAAGAGTAGCGAGTCCTGGGCTCGGACTCGCTAGAGTCAAGCGATTCCGAGGAATTTAGGATTCGCCCATCACTATTTAGCACCACATCACACAAACACACAAGAATCGCCAATGTGTTTCGTGGTCACCTGACCACTTCATCAGGGCATGTATTACAGGTCATTGATCACAAATTAATTTATACACAACTGTTTGCGACATCACATTTTGGAAAGCCGGAACGTCACTTCCGGTAAAAACGCCCCTTTTCATTAAAAAATATGCTTTACATTGTAATCAAAAGGCATCAAATAAAATCATACAAAGTCATACAGGTTTCTAAAATCCTTATTCCCGGAACATCATAATATTGATCAAATGTATAGTAACATAGGGAAGTAAAAAATCAATAAAAATTAAAAGCAACCCAGATTTGAACCCACATCTTTCAAACATCAATATCGTAAATCCATTGAGTTACCACGACACTATCTCTCCTCATAAACTCTTCTGTTATTTTAAATATTTAATTCAAAGGTTTCCACCTAAATTTTTACACAGGACCATTTGCCGATTCAAGCTCACCCATCCATGGACTTCATATTATAAGTCCGGGGTATTAGCACTATACTATCACGCTATTGCTTGTTTCCTTTGATTTGTCTAACTACTTGAAAAATTTTTCATTACTGAATCATTTAGAAAGGAAAAATGATTTGACGGGGATTTTCATCAATAAGAAGTTACACCCAATTAAAAAATTAATTAAAACTGGTCTAACACTTGTTGTATTTCTGTTTATTTTAACCACTTCACTCAAAACATTTTTTATTTACTTGAAGCTATCAGTGATTTGAGCTCACCCATCTTGGGACTAAATGTTATAAGTCCATTGCATTACCATCATACCATCACCACTCCTTTTTATGTCATAGGGTTTTATTTATCTAGCTGGCACATTTCTTTACTGAATAATTTTTTTTTATAAAATGAAACATTAGATGAGGATTTTTATTAATGAGAGATTACAACCAATTAGAACAGGTCAGACACTTCATTCAGTCCGTTTGGACTGAGTGTATCTTATTTATAGATCCAAAATACATCCTTCTTCCCAAGTGCTGTTATTCTATTTGGGATATCTATAGGGACATGGTCAATGGGCGTAATTCTAAGATTGACATTTGTTGTATGCGCCATAGCACAATGTCTAGACAATCCATGCTTTAGAAAACCATTCCTGATATTGTACCTATGTGAGTTCAATCTCAGGAGTAGGGGCTGTGTAGTCCTCCCTACATATTGTTTCCCACATATACAGTCTATTACATAATTAACAAAACTAGATGTGCAATCCAACCTGTGAGTTATTTCAAATGTTTCTGATTTGTCATTGAAAGAGTTAAAATTTCTAACATTGTTGTCTAATCCACCCACAGCATCGGCAATTCTTTTTATTGCATCTGAAAGAGCCCAAAATGTTTCCTCCATTAAGAGGAAAACCTTTTTTGGTGCAGAAACCTATTTTATGTTTCTTAAGATTTCTCAGTTTGCTGGGGGCCAACATATTTTTTTAGGGATGGTGCTCTTTTATATGTCACAATAGGAAGGGATGGTAAAACTCTTCTGCAGATAGGATCATTCAAGAGAATATTCCAGTGTTTGCATACAATACTTTTTATCTGTTCATTCTCTGCAGGAAAAGTGGTGATAAAATGTATTGAAGATTCATACTTATTATTAGTTTTTTCCTTTTTTATTAATAGATCAGATTGGGGACAATCTTTAATGTCATTATATGCTGATTGAATTAGCTTTTTTGGGTATTTACGTTCCAAAAAACGTTCCCGCAAAATCTTACTTTGCTTTTCAAAATCTGCCGCTAAAGTGCATTGTTTCTTTATTATTTTGCATTGTTTTTTTTGGAATGTTTTTGTAACCATTTATCATAATGATTATTATAAAAGTACACATAGCTATTTGCGTCAACTGACTTAAAAAAGGTTTTGGTTATAATCACTTCTCCTAAATGCTCAATTGTTAAATCTAAAAAGTTAATCATTTTCACATTTGTTTCAGGGGTTAAATGAATACCCCAAGTGTTATTAATAATCGATCCAATAAAAGGCTCCAAATTTAAATTTCATTATTAAAAAAATATCATCTTTAAAACGTTTATATATAATAATATCAGAATACAATTTACTGTTAAAAATGAACCAAGTTTCAAAGAAATAAAAGGTCTTGGCAGTACACCTAGGACCTTGCAATCTGGCCAATCAGGTGACCGCTAGCGATCACGTGGTAGTGACGTGTTGCCATCTGATTGGCCAGATCGCTATGGGCCATCTGATTGGCTGGAAGTCACAGGTCCTTGTTCGGTGATCGCAGGTCTTCTGGGACGGTCCTGGGGTCTTCTTTGCTGGTCCCGCTGCAGGCGTCGGACAGGTGAGTATGTAATTTTATTATTTTTAACAACTTTTATTCACTTTTAGGGTACTTTCGCAGTGTATCTATAGATACACTGTGAAAGTAATTGGACTCGCTATACTCGCAACGAGTACCGAATACCGGGACCTACTCGTTGCGAGTATAGCGAGTTCGAATATTACGGTACTCGTTCATCCCTAATCATCATGGAATAAATTCATGTTGTGGTTCAGGTTGCCTTTATCTTACATGAAAAGTAGCGGGATGATTTGAAACATTAATTTGTGACACATTTTCAAATGTACGAAATTGACCAAGGGGCAAATACTTTTCTACAACCCAGTATTTCCAGATGTTTTACACTGCAGAACTTTATCGATGCAGGACATTTGAATGTCTACTTTAATTATATTTGGATACGTTGTTGTCATTGCATACATACTATAGAAAATATGATCAATAATGTCTAAATAGTTATTTTTAAATCAAACCATAAGAAACAAACTCTATAGGCAAGTGATTAGACACAAAATCAACCTACTAGTATTTTCTTGAGAAACAAAAAAACATCATTTTGTCACAGTCCATCGGAGAATTCTTAGGTCTTCTGTTCGCCAAGTGAGTACAGTTACATACATGGCTGTGGAGTTGGTAAGCCGAACCTCTGACTCCGACTCCTCAATTTCAATGAATGCAACTCCACAACTCCGACTCCCTCATACACAGCCCATGTTTAAGTGATAAATTTATTGTAGTACAATGGTAACATCAGGCTTTAGTCATTACTATGATAAAATAATCAAGATATGTGGATAGAGCATAATAATAATTCATAATAATAAAATTCAGCACAAAATGCATTGAACTACTAGACCCAATATATAATATATATTAGGAGTCTAAGTCAGCCCATTGTACAAGGTGGGCCATTTATAGGGTGGGCCATATATATACAGCCGACTTCAAAATGGCCGCCATGGTCACCATGCGAAAATGGACCCAATACATCACATTTTGGGGTCGCTACGTGGATGATATCCTTCTCTTATGGTCAGGGGATAAGGAGACTTTTAGTCTCTTTGTGCAGGAACTCAACAATAACAACTTAGGACTCTTTTTCACTTCTGAATTTGGGTATAACAGGTTGCCATTTTTGGACATCTTGCTTACCAAGGATGATAAAGGTGGAGTGACCTCCACCATTTATAGAAAGCCAACTGCAACAAATAACTTGTTGCATTGGGGAAGTTACCATCCGGAACCACAAAAAGAGGCATTCCTAAAGGACAATACATCCGCTTACGACGGAATTGTTCTACCCATGAGGAGTTCCATAGACAGGCTGACCTATTAATGAACAGGTTCCTGGAAAGAGGTTACCCTCGCTCATCTTTGAGCGCAGCCTATAAGAATGCACAACAATGCAAGAGGGATACATTACTTGTTCCCAAAAAAAAGGAGGAGAGTTCATCCATCACTAGATTAATCGGCACTTTTGATGCCCATAATGAGGAAATAATGGCTATTATGAGGAAGCATTGGCGCATTCTACTTGCGGACCCTGATCTAAAAGATTACATCATGCCATACGCAAGTATAACTTACAGACGTGGACAATCAATTGGCGATAGGTTGGATAGGGGTGATTGGAGCTCTAACCACTGAGGTTGGTACTAATCTGATGTGAGATAATTGAGTAACTAGTCCTTTATTTTGATCTGTGCTGGCACCTGAGTAAGTTAAGGAAAGGGAATAGACACCTTATGGACAGGGATAGTGGTGATGACTGAGTTTAGCTAACCTACTGGAGGAACCATTTTTATCATCACCTATGCATATGTAGCATATAGGCAGTGATAATGGTCTTTTGTGGGTAGCCATTCGGCATTTAATACACACGGTTGTCAAAAAATGGGAAAGACTCAGACAGGACTCCCCCATAGATGTTGTTCTACCCTTACTTTTATTGGATGTCAGGTGTCAAGCAAATAAGCAAAAAAGGAATCCTTGATTGTACCAGTTGAACTCAGTATGGTTTTCTCCTTGTGAGCCCTGTGGTACTTTGCATAATATTCTGACCATTCTTTCGTACCCTTTCAATATAACATGTATTCTGTTTCTCAGTGATTTATGGTATTGTTTTTCTTTATAGTTGTGATTAAATTGTAAAGCTATGCTTTTTTTATAAGCTGCTTAATAAAGTATTGAGATTTTAAAGACATCCCGTGGTCCCTTAGGGGTCTCTTTTTGACAAAAACCCAAATTGCAGAGTAATTGGCTGCAAAATTTAAAAACGGTAGGGACTTATAGCTGTGGACACTGCAAGTTTTGCCCTTGGGTACAACCCTCTAAAACCGTAACTTGTTCCAAGACTGGTATGGTTTACACCTTACCCGATTTTGCCAACTGTAGCACACAGGCGCTGATTTACGTGATTACATGCACATGCCCTAAAGACTACGTTGGCAAAACCAAGAGAGAACTGCGCAAAAGATTTGGGGAACACCTTTGGGGATGTGAGACATGATAGGGACACTCCGATTGCTCGACATGTCCGAGAATTTCACCAAGGGGACCCCAAATGCCTAAAAGTGAAGGTTTTGGAAGTATCTAGGCCTTCACCTAGAAAGGGAGACTTTGACAAAACCCTTCTTCAAAAAGAAGCAAGGTGGATCCACAACTTTAATAGTGTCCAACCAAATGGCCTTAATGAAGAACTGAGTTATACTTGCTTTCTCTAGTGAACATTTGTCTATCTCCAGCTTTGCTTTTTCAATGGGTGATGGTGATATGGTGGTGCTTTGATAGATTTAAATACCAGCCCTTAAGATGTTATATACCCGAGAAGTGTTTTATATCACAATTTGGAACAATTAAATATATATAGTTCCTGTTATCTAGATTTTATAGCTAAATAGGCTTCTATGTATTTCGTTTTTAACTTTGTTTGCAATTTGTAAATCTTGATGGCTAATATGCATGTTCTCCCACTCAAATCTATAATCTATAGTGAATACCCCTCTATTATTCTTATATACATGCTAAATGAGAATGGCCCTTAGTTTCGTCTTCCACAATATAGATGGTGCATTATCCCTAAGACTACTGGCTAGGCTCCCCCCTTCTTTCTCCTCAGCTTTTTTCTATCATACCATCATCCCTACTAGTGATTAAAGTCCCCCTCTCCTTTGGCTATCCTTATATTCTTCAAAAGACTGCTTTGATCCGTCCTAAACCAATGCATATACATCTGTGCACTCGTATTTCCGGGTTGCGCGGTTCGCGCATGCGCATTCCAAAGGCTTGCGTTCCACACGAATGGTCGTGGAACGCAGACGCTCCGCGTCACCACGCCTCGACGCACGGCCGTCATTTGACGTGCCCGCGCATGCGCTTTATAGCTGTTTACGGAGTTCCGTGGTTATAGTAACCATGGAATCCATATAAACAGCTACGGTGGACGCCTCTCAGCACGTCATTATTAGGAACAGGTGATTGCGATCCTGCATCACCTGTTACCACTAATCACCAATGAATAGCTCTTCCATGCCCTATAAAAGAGAGGTACATTTATTTCCCTCCAGGCATTCAGAGACATAGGACGGCTACATAGTAGGTGAGTTACAGATGCTGACAACCACTTTCACTTTGACCATACTTATGGGGTAAAACCTTTATTTGGACTATTTCTTGCCCACATAGGATAATTTAAAACTTTGGTGCCATATCCAGATGGTTTTTTGGTCTTGTTTATAAGGCACATTGACATCTATGTTATTAATAATATATAAAAAAAAATAACATTTTCTAATAAATACTTTTATATATATGAGCATACAAGGCACTGTTAGATCTATCTAAAGGTTAACTGAAGGGGACTTCCATTATGACCCCTTGGTCTTAGAGTCATTTTTGTGGCCCTATAATATATACTTTAAGATAGATATATCCTGTGACATATGGAAATTTGACATTGAGATTCCATTTATTTAAAAAGTTTCATCTAAAATGCTTTCCTTGGTCTCTCCCACATGATTTTTTACTATTTGATAGCTTTGAGGATCCATCCCGGTTTATGCCTATTTATCTACGCTGTACCGGATGATGTGACGATGGCTTTGGTTTAATATGATACGACTACCAAAGGTGATTTTCTATATCCCTATCCATTACCTGCCACATATATATATATAAAAAAAAAATTTTTGATTTTCAGTTTTGGTATACTTCTATCCCCATACAGTTTATCTATGCCCTAGTATGTTCTTTTCTTTGGATGCCCTATCTATGACCATACAACAGATACCTTGGGTAAGCACATCTCTATGTGTAAGGTAGTCCTTCATCCAGATTACATATATGATATGCACCGTTTTTTCTGTGGTAGATTACATACTCTTGGTTTGTTTGATTCCATCAGAACTATTACGGCGTCATTCTATCTATTTTTTGACCATTTTGGGTATTTTTGCCCATTGAAGAACTGGTTGGTTTGGCATGTATAGTCATAAGGTATGTGCCTTCACTTTTCTTACCATCAAAAAATAATTGCATACCAACTTGGGAGCATGCATATATGTCCAACTAGATCAATCATACAATTTCTGTATATTATCTGTATGTAATATCTTAAAATGGTTCTGCACATATACATATATTTTTTATATATATGACTATGTATTGTTTAGATTCGTGCAGTTATCTTCAAGATTCTCTCTATATGCAAACTAATGTTTTGCCAATCCTTTGTTGTTTTTAGACGGAACATTAATTCTGTAACCCCTAAGTCTTCTGATGAGCCTTCTGACATCTGAGGAGGCGAAACGCGTCAAGCGTTGGAGGTTTAATCCATACTTACACTGGGAACTCAGTAACTTAATGGAAGGTCATTAGTATTCGATGTTTCAGAACCCTGTCTGATATCTACATAGGGGTTTGGAGTTTATTTGCCTCTTTCTCTCATTAAGTTGTCTCTCTCCGGTTTACCTGGACACGAGACACTAGAGTATAAACATCTATATGTATAAAGGTATACCCTAAGGACTACTCGTATGTAATCCAGTTGGGTAAAAAGTCTTTGACCTTCAATGTTGTGACTTGAGAAACTATATATGCTGAGCCCCAGGAATGTATATAAATGTGTAAATGTTTGTCTAATTCCTTCTGGTACGTTTATCTTGTTTTAATCTTTGATACAAATAAAAAGATATTTTTAATATTAATAAGTTGGTATTTCCTAGTTTGACAAAGCCATGGTCACCAACCATCTGGAAAAGTTTTCCTCCTCCCATACACTAATGTGCCGCAAACTAGAAGTTGATATCATCAACCTTTCCCATTTTATTTAGGTGTATCCATATAAATAGCCCACCCTATAAATGGCCCACCCTGTGTACTGGCTCTAACTCTTACTCCACCAAAATGGGCTGTGACTCCGCAACTTTGACTCCGACTCCACAGCCTTGGTTACATAGTATAGTTGAAAAAAGACACATGTCCATCCAGCTCATCTGAGGGACAGGAAAAGAGAAGGGAAATCTGGTTTTGGTGCATGTATACTGCATACGTCTGTTCTGTATGAATAATAGAAAAAAATAAATGTGTCAAAGCTAAAGTAACAAACAAAAACAGCTAAAATATTTGATATAAAAAAAAAAACAATAATCGTACAAAAGTTTACAAAAGCAAAAATATAAATAAGATCATCTTGGTGGTAAAATGCCAAGTCTAAATTACGCACTTTTGATTGTTTTTATAGTATTATTAGACCAATAACCAAATACAGGAAATCATGAATAGGATGCGCTCAAACTGAACAAGTCAAGGGCTTAATGGAAATGATGAAATCAAGGGCAGATTTAGGAATGTGCAATGTGTTGTGTTTGTTACTTGCTGGCATAGGCTCCTGTGTGTTATGGGTTTTCCCAGAATATTTTATATCATTGCTGGCAGAGTAATGCTACAAAGTGTGATTTGCAAAGCAAAACGCAAAATAGTTACCAATCTCATCTCTCAATATATGTGCCAATAGAAAGATGTAGGTCAACAACATAAAGACTACGAAGGCAGCAGAATATATGGGAAAAATTGTATTGTAGCCTATGATAACTTGGATGGCGCAGGTGACAAAGTCAACACTGACAAATTAGATCCTCCCATTAAAATATGGCTAACTACAAATAAACTCTACTGTAAAGCCCGTTGTGATTTCGAGTGTTAATGTCCACCAGCTGATTTCTAGCTTCTCTCATTAGGACACAATGCAGCTATGAAAGTTTTACCTTTTATTGTTGTTATTTGGCGGTTAACCACATCAAACATTATAAAGATTACGGTTTCGGAAACAAATTGCAATTTACCGTAGTTTGGCAAGAAGTAAATATGAATTCTTTTTGGATATTTTGATGTTGTTTACATTATCATTTCATTTTATATCCTTTTATATTATTGTTTAATCTCTCGCAATTTTTTTCTTTTTTTTTTCTACGTTTTATTGCCTGAAGCTTTTGAAGCTCACAATACACATTGGAGTATCGCTGCTCAATGTGTATAGTCCCTATCCCCTTCATGTTTTTTAAACTACTCTTGGACAATATTGGAGACGGAACTCTTGGGACACAGCTGATTAGATTCTGGCAGAGAGGACCAAACATCTGCTTCAAACCAAAGACATCTGCATATTTCACATTTATTTTTCATAATTTGCAGAAGCAACCTGCCAAAATTTAGCAAGGGAGAATAAACTAGCAGATAATTAGCTAAAGTTAGCTTGCTTTAGAAGTATTAGCTTGAAGAAAGCAGCTCACCTGGGAGAACATGAAGGAATATGTGCAACTTTGGTTTGCTTTTGTAAATTGAATTTTAGGTGTTGAGTACCAGGCCAAAATTCACTCTAATGCACACTGGCAGTAAATGTAGTTGCCAATAGTTTGCAAGAAAAAAATAAAAAATACTTGAGCGCAAACAATTCTGTTCTGCAAAATAGAAAATAAATTAAAGATCCATCAAATGGAGACTTGGTAATTTGATTCAATGTTTTTATTGAATTTGTTACTGAGTAAATTAGTGAACTTCTGTTGTATTGTTATATTACTTTTATTATATGTTGTATAGAGTTACAGGTTTTTTTTATTACAATTTTATATTGATTGGCATAAAATCAGAAAAGATTTGCCTCTCTCTGGATTGATGCTGTATAATTTATGTTTAGGCTCATCTTTTTATGTATTTTGGTACATATTCTGAATAAAGATGCCTGGATTTTATTCTTTTAAAATCTCTGTTCAGACTTATGCTTATTACGGCAATCTACATGTCCAAATCTGTAGGTACGAACTGCTCACCTACAAATTTATTTTATTTATCTTTTCTTAAATTGTAAAGTTTTACTATAAGATAGAATGCAGGTATAGTATTGGGTTAGGACCGAGTACAGGAGACACGCCTCAATATGGCTACTAGGCGGTTGTATATATGGCCATAGGTACTTGGTAAGGGTCTCCATTTTCAGATTTCATTAGCTGTAATGCAGATCTATACTCCAGTATTCCAAAATTACTATAAGATAAAATGCAGGTATAGTAGTAGGATAGAACCCAGTAAATGGACACGCCTCAACATGGCTACTAGGCGGTTGTATATATGGCCATAGGTACTTGGTAAGGGTCTCCATTTTCAGATTTCATTAGCTGTAATGCAGATCTATACTCCAGTATTCCAAAATTACTATAAGATAAAATGCAGGTATAGTTGTACGATAGAACCCAGTAAATGGACACGCCTCAACATGGCTACTAGGTGGTTGTATATATGGCCATGTGTACTTGGTAAGGGTCTTCATTTTCATATTTCATTACTGGAAATGCAGTTCTATACTCCAATATTCCAATATTACTATAAGATAAAATGCAGGTATAGTAATAGGCTAGTACCCAGTAAAGTGGACAAGTCTCAATGTGGCTACTAGGTGGTTGTATATATGGCCATATGTTCTTAATAAGGGTCTCCATTTTCATATTTCATTACCTGCAATGCAGTTGACTTTTTGTTACAATGTATAGTGTTTCAGCTTTGCACCAGTTCACATTAGGATGAGTGCAGCAATTTTCTTTTGTTTGGTTTATGGGATCACTCCCTCAATAGTGCACCTCCCTGATAGCCACAGGTTTAGGTGTTCTCTGTTAGCAGGCCTCTACTCACCCATTCAAAGAGAAATTTTGTCCATAGAGAGGCTGTGACTGAATGCAGGTAAGGAATAGTAGTAGGTTAGGACCCAGGAAAGGGGACACGCCTCGATGTGACTACTGGGTTGTATGTATGGCCATATGTACTTGCTAAGGTGACAATTTGCATATTTCAATAGCTTTAATGCAGTTCTATATTCCAATAAGCATGTCTTAGCGTTTGAGTGCAGCTGACTTTTGTTATTATAATTCTTCATGATGTCTAGAGGAGTAAACTTCAATAACAGGATTTCATAAAGATACATTACAGTATGTGGAAGAACATGGACTACCAACACAAAATGGAAGTTTACAGAATCAGTGTACATAGCTCAATGTATTCATAACTGATAGGATAGAATCAAGCAGCACCTATACATGCAGCCTCAATGAGACTGTATGATTGCCAATTACATGGGCAATGACTTGCAAAATGTCTCTATTTTTGAGAATGGAGATGATTTTTAATTACAAATAAACAGCAGAGTTTCTTGTTTTTACAAGTACTTTGACATTTTAGTCATTTAAAGGGAACTTGTCAGCTTGTTTTAGTCCCCAATCCTACTACTACCTGTCCCTGCATCTTGCTAGCTCATCCCTAACCATCCATCTCTGAGCACCTAAAACTCCACTACAAAGCTTTAAAAACATGATTTAATAACTTACATATTCCTATGATAATAAGGGCTCCGGTCCACATCTGTAGATTGAGATGGGCGGTCTCCAGGTCTTCACTCTCCCCCCTCACAGGCTCTTAGCAATCCTCGCTGGGCATCATCATTCCTTCTCTTCTCGCCCCCTGTTTTGAAATTCCTACCTCCTCCTTATACTATGACGTAGATGTCAGTTCTGGTCCCGTGCAGTGTTCGGGTGTATAGGCTGTACGGTCTGGATCCAGAACATTCGCAGTGCGCATAATGAAGCCGGGCCATACACCTGATAAGCCCCCACAATGCACCAGACCAGAACTGACATCTGGCTCTGCATCATACTATGAGGAGGAGGCGGGAATTTCAAAATAGATGATAATAAGAGAAGGAACGATGACACCCAGTGGGGTATGCTAAGAGCCTACAAGGGGGGGAGAATGGAGACTAGGAGACCACCCATGTAATACTATTGTATAGGGTTTGAGGAGTCTGATCGCTTAAGGGCAATGAAGAGCAGAGACGGGTTCTTAGGTGCAAGGTATTTATATATACACAGCAAAACAATGTGAATGCAGTACACAGCCAAAGCACATAACATAACACGACCCCAATATATATATGTATCGTTGAGCACAGTCCTTTAAGGAAACAGTCCAAAAAACCAATAGTCCAAAGCAAGTAAAACCGGATGCCTGCAGTCCGTAGCACAGGTCCTGGTACTGGAACGACCGGAAGATATAGTCCGTGGCAAAAGGTCCCCACACCCGGATGACCGGGTAACAAGTCCAAACAAAGTTCCAAGGAGATAAAGTAACACAAGTTCCAAAAGCACACAGTACATAGAGTAAGACCGAGTAGTTGCTTACACACTTGAATGTCCGAGCCTGAAGGTAGAAGCAGCGGCACCAGAAGCACGATGCAGGAAGCTGTAAGGTGAACCAGGATCTCACAGAGCTCCAGAGAAGTGAGTGGAATAAGGAGAACAGGTGAGCAGGAGCAACCAGGAAGCAGTATACTCAAGCAATGAATGCTCACCTGAGCCAGGTCTTTATGTAAACGAGACAGGAAGAAGGGCAAACAAAACAATGATCTCCATGCTGACTGAGGGCAAAATGGTCAAACGGCAGGCCGGAAAACCTGGAACACTGACAACCCATTTCAGTCTACGCCGTAGACTGGAGCCCTCATTATCATAGGAATATGTAAATTATTAAATCGTTTTTCTAAATCTTTGTAGTGCAGTATTAGCTCAGACAGGGCTGGTTATGGATGTGCTGGCAAGGTTCAGGGACAGGTAGTGGTAGGATAGGGGGCTTAAATGACCTGATAGGTTCCCTTTAAGAATTTAAAGCAAACTCTTTGACTTCTTCTTCTTCTTAATGCTTTCTCCTTTAATTCTTGCTGACTTCCCTGGAAAGACTGACTTCTCAAATTAGACCTATGTTCCTGCCCAATAACTAACTAAAAGCTCATGGGCCCCAATATGGAAGCTCCAATAGGGCCCCAAATTATTATAAATTGTTAATTGCATTAATCTTTTTATATATGCCAAAAAGACCTTTGGGGCCCTCTAGGCTCCAGGACCATGTGTGATTGCAAACCCTGCACCTGTTGTGGTTATGCCCCTGCTCCTTCCACAGCTATTATTTTGGCAGCACACTGTCAGGTATTCAGCCATATCCTGGTCTCATAGGAAGGTAAATAACGGGCACAATAAACAGGTATGGGTAGGTGTACAGTGATAGAGATGATCCAATAAAAAGAAACGATACCACAGCACTCGGTGAATGAAGTTTATTTGAAAAACAAATCAGCATAATATTTCTGTATTAGAAAGTGGGTTTAAACTTAAACTTAAAGGGGTTTGCCACTTTGCGGACAATTAGTGTTTACTTTAATGCATTTATTGGGGGCTAAAAATTATTGTTGCTATTGGTTTTTATAAAAAAAAATTGCACTATTGAGTCGTAACAAGCTCTTTGTCTACCTGCACATTTCACTTTAATGTGATCTGTTGTCATAAATTAATAGAGAGGAGCTCAATAAGGGACCAATAAGAAAGTTACAAACTCATCATAATGGTCTCACTGACGAATTACTGACAGATGACTCAGTTAAAGAGTTCCTGTCACCACCCTGGTGCTTTCCAAAGTGAAAGCACCACTGAATGTAGCGTGTATGCTGCATTCAGGGAAGGTGTGTACCATGTCTGTACCCCCCTGTAACCCAAAAAAACACTTTGGAAAATTCACAGCTAAAGGGTCCGGTGGGTCTAATCTGATTTTGCAGTCCTGGCTGCCGAGACAGTCCTCCCCGCCTCCAGCCTGTGTGTTCCGCCTCTTTGTTCCGCCTCCTCTTCTGTATGTGGCCTCCTCCTCTTCAGCGCCTGCTCCTCAGTGTGTCAAGTCACGCAGGCGCACACCGAGCACTTGCTAGGAGCGGGTTCGGGCTGCTATAACAGCGCATGTATATGACGTAAGCACCAGAGCTTGCCCTGCATACAGCATAATCTTTAGCAGGGCAAGCTCTGGTGCTTGTGTCACACACATGCGCTGTTACAGCAGCCGGAACCTGATTCTACCAGGTTCTCTTTAAAGCACCAACTTAATGTTTTTATTAATTGCACAACTGGAGTAGTGCTTTATATCTAAGTCCGCTGGCCCATCTCACATTCACCTTCCGCTGTCTTTATCTGTTATGACCGCGAGCTCCTGCCAGGCTCTGACAATCTGTGACCTGCCAGAAGCTCCAGTGTTTCATGGAGCACAACAGAGGTCACAGCTCAATACAGCTTTATGGGAGCTTTGTTCTGGCTCTCATAGAGATATATTGAAACCTTGTAATGTAACTTCTGACTTTCAGACAGTCAGGTTACAGGTGACACTGTGGAACTGAAGCTGCACTGAAAAAGCATGAAAATGCCATAGGGTGAGTATCAGGGGGCTAAGATTTAAAGCACCACTTCAGCACTGCTTGAGTGGTACTTTGACTCTTTCTAAAGTTAGACATAGACGGTGCAATACAGTCATGGCCAAAAGTTTTGAGAATGATACAAATTTTAACAAAGTCTACTGCTTCAGTTTTTCTAATGGCAATTTGCATATACTCCAGAATGTCATAAAGAGTGATCAGCTTAACAGCAATTACTTGCAAAGTCAATATTTGCCTAGAAAATGAACTTTAACCCCCAAAACACATTTCAACATCATTGCAGTCCTGCCTTAAAAGGAGCAGCTAACATCGTTTTAGTGATTGTTCCATTAACACAGGTGTGGGTGTTGATGAGGACAGGGCTGGCGAACAATCAGTCATAATTAAGTAAGAATTACACCACTGGACACTTTAAAAGGAGGTTGGTACTTGGTATCATTGTTTCTCTTCAGTTAACCATGGTCATCTCTAAAGAAACATGTGCAGCCATCATTGCACTGCACAAAAATAGCCTAACAGGGAAGAGTATCGCAGCTACAAAGATTGTTGACTGAGGTGCAATCTATCGCATCATCAAGAACTAGAGATGAGCCGCCACCCCGGTGTTCGAATTCGATTCGTCGAATCGACGGGGTGTTCGACGAATGTTCGTCGAATGCTCGACGAACACCGTCGAACACCCCGGAAAACGAACAATCCGGGCTTGTGGGGCTTTTTCACTTCCACAATGTATATACATACATTGTGGAAGTGAAATAAAGTCAAATAAAGTGTTAAAAATAAAAAAATAATGTATGCTCACCTGTCCAGTGTCCACTGAAGCCTCCGGTATGGTGATGTGTCTTCCAGGACCTGTGGTGACGTCAGTTCTCGCGGGAACTCCGGTCACATGACCGGAGTTCCGCGAGAACATGACGTCACCACAGGTCCTGGAAGCACAGGACCTTGCCGGAAAGCTTAAAATAGATATTTTTATGATTCGGACCCTTTCTTTAAGTAACTTTTACTTAAAGAAAGGGTCCGAATCATAAAAATATCTATTTTAAGCTTTCTGGCAAGGTCCTGTGCTTCCAGGACCTGTGGTGACGTCATGTTCTCTCGGAACTCCGGTCATGTGACCGGAGTTCCCGCGAGAACTGACGTCACCACAGGTCCTGGAAGACACAGGACCATACCGGAGGTTTCGGTGGACCGTGGACAGGTGAGCATACATTATTTTTTTATTTTTAACACTTTCTTTCTTTTAGGTAATGTTTATTTTGGCTCAAAATGCGGCAGATGCGGTTTTCTGACCGCATCTGCCGCATTTTCGAACCAAAATCGAACATGTTCGAAATTCGCCGAATTGGAACCAACTTGTTCGAATTCGGCGAATGACTCGAATAGCGACAAAATCGACTCGAATTTGAGATTGGCGAACTATTCGAGTCGAACATCGCTCATCTCTATCAAGAACTTCAAGGAGGGAGCTTCCATCGTTGTCAAAAAGGCTCCAGGGCACCCAAGAAAGACCAGCAAGCGCCAGGACCGTATCTTAAAACTGTTTCAGCTGCGGGATCGGACTACCAGCAGTGCCGAGCTTGCTCAGGAATGGCAGCAGGCTGGTGTGAGTGCTTCTGCACGCACTGTGAGGCGGAGACTCTTTGAGCAAGGCCTGGTTTCAAGGAGGGCAGCAAAGAAGCAACTTCTCTCCAGAAAAAACATTAGGGACCGACTGATATTCTGCAAAAGGTACAGGGAGTGGACTGCTGAGGACTGGGGTAAAGTCATTTTCTCTGATGAATCCCCTTTTCGATTGTTTGGGACATCTGGAAAACAGCTTATTCAGAGAAGAAGAGGTGAGCGCTACCACCAGTCTTGTCTCATGCCAACTGTAAAGCATCCTGAAACCATTCATGTGTGGGGTTGCTTCTCAGCCAAGGGAATCGGCTCTCACACAGTCTTGCCTAAAAACACAGCCATGAATAAAGAATGGTACCAGAATGTCCTCCAAGAGCAACTTCTCCCAACCGTCCAAGAGCAGTTTGGCGCCCAACAATGACTTTTCCAGCATGATTGAGCACCTTGCCATAAAGCAAAGGTGATAACTAAATGGCTCAGGGAACAAAACATAGAGATATTGTGTCCATAGCCTGGAAACTCCCCAGATCTTAATCCCATTGAGAACTTGTGGTCAATCATCAAGAGATGGGTGGACAAACAAAACCCAACAAATTCTGCCAAAATGCAAGCATTGATTATGCAAGAATGGACTGCTATCAGTCAGGATTTGGTCCAGAAGTTGATTGAGAGCATGCCAGGGAGAATTGCAGAGGTCCTGAAGAAGAAGGGTCAACACTGCAAATATTGACTTGCTGCATTAACTCATTCTAACTGTCAATATAACCTTTTGGTACTCATAATATGATTGCAATTATATTTCTGTATGTGATATCAACATCAGACAAACACATATAAAAACAAGAGGGCAGCAGATCATGTGAAATTATAATTTTGGTGTCATTCTCAAAACTTTTGGCCATGACTGTACAGAGGCTAAAAAAGTCACATGGTACAACATTTTTAAAGAAATCCAATTGCAAAAATGATTTTTGGCCCCAAATGTTTTCATTAAAATGACAAAAAAGACTCCAAAACTGGACATCCTCTTTTATAAAATATTACAAGTCTAAAATCTTAATAGCCACCTTTGTGCAAGGTTGACCTCCTCCATATATTCTCTCATGGAAAGCATATGGTTTAACTACAGTTCTTGGAGCAGTTTGTATTAAAATAAAGCTGTAAGGATGAGATAGGCTTACAAAGAGAGAATATAGCACTTTAAACCCATTGCTTGCTGTATATTCCACCATTGGTCATCCATACACCTCAACAACTTAGCTTTTGAGACGCTGGGACAGTTTTTATTATTGTGACGATTCTTATTTGAACAAATGTGTAGGGATACGTGGACAAAATCCAATTACTGCTGGTCTTACTGGGTCAACCGCTTTCGGACATTCGCTAGTTTATCTAAAGTCCCTTTCATAAGCCTTGAAAATATTATATACTGGTATCATCAAATTTCTTGTCTCGTATTCTAATTATTAACAAATATAAATTTCCAATAAATTGTTATACACCTATTCCTGTAGCAAAAGAAAAACTGAAATGATAGAATGTGTAACTTACAAGAAAACTTGCAAAACTTAGAACTTGTCAGAACTATATTTTCCAGTGTAATATCCTTGAGAACTCAAGGTCACCAAGAAGTGGGCACCTTCTTCACTTTCAGATGTCACAGATATCTAAAATAAACATTTCCTTTATTGTGAAATAATGTTGGTATTGGCTTTTGACAATGCGAATGTTCAGTTAAAATCTGTTTATTCCCAGGATAGAAGAGTCCTTGTACTTCCCATTCCTTTTCTCAGCCCCTGATGATTTATCAATCAGAAAACGTGTGGGTCTCGAGAGGATGGGAAAAAGCAGAGTGGCTCAGAATGCACTCCTGCTTCAACTTCTCTTTCTGAAGTCATCTTCTTTGCCAGCCTCAATAGACTGAATATGGGTCACAAAAACCCTGTTGTACATTGTGAATGACTACATTATTTTTCACAGAAGCGAAGATAAAGCTGGGAGTTCAGTGCTAAATATAAATACTTGTTTGCTGTTTACCAGGTAAAATATTGCTTTATCTGAACTGTATGGTACATATATGGGACAAAAACTTAAAGGAACATTTGCATGTCATAGTGTAACCCCAAGTCAATTAAACTTTAGGGGTATCAATCTGAGCAGTTAGAAAGTAGAAGCGATTGTGAATCAATTTCACCTCCTTTTGTGCAATTGAAAGTGACAATAGCTCAACTGAAGAGGCAATGACACGCCTGCCACCAGGACCTTTTCCCCTTGACCCTATGTGGACGCCTTTTTAGCGAATGTGTGTGGATGTGGCTACTGCAAAAAACGATACTGCAGCCCCTGGTTTGCTGATTGAGTCATATAATCTCTCCACTAGTCTGGAGCCGATCCCCTCTGCGACCTGGTCCCTCCAAGTGACTATGGTTAGTGTGGATTTGGGCACCATGGGTGGATTCCTCATTTCCCATGCCCTTAGGACCACTTCTCTCTCTCTGTCCTGCATCTCTCCTCTCTCTTTCCTTGTCCTGGGATAAGGTCCTCTTTGCTTCAGTCCCCAGGACGTCTCTCTCACTCACTCCTAATTCCTCACTGACATTTTCCTCATGTTCTCTCTACTTCCGGGTGTCCTACCCTTCTCTACTTCCTCCACCCAACCCCTCTAACTGGTTCCCCTTCAAGCCTGAGATGGGGCACTCCCTTAATAGGGTCCACCCAGATTCCCTGGCCTGGACGGGTGTGGTGTTGACTCTGAGTGTGTTGGCACCGAGTAGTGCCCCCTCCTTACCCAAGAGTGGGGTACCACACCTCGGTCTGAGGTGCAGTACCTCTGTGGTGACTGGACCCCCAGGGGCGCCACATACTCCCCGTAAAACACAGCATGTCCACAGGCTGGAACAGAGTAGAACAAGTGTTAAAACATGCAAAATATTTCTGAAATGCATTTCAACAAGTATAACAGTCAAACAGGTAGCTCTTTCTTCCCCTTATAGGAGGTACTTTTCACTTGAACATTGCATATAAATACCGGGAATATTAAATATAGCATTACTCTAAATAAAAACTTTCTCAATTAAGTTCAACAAGCTTCAGTGAGATTCCCTACCGGGGTGTCCTTCTCACCTTCCTAAGTGCATTATGGGGAACCCATCGAAAACCCCCAACGTGGGCCCTGGGCATGGCTACAGGGCATAGCTGGTTATCTTGTTGGACCACTTTTCGGCCACGCCAGACGGTTTTTGTTCTTTGGTCAACTTAAGGGCACAAGGTGTCCAGGTAGTACCCACAATGTTGGCTGTAAAACCAACAAGTAGCACATTAAGTGCTAACTATTTACAATATGTCCAGATTATGTCACTGTCCCATTATCTCATCGTCCATTACACATATCCAGGTTCACACACTTAACTGACTAACTACATTTAACATATTCTACACAGGTTTCATACCTAACCAGGTTAATTAACTATATACACTCTTTCTGCCACTCTCTACTTCCTCGGCAGTTCTTAAGGCCTGCAACCTCTCGGCCAGGGAAGTTGTCTTTCATGCATCACGCCTGGTGACACAAGCTGAGCAGGTCCTGCAGCCAGAGTCCTAGTTGCCTGTGTCCGCATTGTAACCTTGGTTGAAGCTGCAGGGACTGGTACCGTGACCAGGGTTGAAGCCACTGGTCACCTTTCTGGCACTGCAACCACTGGCAAGGGGAGTAACACGTCCTCATGTACTCTTCTCACATTGAGGGTGTACCACCCCCGCTCGCCTGCATACTGAGTGAAGGTCACAAGATCCCCCGGATACAAGTCACGCTCAGGGTGTCACTTCGGCAGGTGGGATTCTATGTCCTGCCAGATCACAAATAGTTCTCGGACCATCCCAGGCTACTTGATAAAACCTCAGCCTCTCTCCAAGACAAATGTGACCACAGTGCCCTGCCTCTGCAGAGCCTGGTCAGCAGCCCTTGCTTTGTGAGCTTGGTTTTTAGCCTTTACATTCCTGTCCTCCATAGCTCTTCACAGGGCCTTATGCTATTTCTCCTCCACCTCCCACTTGGCTGTCCGCTTTCGGCAATAGTCCTCCCAACTGAGGGTCTCTACCCGGGCTTCTCCTGCTTGGGCTTCCCCAGAGAACCCCATCAGTTCCTCTCCCAACTGAAGACTACTCTCTCCCTGTGTACGTCCCGGGGCATGGGTTCGGGCTGAGGGTGGAACTGCCAGTCTATCCCTGGTGTCTATTGTTCGGTCCCAGGGTAAGTTTTTGAACTCCAGGCCGGGAGTGAGGGCTGTCGGGGGTTTTAAGGTCCCAACCAGGGTTGGCCACCAGGGCAATATCAGTACCTGCATCTGTTGCCACTTTGGTGCGGGATTCCTTTTCCTCCTCCTCTGGGGTCGGGGATGCTGGTCGTGAGGCCGCCCACTGCTGGGACACCTTTTCTAGCAGGACCTTCCTCCATTTCCCCATCACTGTCATTTGCATCTTTAGGAGCTAGTTGTGCAACTCTTTCATTTCGGCACTCAGAAACTCTGTATCATTTCAGATATCTAGTGGCATTGAGATATCCATTTATGAAGAATGGCCCCATTATCTTTGTACCCCATATACCACACCATATCATCAATTTTTGTGTTCCAACAGTCTTGGACGGATCTATCCACTGTGGATTAGTGTCAGAACAATAGCCGTGGTTTTGTTTGTTAACTTCACCATTCACAAAAAAGTTTGCCTCATCACTCATCTGAAGGCAACTGTCTATGCTGTGAAGATACAATATCTGAAAGAATGGATACTGTAAGCCTGTGCTAGCATTTCTTCTGCAGTGTTGCTATCAGTGTATCAAGAGTGGGAGAAGAGGGTTGCATTGACAATCCAGCACTTTGAACACATTTTATAAGTGGTCATAAACTTGTAAATAACTTATGAAAGAATAAAGTAATGTAATGAAATTCTCAATAGGTTTGATATGTCACATGACCCTCTTCTAATTAAAAAAAAATAAAGTTGGATCCAAAATGGCAGACTTCAAAATGGCTGCCATGGTCACCACCCATCTGGAAAAGTTTTCCCCCTCCCATATACTACTGTGCAACAAACAAGAAGTTGATATCACCAACCATTCCCATTTTATTTAGGTGCCTCCATATAAATGGCCCACCCTGTACTTAAACAACACAGCAATTTTCTGATGAAGGTCTGTTAACCGAAATGTCAATTGCTATAAAATTGCAGATTTGTTTCATCAATACAAAGATCAATATATTCATCATATTCCATCTGAGTATCAAGTTTATTACATATACCATCAAGGACTGGAAAACTATTAAGACACCATTCGATCCCAAAGCTGAGTGCTCTGTACGTCTTCATTACTCACTTGGTCTTGATGGATGCCATTCTTCTCTCCATCCATTTCTGCAGGGCCTGTGGGCAGAGACCGCATCAAGGCTTCTTTAACCAAACAGTCTTTACTTTCAATAAACAGTAACATGACAGACATAGGGTCTTCATCATTCTGGCCTGCAGGCATTGGCCCTTGTCCTACTCTTTTCCAGGCAAAGCCATTACTGATATACATATAAATTTGATGACCCAAGAAGAAGTTAAATATAAATCATAAGTATTAATCCTGTTAAAAAGATACCCTTTATTAAGCACGTATGCTGAAAACACATAATAAAACCCGTTAAAAACTGTGTGCACAGATTAAAGGAAGGAAGGAAGGGGCTAACCCTATATGTTTTTGCCTCCCTCCTGTCCCTACCTAACCGCGGGGGTCGGCACCCTTATATCAATGTGGTGCCCCCACTCCACGAAGACTTATACTACACTCACCCTAGACTCACCCTATAAGAGAGAAGGTGGTTCTCTCCCTCCTTATATGATTCACAAGGGTGGTATTATCGGGCTGTATAGACTGTATCGGTGTCCCAGTGTTATAAAAGGACCTAGACCCTACAGCTAAGAATCCTATTGGTACTGAGATATGGTCCAGAGTCTGACTCACTCTAATTCTCTCAGAAATTGGCCATATGTGCCCTTACAATAATAAAGGTGATACAATAACACATGCTCCAAAGGGGAAAAAGAGGGTAAGTAGGAAACTTAGCTTAACCACAGGGTCACCGGTCTCTCCCCGCGCACCTCGACACGTTTCTCTTCATCAGGAGGCCTGATACTATGGTTCCATTATTGTGGACCCAGCAGGTGCACACAATGCAGATCAGATGAGAGGGGAACCGCCATGTTGCCGGCGGCTCCCTTATATCTAGTCTGAGTATGTTAGGCCACCTCCTCCGTACAACCACTTCCTGCACCACCTCCCACTCTGGTAAAATACACCAACCACTCATCATTACCACCTTAACCAAGGGCAGATAGAAACCGATACCTTTCCGTCGCCATTCATAAACAGCCTGTCTCAAAATGCCACCGTTAGTATATTGTATCGGCTCCCTGGAGAGCACGCTGCCGCCGCCCAAACATGGCCGCTGGAACGCAAACGTCACAATACACGATGCTGCGGGCCGAGGCGCATGCGCAGTGGCTAGTTAGATGTTATAGCGCGTCACACATTGATGACGGTGAGCCACCTGTATAAGGGCAACGAGGATCGTCTCAGCGCGTCCACCGTTACCAGGCAACCTTATAAGCGCATTTGTTACACCAACCAAATCAGTCTAATTTAGACACTATGACAGTTGGTCAAGATAGAGGCATCAGGGAAGTATGGTAGTTAGATTCAATGGTACGATCCACCGGTGAGAATACTAATGTGGTGCAAACTCCTCCTATGAGTCAGGCAGAACACACCTGGTTCCACCCACCCCAATACAGGGAATGGGAAGGGGCTAACCTCAGAGGGCAAGGACCAACATTATTTGCGACTAAGACATAATGAATAGATACAAAAGTCCATAAATATGGACAACATCCCAGTCCCTGTAGAGTCACAGTCCCAATTCACTCCTACAGAAAACATGCAAAGGACATCTGCTTGTTGAGCCTATCTGGAGCCAGGGATCCAAACCTAAAAATCCATTCTGTTTCCCTCCGTAGGATACTCTGATCGTGATTGCCACCTCTTGGGACGGTTTTTACCACCTCCATTATCCTGAACGATAGTTGTTTAAGATCGCCCCCATGTACCATATTCATGTGTCGCGCCAGAGCGGTATCCTTAGACTTTCTTATGTCTCCTAGATGGTCACCTACTCTGCGCCTGAACTCTCTGATAGTCTTCCCTACGTAATCAAGTCTGCATGTGCAGGTAGCTATGTACACTACACCAGACGTTTTGCAATTAGCAAAATCACGCAGGAAGAAAGTCCTGCCATTGGCCGCACTCTTTACAAATTTGCACGGTGCCATATACCCACAAAAGGAACAGTCACCACATTTATAGAACCCTATAGGTCTACTCCCCAGCCAGGTGGATCCACTGGTTGGTGCCCTATAGTGGCTATGCACAAGCCTGTCTTTTAGCGACCTGGGTGACACAGAGACACTTCCCCTCAGATATATGCGCAAATATAAAATGAAGTGGAACTTATGTGTATAGCACTAGGTTTCTGGGGGAATAATGTTAAAGGATGCACTGGAGGAGGAAAGGAGCCGATAAACTGGTGCACGGCGAGCTCAGGAGGAAGTGTGCTTTGTGGATTAATGTAATGGAGACCCCGGAGCACGCGCAATAGGACTAGACCAGGTGACCAATCGGCGCTTGAGGATTAGCGCATGCACTGTACGGGACGTCCTCCATTGGATGTGGGGCTGAGGAAGTCGTATGACATGACGCTTAATGAGACTGTTACTATGACAACATACCTAAGCGCCGACCCGGATTGGTGGATGAAAAACAAGGAAGGAACTATATGAACTGAATCATTAAGGTCTAATGTGGACACTATCTGGATTAGTTATATATTGATCATGGACATTATGGACATCGGCATACAATAAGGATTGAAGTGTGAAGGATGGGGTAATTTTATCTTTATATCTCTTTATATATCTTAATGGAAAGTGTTGATTGTTTTGTATATTACACGTTTGGTATGTGGTGCTGTCTTTTTCTATTTTACTGTTCTCAGACTGGGATGACTCCCTGGTAGGACGTGCACCACTATGGAGGTTTGAGATACCCTCATCTACCGTGGGTGCTGCAGGCTTTGCATTTATTTATTTGACATCGCTAATACGTCACGGGTTTGGAGGTGTATCAGCGACACCGTTGCGACCTCATTGCATGTGACTTTAGCAAGTTGTCAGAATAAACTGTTGGATCGGAGTTGACAGGTTTACCAACATGTTGGAAAACCTGACGATCTCAACTCCAGCAACCTGCTGTATCATTCTGTGTGACACCACGATGACGATGTCATGGACGACTTCGCCCATTCACATCAATGAGTAGGGTTCGTTTGCGGGGTTTGCAAACGTTACCAGCTCACAACATCATTGGTGAGTTGTCCACGATATCTAGATGTGTGACATCTCACCAGTGATGTTGAAATTATGTCAAAAACGACCGCGCGCCCCTGAGATCGTTGCCGACATCGATTCAATGACGTGCCGTGTAATGGTACCTTCATACACTGCACTACACATTGTTAACATATTTACATCATAAAACACAGTAGTACACTTTACATAACTATACATTTTAAATTGCAGGGACATCATTACCCTCCTACATGGCCATAGAGTGTAGGCAGTGTCTGGATAATAAAGAGTTTGTCACCATTGACTAGCCCTCACGTTTCCAAGATGTGATATCAACTCTGAACCTCTGGAACATTATGTATTTGTGCTTCAGATGACACCCAAAAGCATCACAGACTTTCAACGAGCTCTCAGATGATCAAGGTCTGGTAGAAGATCTCCACAGAATCATCGGGAGCATGGCCAAACATTGTCAGGAATGCGTATCGGCATGTAAAGACCATTTGAACTATAAAGTCACATTATATGAGTTGCCAAAATGAAATTCAGTTTAATCCACCTGTGATTTCCATTTTTTACTTTTGTCTTCAGGATGATTTGGAATCCAGATCTTACCTGGTGGATGGTTTTGGTTTCCATTGACCTGTATCAATTACATAATGTATATCAGTAAAGATTTACCACATCCATCTTTTATTCCTTGAGATTCAATGTGTGATTTCAGTGGGTGTTTTTTTATATACCATATGTATATATATATATATATATATGTATATATATATATATATATATATATATGTTAAATACAGTGTACATACAGCAAAATGTCTCCGAAAGAATACCTCATTCAGAAGACCAGACCCTTATCCAGACCAGTATGCCTGTGACAGATTTTTCCACCACCATATATAATATTGTGCCGCCCTGCTCACGCAGGTAGCAACAGCCTTCCCTACTGCAAGCTGGGTTTCCACAGCAGGTACCTACTATATGCAACACCTTGCACCCCAGCACAGTAGGGGGAGCTAGCCTCACTGACTTTAAGTGAGATCCCCTATAAATACTGCTGCTGGGGGAGGAGTTAGTCAGAGTGTGCAGACGCTAGGAAAGCTGCGAAGACGTCCTGGTGATCGGTGCCGTGGTTAGGCCTGAACCAGTGACCCAAAGTGGCCCTTCTGCCGATAGCCAAGCCTAGAAGTGGGGACGGAAGGCATGGAGCTTAGTCAAGGGAGTAGAGGAACTAGTGGAAGTTTACCCAAGACGGACCGGGCTTCGGGGATCGGCACCTGCCGGAACACTTTAGGACTGCAGAAAACCCTGGCACACTGTGGAGACTTCAGTCACCCCGTCCCCCTGCGTACTCAGAAAGAGGGAGCCAGACACCATAGTGTGGAGTCACACAGCAGTGATCAGAGATGGTAACCCGTGGACCGCGCAGGAGGAGAGAGAGAGAGGACCAGACAAAGTGAGGAGGCTAGTCGTGTTGCATACAGACAGGGCTTCAGCAACAGCAGGGAACCTGAGGAGGCCTTATACCCACTTGCTGTGGAGAATCACTTTGCACCTGGTCACCCAACAGTGCTCTGGACATCCTTTCCTGTGAATACCATCAGTAAAAGGTAAAAGAGATTACTTCAGAATGTGTGCGTTATTCCTCTCTGTCCCCAACCTCCCTATAGACTGCCTTACTGCTCCTTACCCTGGCCTCAAGTCCCACTCCAAGCTGCCCCTTTACTCTACGCTGCCCCGGAGGTCTAGCTCCACCTGTAGGGAGCTTTGCCATCCTTGCCGCAATACCATCGCCCTCCGGAGGACTGTGGCGGCGCTGGTGACCCATCACCAGGTACTACAGGTGGCGTCACGTGACAATAACTTTTATCCCCTGTACACTTATTGAAGTGTCACCCAGGCCATGGGCTCAGACACCGCCACTCGTGACATCCCCGTGAAACACCCTCAGAGCCTGATACCCGAGTAACCCAGGGCCTGGGGCTCGACATATATCTCTGGTGCTCCCAAACAGGATCTTGTGCCCGGTATTTCTGGGTACTATGTGCCGTGATTTCAACTGTATTGAGTGACTGTTAAAACTGCGCCGCCAATACTGCGCCGAAGAGCGGGAAGAAAGGGGGCGTGTCGGCCTGTAGAGCGCAAAACTAAAGCCCACGCCTCGCTCAGCCGAGCATTCCCAAGTGCCACGGCCCAGTCTGGAAATTCCCGAACTGATTAACTAATTGAACACTGGCTGTAATTCACTAGGGAGGCCTCCAGCATGTCGGCCTCCTCAAGCGACAATGACAGTACATTCGCTGACCCTAGGAATTACCCCGAAGCAACCATGGCTGCCTCTAATAGTACTGCCAGTGCCATCAGCGCACCGTGCTCAGTCGCCCTGATCATGCCGATCTCACTCCCATACATTCCGGGGGCTAAGTGGTTGCCCCAGTATGATGGTCACCCTGATATGTTGAATGTTTTCAGGAGAAAAATCACTAGTGTCCTGGACATGTATGCGATGACCGGTCAGCAGCGCGCTGCTGTGGTACTCTGACAGTTAACTGGTGCAGCAGAGAAAGAGAGTGAGTCCTGGTCTGCTGCTGAACGGAGATCAGCGGCCACTATATTTGACAAATTGAGAGCTACTTTCGAGGATTGCGAGCCCTTAAGCATGTCAGCCCTGCCAGTGTACCTGATGAAAATAAGCTCTTGACTGAACAATTCACCCGGGGGATGCTATCCCCTGAGGATAATAAGAATGTGCGTTGGTGGTCACTGAGCAACCTGAAAGCTGACTTTAACACCCTAAAAGACATGGCCATAAAAGGGTTGCGGCCAGTAGAGGTCCATGAAGCTGCCATCAAACGGTGGTGCAGTGGTGAGGCGCAGGCTAGCCGAAACCAGTACCCGGTCTGCAGCCACGCACAATGTACAATCTGCTCAGCCTGATAAGTATGACTCTCTGCATGCTGAGATGCGTGCTGAAATGCACCAAATGAGCAAAAATATAACCAAGGTGATGGAAGCTCTACACCTGCAGCAGAGCCACCAGCCAGCGCGAAGACCCCAGCCCCGACCTCAACCGCTGATTCAACTTGCTGACAGACCGGAGGATGTACCCTGGATAAGGGGCGAAGCAAGTCACAGCATACCGAGGGAGAACCACCAAATGCTACAGCTCCAATGGGGAGCCCATCTGCCGCCGCTGCAATCGAACCGGCCACATCGCCAGGAGCTGTCCTTTAAACGGGCAGACACTGGGGGCCGGGGCCAAACCTCAGGAGTAACTCAACAGGGCTCAGCCACCTGGTACAAGACCTTCATCGGACAGAGGCCGTTCCTGTTGATTGTACTAGATGGCATCCCGACACCTGCTGTGCTGGACACCGGGTCACAGGTGACCACCATCCCTTATATCCTTTATAAGAAGTACTGGGCTGATGCAGAACTGAAACAGCCTGCCATTGACTTCACTCTCAACGCATCTAATGGTGAACCGATTACTGTAATGGGGGTTAGAGAAGTACCAATAAAGGTGGGGAGGGTGGAATTGGAAAAGCAAGGGGTCCTAGTAGTAGCAGAAGCAAGTAATGCAAATGACCCGTATATAATACTTGGTACAAATGTTGTTAGCAATTGCATGGAATAAGTTTTGTCTTTGCTTCAACAGATTGCAGATACTGCCAAACCTGGTCAGAGGAAGTTCATTCAGCGTGAAATAAGAGCCCTCCTGCACCATCAACAGGTAACAATTACAGGTGGCGAAATTGGTACTGCACTGGTGACAGACCCGTTTCCTATTGTGATTCCCCCAATGAGTGAAATGATGATTTGGTATCGAGCAGTTATAAGTCTGAGAGGATAGGTCTGAGAGGGCTGGACTACCAGGCATTAATGGAGCCCATCAGCACAGAGCACAGACCTACACTCTTGACAGCCAGGGGGGTGGTTGATGTACACAATGGGAGAGTACGAGTTCACATCTTAAACTGTGGCAGTGAACATGTTAAGTTACCTAGGTATGCAACCGTTGCTAAATTGTACACAGTAACCAATAATGAGATCCAAGCAGTGGGACCCTTTCCCCATAACAAAGGGGCAAAACCTGATAATACAACGGGGCCACTGGAGGACTGGTGTCAGCAGTTCCATGTAGGAACTGACATCACTCCTGTGTATGAAAAGCAAGGTGTTTACCGGGTAGTCAAAGAATTTGAACAAGTCTTTAGTAAGCATTCACTTGACTTTGGTAGGATAAAATGGGTTCAACATCATATCCCCACAGGTACGCATCCACAAATCAAAGAGTGGTACAGGCGTACTCCACCAGCACATTATCAGAAAGCCAAGGAAATGTTACAGGACATGAAGGATGCAGGGGTTATACGAGATAGCTGTAGTCCCTGGGCAGCCCCATTAGTCCTAGTCAGGAAGAAGGATGGCAGTATGAGAATGTGTGTAGACTATAGGAAAATAAACCGCATAACACACAAGGATGCTTACCCGTTATCTCGTATAGAAGAATCCTTAGCTGCGTTGAAGTCTGCCAATTACTTTTCCACCTTAGATCTCAGTAGTGGGTATTGGCAGGTGTCCGTAGACGAGGAAGACCGCGAGAAGACGGCATTCACGACACCTATGGGCCTGTGTGAATTTGATAGCATGCCATTTGGACTATGTAATGCACCTGGAACCTTCCAGAGGTTGATGTAGAGTTGCCTGGGGCATAAGAACTTTGAGACAGTACTGCTCTACCTGGATGACGTGATTGTGTACTCTAAGACCTATGAGGAACACGGAACCCATCTAGCAGATGTGTTTGAAGATTTGGCCAAATATGGGATGAAGCTGAAACCATCCAAATGCTACCTGTTAAAGCCAAGAGTACAGTACCTGGGACACATAGTCAGTGCTGAAGGTGTGGCCCCTGATCCAAACAAGGTGACAGCTATCAAGGAGTGGCCAGAACCCAAGACCCTGAAGGAAGTACGTCAATTCCTGGGACTGGAGGGCTACTATAGGAGGTTCATAAAGGAGTACTCCAAGAAGGCTGCTCCCCTGCAAAATCTCTTAGTAGGCCAGCCCAAGAAGGACAAGTCTATGGACTCTCTATGAGAGTGGGGCAAGGAACAAGAGGAATCGTTCCAGATGATGGAGGCCCTGACAGGAGAAGAAATCCTTGCTTACCTGGACTACAACCTGCCATTCCTGCTGTACACGGATGCCAGCAATGTGGGACTAGGAGCCGTCCTTTCTCAGAGGCAAGAGGGCAAAGAAAGAGTGATTGCCTATGCCAGTAGGATGCTGCGCCCCACAGAGAGGAACCCAGAGAACTACAGTTCTTTCAAGCTGGAATTCCTGGCCTTGGTTTGGGCTGTCACAGAAAAGTTCAAGCACTATCTGGCATCCAGCAAGTTCACAGCCTACATGGATAACAATCCGCTGACCCACCTGGAGACTGCAAAGTTGGGAGCCATGGAGCAGAGATGGATGGCCAGACTGTCCAACTACCAGTTCACTGTGAAGTACCGGGCTGGGCACCAGAATGGAAATGCGGATGCCTTGTCCAGAATGTCTCACCTGCCAGACGTAGGTGTGGATGAAGATGAGCTAGAAACAGTGAAGTTACCTGCATTCCATCAATTAAGAATAACTCAGTGTCAGCAGACCCGTAAAGACCCTCCTGTGAGAATGGTGAACCCGTTGCTACACTTTGGTTGGAAGGAAGTGCAAGACAATCACCCGGCTGTCTGCTTGATAAAGGTGCTGATAACCCAGAAGTCAGCGAAGCTGCCAGTAACCCCCAACCAGAAGCCAAACATTTGTGGAACGAGAGGAGCAAGCTGTTCATTTACCAGGAGAAGCTCTGCAGAAGACATATCAACCCACGGACCCATGAGATGGTCTGGCAAATCATTGTGCCAAAGTCAGAAGTGCAGATGGTGTTGAACGCCTACCACAACCAGACTGGTCATTTTGGGTGTAAGAAGCTGGAGACGCTACTGAAAGATAGGTTCTTTTGGGTCAGCATGCGTGGATCCATTGAGAGGTGGTGTAAGAATTGTGGACCCAGCAGCCTTAGAAGAAAGGACTTACAGAGCCAGAAAGCACCGCTCCAGCCCATAGTGACGAAGTAGCCCCTGGAAATTGTAGCCCTGGACCACGTAAAACTGACTCCAAGTAGATCTCGCTACACATACGCGTTGACCATGGTAGACTATTACTCGAGGTTCCTCATGGTTGCCCCCGTGAAAGACTTGACAGCTGCCACCGCTGCCAGAACATTCCAAAATGTTTTCTGTAGACCATTAGGTTATCCAGAACATATTCTAACAGACCAAGGTTCAGCTTTCGGAGCAGAGATCTTCCAAGAGTTCTGCCACATGTATGGGTGTTAGAAGATAAGGACGACCCCATATCATCTCCAAACCAACGTATTATGTGAACAATATCATCATTGACATGTTGAAGATCCTACCCTTGGAAGAAAGGAACCAATGGCCGGAGAAATTACCAGACTTGGTTGATATGTACAACCACATTCCAGTAAGTTCTACAAACTACACCAGCTTACCTGATGAGAGCCCATACAGGAAAGTAACCTGTAGACTTGGAACTCGTAGTAGTTGATCCCAAAGCAGATGACTCAATACCCAATTGGAATGAAAACCGCCTCGAACAATACAAAATGGTTCAAGCTTGTGTTGAAGACAACGTGGAGAAAGTCCGTGAAAAACAAGAAAGGGACTATAACAAACATGCTCCAGCAGAACCTATTGTACCAGGAAGTATTGTTTTAAAGAGGAAGAGAACACAACACAAATTGGATGACCAGTGGGAACAAGAACCCTATGTCCTGCTAGATGCCGGATATGACAATGACAAAGTGTGTCTCATCAGCAAGAATGGTGGAAAAACCACTCACACAGTGTCAAGAAACCATATCAAGAAGTGTCCAACTGAATGGGGAAACCAGAATCCCCCAACATCGCCAAAAGAACAATCAGAACCTGAAAAAGACCCCAATCCAAGTGAAAAATAAAAGGAGAAGGTAGTCTCAACAATCCTAGGAGATTTCCCAGAAGATTGGCCTCGGCAAGATAGAGCCATCTTAGTGCCTTTACTAAATTTCTACCAGCCCCAAGAAGTGGTACAAAGGAATCAGGAAGAAATACCGTTGCTAGAGAATCTGAGGATGCTGCAATCGGTACACCTGCTAGCCCTGTAGTTAAGTTAAGGCCATGCAGACGCTTAACTGACATACCTGCACTATACCCTTCACTAGAAACCTCACCTGAGACAGAGATACCTGTAGTGCGCTAGTTACAGAGGAGCACAGCAGGTCAACCCCCATCTAGGTATGGAGAGTGGGCACAGTAAAAAGGTCAGAGGTGGAATAAACGGCAGCAGTAACATGTAAATAGTGGTGTACATAGTAGTGTACAGAAGGGTGGAGGAACTAGGCCCAGCCCCATGCACATTCAGTTAGGAACAGAAAGTGCCTGGGGTGGGGAGGTACCAGGTCTCCTAAGCCGAGACACCCATAGGGAAATGTGTTGGTTTGAAATACGTTTATTGAAATTGTGGACTTTTGAAAGACTTTTCTCCTTTTCTTACCCGGAGCGTACAGAGACTTTACTGTATAGAATCTTGTGAACTGAAACTTTCCGTTTGAACTTTTCCCCGGATTACAATTAAAAAGGACCATGGTCACAGGACTGGTGCAACAACAAATTTCTTTTTCTTTTTGAAAGCCTGCAATGAATGGATTAGCACCGTATGGACTTACCTGTTTTCATTTTTTCCATCTTTTGTTTTCAGCGATTTTTGTAAATTTTTATATTTTGAGACTTTGTAAATATGTTACATGTTATTATTGTTGATTATTGTTATTCCTTTTGTTTAAAAACAAAAATGCTCAGTCCAGGAGTACTGATGTTAACTAGGTGGATACGTGGCGCCCTGTTCACGCAGGTAGCCACAGCCTTCCCTACTGCACAGCTGGGTTTCCACAGCAAGTACCTACTACATGCAACCCCTTCCACCCCAGCACAGTAGGGGGAGCTAGCCTCACTGAGTTTAGGTGAGATCCTCTATAAATATTGCTGCTGGGAGAGGAGTTAGTCAGAGTGTGCAGACGCTAGGAGAGCTGCAAAGATGTCCTGGTGATCGGTGCCGCGGTTAGGCCCGAACCAGTGACCAAAAGTGGCCCTTCTGCCGTTAGCCAAGCTTAGGCGTGGGGACAGAAGGCATGGAGCTTAGCCAAGGGAGTAGAGGAACTAGTGAAAGTTTACCCAAGACGTACCAGACTTCGGGGATCCGCACCTGCCGGAACACTTTAGGACTGCAGAAAACCCCAGCACACCGTGGAGACTTCAGTCACCCGGTCCCATTGTGTACCCAGAAAGAGGGAGCCAGACACCGTAGTGTGGAGTCACACAGCAGTGATCAGAGAGGGTAACCCATGGACTGCGCAACCTCCCTATAGACTGCCATACTGCTCCTTACCCTGGCCTCAAGTCCCACTCCAAGCTGCCCTTTTACTCTACGCTGCCCGGAGGTCTAGCTCCACCTGTAGGGAGCTTTGCCATCCTTGCCGCAATACCATCGCCCTCCGGAGGACTGTGGCGGCGCTGGTGACCCATCACCAGGTACTACACGTGGTGTCACATGACAATAACTCTTATCCCCTGTACATAACCCCTTATTGAAGTGTCACCCAGGCCACGGGCTCAGGCACCGCCACCCGTGACATCCCTGTGAAACACCCTCCGAGCCTGATACCCGAGTACTCCAGAGCCTGGGGCTCGACAATATCATATGAACTGGCCATCTACTTTGTGAAGACAACCCATTAGAATACCAATTATTAATGCCATTTTTGGTTGTCATCACAAAGAAGTTATATATTTGTGTGTTATACTTAATGCATTATAGCTGAATACAAGCTAAATTAGAGCTGTAGTAACAGCACCTTGGCAGTGTATGCTTTTCATATTGAAGCATAAAAAGGAACATAGGCCATATTCCATTAAATATATATTAAGGATATTTTTTTTTGAGACATAGCTTAATGGGAACCTGTCACCCTCCTTTGAGCATTCTAAACTGTGCCCACCAGCTTACACATTATGTAAATGGGGTTCTTATAACCCCTCTATGTGCCCAGACGTGCCCCACATACCTCAGAAAATAACTTTTATTGTGTACAGCACTGGCCTCCTATTGAGTCCGGAAGGCCTGCTATATGGTCCTGGTGGATAAAGTCCTCGCTGCTCCCTGGCTGCAAAACCCACCCTGCTTTTTTTTAAATTCCCGCCCTCTTGTGATCAGTGCTTGAGTGACAGCCTCACTCTCGTCTGCATAGTGGAGTGGGTATCCGCGTTCCATTCAACAGTGCCAATGTCTCGCGAGACTTCACAAATCTCGTGAGATGTCAGCATTGACAGGCACGCATGCGCAGTGTGGTGGGTGTCCGTGCATAGTGCCGATGTTTTGCGAGATTTGTTAAGTTTCACGAGACATCGGCACTGTTTAATGGAGCGCGGACACTGCGGATCACAGGACTTTATCCACCTGGACCATATAATGCTTTATAGTTCACCCCGAACTGGCCTAAATATAAATCGTTGGCGTGGCCACAGAGCCAAGTAAGGCCAGGTTCTGGAGCATTGTAGCCATGCCCAGGGACAAAGCAAAGATGGGTTGGAGCAGTTCCTACTGGGTAAACTTAAAAATCCATGGTGTAATAGAAATGGACGTGTGTTGCCCCAGGAACTTTGTGGACAGACTTATAAATTTATCTTTTGCAACGTTTTAAGGTTTTTGTCATTTTTCTATTTTTATAATGATTTAAATAGTTTGTTGTTTTTAATCATCTTGTTTTTGTTATGCTTCCACAGTCCAGGACGTACTGAGTTTAACTAGGGAGGTCCAGTTGCCACAGTGGCATTGCCTCTATCACAGCGGGTGATGTCCTGCCTGGAAGCAGGAAGAGGTTCCCATGCTAGGTAACACCCAGCATAAAACACAAGACCTGACTCCAGGTCAGAAGGGGGAGCTCTGCACCCAAGTACAGGGGAGCTACCCTGGTATTGGCAAGTAGGAGGGGGTTAGATTTAGAAAGTCAGTAAGTCTGAGGAAAGGGAAAGAAGAGGACTTGTGAAGGAGAGCTCTGGGGAGTGGAGCTGAGAGTGAGCTCACCCCAGAGAGAGGTGCTAGAGAGGACCCACAGTCCTTGGGTGCACAGGTACTGTAAGTCCCGACACCCGAATCTGGAGGGTAGGAGGCTGCAAGTCTCCTGGCTGCACCAAAGACCCGGCAGCATCACAGCGGATTGAGAGCCCGGGGCTGCCTTTAGCAAGGCGGTTCATGTTGTCTGCCATTCAGAGAAGGACCCAACACTCAGAAAGATGGCTGTAGCATACCTAAAAGCAGCAGGGACCCAAAAGGGAAAGCGCAGCAGGAAGGCCGCCGAACCTACCTGGCGAGGTGGATCCCCAAATGCTTCCAGGCTGATCGGACACATCTGGTAACCAGTGCCTGGATTGCACCACCATCTGCCAAGTAAATGTAAAGGAAACTACACCCTTTTGTGTCCTCAAATTAATTTCCGCACCCTCCATCCTGCATTCCAATGACCGTCACCATACAATGAAATGAAGATCTGAAGCTAAGATCACCCCTCCTCCGCCCTCCCTTCTCTGTCTGCAGTGAATGAGTCACACAAAAGACAGATCAGAGAGGAGGGCAGGACAGTGTAATGATACATGAATATTCATTCCTTGGGGAGGGAGCAGCCGAGAGCTCACTGTGATTGACAGAAGGAATAAATATTATATTTTGCAGTTTACAGGGGATAGGAGAGAAATATAAATAATAGAAATACATGAATAGAGAGAGCTTAGAGAAAGGATTTAGAAATTGGTAGCAGTTACATATAGATTTTTGGCCTGACAGATTCCCTTTAATAGCACTGGTGTTTTTCAATAGATCAAAAGGATATCGGGGCCCTCTAGTTTCCAGGGCCTGGGTGCAATTGCAACCCCTGCACCTATTGTAATTACGCCCCTGATTCCTAGAATATTTATACTATTTATTTGCACAACCGCAATAAACTGATAATGAGGTTTAAATCAGGGATCCGGCACTCCGACTGCCCCGGAAGGTTCTACTTGAGTGGCTAGTGGGCATAAAACCTACAAGCCTCCGGTTTGTGTGATTGGACCCTGGAAGTCTAGTAACCTAGGGCCTGAAACCCTGCCTTGCAGCTGGTCCCCCTAGAGTGCTTCTCAACTCCCTCTAGACTGAGCCTCTCCTGTTGCCTAACTCAGCCTTACTACCCACAACAGCTAACACCTCCCTCCAACCACAGGATAGGTCACAGCCTAAGCTAGCCCTTTCAGTGCTCAACCTCCTAGTTGGAGTTAAGGCTATGTTGGATGCTTCAGACTTCCAGCAGAGGGATCTCCAATTCTTCCCATGCATGGCATTACACTAGATGTACTGTACATAGAATACCATCTGTGGTAGTCAGATCGCAGGGGCACCACAATGACATGTGGCTAAGTGAGCACAAGACCCATCTGGAAAAAAGCTAGAACTTAAAGAGAAATGAAGATTGGAGAATCGGCAGCGATCAGATGAGTTTAAAGGTACCGTTACACACAGAGATATCTGTGCAGACATTCCTTTTGAGGCGGTCGACAGGGTATGGGGTACTCGTGTACCGGGGCTGTTGATGGTTTTGATGGGGGATCATGGCTGGTCGAACCCCGGTCCCGTGCCCTGGACCCTCAATGGCGGGAACAGTGGGGGATAAGGGGATTGCTAACATGACTTCACCTATGGTACCTGGTAACGGGTATACTAGTGCTGCATCCGGCCGCTGAGGTGATGGTGGGTGCAGCAGAATGTGGTACAGCTCTCCACAGGTGGAGCTTTACCTCAGGGCAGCAGGGATGGATGAGGGGAGTAGTAGTTGAGTCTTTGCAAACAAGGCGGTGAATTGCGGCGGTTAAGCAGGCACACAAACACACAGTGATGGTTGTTTTGGTATCTTTTACTGGTGACAATGTAACAGGTACACTCCAGAGAAATAACCAGGTCCCCGGTGCAACTTGGGACTTCCACCTTAGAAAGTTATGAGGCTTCCTCTGTCTTTGTGCTCTGTGGTGAGGGGTAAGTCCTGCCTGAGCCTGAACCCACCACTTCTTCTCCCTCTCTGGGCTTTGCTCTCAACTGACTATGAGGTCCCCGTTTCTCCTATGGCCCCTGGTCCTATGCTTGGTCAGTTTTAGCGTCTCTTACTTTGTCTCTTTCAGGGATGAACTCCTCCTGAGTCTTCCGGGCTTTTGCTGTGGCACTAAATGCTGGCAGCGCCGGACTCCGGTGTCTGGGTGTACTAAAGGGCTGTAGTAACCAATTCCCTTTTTTGGTTCCCTGCTTCTTCCACTTGCCTCCCCCTTCAGGTCTGGGGCGGAAGGTGTTGTGTGCTGTGTGAACCAAGGTGTCAATCCCTCCTTGCACCGGTTGATCCTGTGGCAATTCCCTGCAGGGGTGCCACACTTGCAACTCACTGGTTGCAATGAAATCATGGACACATTGCTCCATTTCATTGCCGTGTCCAAAATGGAACAATGTGTCCATGACTTCACTGCAACCAGTGAGTTGCAAGCAATGTCTGCACAGATATCTCTGTGTGTAACGGTACCTTAAGGAGGGCCGAAAAGAGCTGAATATACATTTTTTTAATCCCTTGTTGGCTGACTAAATTTGCATCAAATGTATTTGAAGCTAATCAAAATTCTTGCCTGAACTAAGGCCCCTTTCACATCTATGCGTCTGCTGCGTTTTGCTTCATTTGGGTTTTCATGCGTTTTTACCGCAAAAACGCATCAAAACGCATGCGTTGTTGTCCCCATTGATTTTAATGGTAACGCATGAAAAACGCATGCAAAAAACGCATGTAAAAACGAATGTGCGTTTGCAAAAACGCAAAACGCATGCGTTTTTGCAAACGCAGCAGAAAACGTGGCAAACAACGTTTTTGGCTGCGTTTGCAAAAACGCATGCGTTTTGCATTTTTGCAAACGCACATGCGTTTTTACATGCGTTTTTGCTTGCGTTTCTCATGCGTTACCATTAAAATCAATAGGGACAAAAACGCATGCGTTTTGATGCGTTTTTGCGGTAAAAACGCATGAAAACGCAAATGAAGCAAAACGCAGCAGATGCATAGATGTGAAAGGGGCCTAAGTGAATCTGAACAAATCAAATTTGGGACTACTATACTAATATATAATCTTCCCATTTACCCTGACTACAGAAAGTGGAACAGGAGGACTATGACAGTCTATAGTTGACTAGCAAGTCTTTGACACAGTTTTTCTAAAGATTTCTGAATATATACATGCATTACCATGACTAGAATAGTATTAGCTTGTGTTTTCAAGCTTTTGAGGATGCAAATATTTCTTTTGGCCACTGATTTACTTAAAAGAGGCTTATTCTGGGTGATACATTTTCATACAGTATTTTGAAGGTTGTAAAACCCTGTCTTTTCTCTATGCTTTACTTACAGATTCTTCCATCACAATCAATATGTCTGAGAAGGTTTTTCTGAGAGTAAGACCACACATTCTGATCAGGACAGTCCCTTAATCATGACACCAAATGACAGATGAAGGGTAAAAGGAAGTCTTTCGACAGGACTCCCGTGGTTACTTTTCAGTTCCATGTAAGTAATAACAGCTTCGTTCTTTAAAATGTGCACAATGACAGAAGAGAAGTGATGGTATCCATTAGATACAGAACATTGTTTTTTTTTAACGACATGGTACATCAGGAAGTGAATGTTATGGCCTCACAGTAAGGTAATTGTAGGAAAGGAACAGAGAAGCGGAAAATGTCACATGGGATTTTCATCCAAGGAGAGATGGACAAACTGCAATATATACTCAATAGGGAATCCCCATAAAAGTGCAGAAAGCAACTAGCTGACAACAACACATAAGCATACAAGATCAATACATTTAATGGATTTTCCCTCTTCCTTATCATTTTTTTAATTTTTGCATGATTTTGTACTTATGCTATGCACTTTTTGAGATGTGTAATGGTGTGTTCTTCTCCAGATGTGTAATCATTATGCTATGTACTTCTGCAGATGTGTAACCATTATGTTATGTGCCTCTCCAGATGTGTATCAATTGTGCCGCGTACCTCATCAGATGTGTAACCATTGTACCGTGTACCTCATCAGTGTACCTCTTCAGATGTGTAACCATTATGCTGTGTGCCTCTTTGAATGTGTCACCATTATCCTGTGTACCTCTTCAGATGTGTAACCATTATCCTGTGTACCTCTTCAGATGTGTAACCATTATCCTGTGTACCTCTTCAGATGTGTAACCTATATGCTGTGTGCCTCTTCAGATGTGTAACCATTATGTTGCGTACCTCCTCAGATATGTCACTATTATGTTGTATATGTCTTCTGATGTGTAACCATTATGCTGTGTTCCTCTTTGGATGTGTCACCATTATACTGTGTGCCTCTTCAGATGAGTAACCATTATATCTATGTGCCTCTTCAGATGAGTAACCATTATGCTGTGGGCTTCCTTATTTGAGTAACCATTATGCTGTGGGCTTCCTTATTTGAGTAACCATTATGCTGTGGGCTTCTTTATTTGAGTAACCATTATGCTGTGGGTTTCTTTGGATGTTTGACCATTATGTGCCTCTTTATATGTGTCACTATTATACTATGTATCTAATCATTATGTTGTGTACCTCTTTGCATCTGTAACCATTATGTTGTATTTCTTTATGAATATGAAACCACTAAAAGATTTGCTTCTGCAGGGAAGATTAAAAAAATTGCAGGTGTGTCCTTAAAAACTTTGTCTGTCCATTTGCAGTATATCACAGAAAATTATTATGAAAAAACAAGATGAATTAGTGGTGCTTGTGAGCGCTGCACTTAACCTGAAGTGAATGGAATTGGTTTGGAACCTTAATTTGCCAGATGAGGAATATAAATTAGTGCATAGACATTATTGACACAACAACAACAACACATTTCCATCTTTTCCACCTTAACTCGAGGTCTTCATCAAATTATAATCTAAAAAAATGATTATAATGCATAAGTATGCACTCATTTTTTTTATTATTTTCATTAAGGAGGTTTTGTCCCAATAGTAGCATGCCATATTTATAGTTCTAGTGGAGATGATCAAACGTTCCCCAAACGTGTTTGCCGGTATCGGTTGTGGCAAGCTGTAGAATTTTTTGGAGCTTTAAAACATTTTTAAGCTTCCTGGAGTTTGCAGGTGTTTTGACAACTGCAGGGAGTGACTTTTTGAAACAGTGCCAGATGTGACAGCAGATAGTCCAGGAACCTTACAATGTCCTTAAAACATCTGTATGAGATAGCTTTCAATTTATCTTTTAAATTGTTTTTAATACTTTTTTCTATTATTACTTTTTTATTATAATTTTAATTTATTTGAATTATTTTTTTATTTTTTTATTATTTATTTGAATTTTTAGAGCAAATCTTTATTATTGCAGAGGGTCGGCAGCTTGTAAGACCATCTCTTCTACACTTATGTAATAGCAATTCATATAAAAATAACATATGGCCATTATATGCTTCGAATACATGGTCTTAAAGGTCTGTTCATACTCATGAAACACCATACTACGAATATTGCTTCTGAAAAATGTGTAATCACTTTATTTCATTACATTCCATACATTTAGAATGCTGATTTTTTTGGCATGTGCACAAGTCCATTAATCTTGGACCTGTCCGTGCATTGTTGCCCACTAGCTTAATTCAACATTCAAGATGAATTGATGTTGAGCTGAATAAACTATTTTCTTTTTCTTATTTGTCTTCCGATTATGTCAGGCTTCAATAACCACTCCACGCAACTGCAAGCCCAGGTGTTATAGAGAATGAGATTTGATTTGCCTTCAGCAGCCCACCCCATAGAAGGATTAATGAGGAGCTAATCAACAAGATTGCACAAACAATAATATTGTGTAAGTGATTGTGTCCTGGTACTGGAAGAGGTTGTCCCCTAGGCAAAGCAAACAGGCATTACCGCAGTGTCCAGCGTCATCTTGACAGTGCCATACAATCCAGCTACACTGGGCTACTGTGAGCCTGTAGTATGCAGTCTGGAGACATGATGGATACACCCCAAGACATGTCAGCTCAGGAGGATGTTATTATCCTCTCCAAACCAGGAGTGGAGGATGCTTCACCAGAGCCTGAGCAGCTTGCAAAGGACATGGACATGGCCACAAATGTGAGCTGGAGCTCCACTGCGCTATACGCATTGGGCCTGATATTTAGCAAGGTCAGAATGCTATGCTGGTCTTGCATGACGGAGAAGGTCCCACTGGAACTGAGCTCACAGTCAGGAGGTAAGACATTCTCCATGCCAGCCAGGACCAGTACAGGTCAGAGTCAGGAAGATCTTGCAGCATGCCTGGCCTTATAATACCTGCAGCCAGTGCTGCAGCTGGTGGATTGGAAAATCCAGGAGAAGGAAGCAGAAAGGAGGAATAGGAGGATAAGGAGTTAGAGGAGGCAGAAGGCCCTGTTTCCCAGCCTTGTGTAGAACCCTTGCCAGAGGTCTTCGACTGGGAGAACACCATGTGGGGACCCTTACCCCCCTCCAAGCAACTATCCTATTAGGCATGTACCATCCCAGCCTGTCTCATTTCTGGAAGAAACCAGGTTCACAGACGTCATTGCTCTAGAGTAGTTGCATGGGCCTAAGGCCAATTACTTTGATAAGCAAAGTACCTAAGACATTGTGGTGACATTCATCCAGAAAAAGGGGTTTGGGTTCGTAGTGAAGAAGGGACTGGTGACAGGTGCTACATCAACCTGTCCACCATGCTATGTGGTCAACTTCCCTCATGACTCTGCACATACTATGCTGGGGAGAAGGTCACCTTCATGAAGGTGAAGGGCAGCAAGGGGTGGTTCATGATAGGTGTAAGTCGGATGGCTACCGCAAACAAATTTAAGAAAACTGCCAGCAGGTGGCTGACATGAAGATGATGATGCATTGGCTGGAGGCCAGGCCTGTTCGAGTTAGCCAGCCAGCTGCGGAGAAACCCACAGGGGCCATCGATCCTGAAGGGCCTGTCGGTGTTGCCCAAGTTTCTCATGCCTCCCATAGAAAGGATGGGCATCCCCTATTCCTCCAGCTTCATCTCCAGCGGTGGTTATGATGAGATATACTGGGGAGAAGGTGGCGGCAGAGAATGTCCCTGAAGGAGTAGCCCTGCAACCCCCCAAGATCATCGCAGTAGCGGAGTACACTGTGGAACGGCCACCTCCATTCTAGGTAGTGGTCAAACAGTTCATTTTAATTTTCCCCTTGCCAAGGTTAGCGCTAGTTGCAATTCCTCCTGCTGGATCAATGGGACTGCAGCCTTTGGGCTACACATCAAAGCTCTTAATGCACTGCGTTCTTAATGGACTTTGTTCCATTATCTTGATGGTCTGTACTCCATTGTAATTGAGTTTGCTGATCCCTGTGGGATTTTCCTTATATACTGTGCATATTTATATATGTGTCTTTTAGACTTATTATAATCTGTGCTAAATGCCTATGTTAAAATTATAACTGTTTGGGTCTGATAAATTATACAAATTGCATCATTTGCAGCAAATTGCAACATCACATCAATTACTGCTAAAATAAAATTTTTTAGTTCACTGCGTGTGTGCTGGACTGTTTCTTTAACACTGATCTTCAGATACTGACGAACAAGCCGCAGGCCTCTGGCCTGACACTAAACACTCTCAAGGGCCACTAACAGTGCATGTATTCAGGATTTACTTAGCATTGCACAAGGCGCTGGAATCATCACCTCTGCAGGTGATCAAATTAGCACCTATGCAATGCTATGGAAATCCTGAAAACTTGCACTGTTTTCAGACCTCGAGAACTGTAGTTGGCCATCCCAGCCCTAGAACTCTCTGTGAAGGTAGCCAGTGGGCAAGAAGAATCCTCAAGCCCTTTCACCACAAATGTGACTCTGCCCACAGTGCATTGTGCATTGTTTGATGCTTTTTAATGCAGATTTTGAAAATCTGCATCAAAATCTGCATGTCTATCCTTATGGTACCATCACACGTAGCGATGTTGCATTGTATTTCGCATAGAAGTCACATGAGCGTGCTCACATGGAGATTTGGATCGTGATCAGATTGTAGATGTGTGACGTTGAGATATCGTCTACAACATTGTGGCGATTCCGGGGTGAGATAGCGAATAGCAGTCATTAGGATTCCTTGTTTTCACAGCACTGTAAAGGAGAAATCGTGGAACACATTGTTATCGCGGTGTCACACCACATGATGCAGCAGATGGCATTATCGCAGATCACCTGATTTGAGAACATGTTCTCCAACCTGTGATGTGCGATCTCACGATATCTCACACTGTTATCGTGGCGTCACACGCTACGACGCACTTACGACATCGTTCCTATGTCGCAGCCACGCCTCCAAACAGGTGACTTCTATGTGATATCCTACATGATATCGTGACGTGTGACTGTACCATTAGACCGGAAAAGTCTATGACAGGTCAGAAGTGCTATGTCCACATTGCTTTTTTTTCTTGTACATGTGGTTCAAATTTCTTTTTTCTGACCCAAAATTTCCCCCAAATCTGCAAGGAAAAAAAACATTGGCACAGCACTTCTGAACTCTCATAGACTTTGGCTAGGGTCACACTTGCAGGAGATTTTTTAAATCCTGATCCGGTTTGGAGCTGTCAAAAAGTTCAAAATCGGATCAGGAACCTCTGCCCATAGGAGCCCATTATGTTAACCGGATTGCACTACATGCAATCCAGTTAACGGCTCCGCATTTGCAGCCTACGTGAAAAATCATGCAGGCTGCAGTTTTCGCAGTGGTTACTCTGCCGCAGCCTTTTTGATATAATGGGCTCCTATGGGAGCCCATGCGGCTGCCGCAAGTCATATGTGAATGCCTGCGGCAGCCAGCGGCATTGTTCATCCCTGCTGCTGCAGGGATGAACAAAGGGTTAAGTAATAAGAATTCATGTGAGCAACATGTCTCTAGGGGGTGTCAACCCCCCGTAGAGACATGCTGTCCACACAGGATGGCATGTCAGGGGTTAACATAACTGTTAACCCCTGAGCCGCAATTGTCGGCTTTCTACAATTCATTCTACTAAAACCCGCCGTCTCCTGCATCAGTACCAGTATCCTACACAAATTGCATAAGCAACACAGACAGCTCCTCATTGAGAATGCTGTACTGTAAAATGCTTACGCAATGCAGTAGAATACTGGTCCTGATGCAGGAGCCGGCGGGTTTTAATAGAATGAATTGAAGAAAGCCGACAATTGCGGCTCAGAGGTTAACAGTTACCGTAAGTTAAACCCTGACATGCTGTCCTGTATGGACAGCATGTCTCTAGGGGGGGTGGACACCCCCTAGAGACATGTTGCCCACATAGATTCTTTTTATTTAACCCTTTGTTCATCCCTGCAGCATCAGGGATGAACAAAGCAGGCGGTAACCGCATTGCCCTGGATTACACATCCAGAGCTATCCGGTTATCACATTGCGGTTAAAGAAAAGATTTGGACACAAAAATGTGTCTGAAGGTAATTGCACTTCCCACATCCAAATCCGGATGCGGGAACCACAATTACCTTTTCAAGTGTGAACCTAGCCTTTGCTGGCTTCAGGATAGACATGCAGAATTTGATGCAAATTCTCAAAATCTGTTTCAAAGGCTGGTTTCACACTGCATTTATTTTCCTGATCAGGTTCAATCAGGTTTGTGTGCCAAAACCTGGAGAGGAACCAGGAGAGGATCTTGCAGAGAAAAACTATAATTGAAAGATTGACACCTGTTCTGAGTTTTGGAGCACCCCTGGTTTTGACACACAAACCGGATCGAACCTGATCAGGGACAAAACTGCAGTGTGAAACCAGCCAAAAGAAGCATCAAACAGGCTGCATGGGGAGTCACATTCACAGAAAAAATCCCCCTTGTGCTGTGAGAGCAGGCATGCAGGCACTGGTGAGAGTGTGACGAGCAGTGACATCAGAAATATTACGGCAGTACAGACTGGAGGGGGTCACATAAGGGCTATCCTGCAACTTTGAACTGCACTGCAATCCCAGATGTCACCGCTCCTCACACGTGCTGTCTCTCCATACTGGTGAGATATATCCACTGCATCTCACGCAATATTGTGACTGTGATGAGAAGGCTAGCATTATGAGTGCTGACGTCACTGAGGTTACCCGCTGTGTAAGGCTAGGGTCACACTTGGCATGCGTTTTTTAAGGTGCTTTTTGGCAGCCTGCAGTTTTGCATGCGTTTTTGCTGATAGGTGTGAGGGACCCTTAAAAAAGCATGCAAAAACGCATGCAAAAAGGCATGTACCATTTAGTGCCATATAAAAACGCATTCATTTCCCATAGGGCCCCATGTTAACAAAAACGCATGCATTTCTCATAGGGCCCCATGTTAACAAAAACGCATGCGTTTTTTAAAAAGCACCAAAAAATGCTGCATGCTGCATTTTTGGGTGCTTTTCCAAAAAATCATGCATCATGCAGTATTTTTTGGTGCTGAGCCAAAAACACACCCAAAAACGCATGGTACACTCAGACACGCGTGTTTGCTATTGGGGCATGCGTTTTTAAAATGGGGGGCTACGGATGCGTTTTTCCATGCGTTTTTCACAAAAGTCATGTGTGAAAACTGCATGGAAAATCTGCAAGTGTGACCCTAGCTTAACCTGTTACAACCTAAGGTAAATCCCGGCTTGTCACACTGCCAGGAGCCATGCAGTGCCTGGTGTCCCACCATATGGGGAATACAGTAATTGATTTCTCCCCTCATATGCTGGGACTACTTCAGCATTTATGTGGGTTTCATTTTTTTTTCAAATTATTTTTTGCATCTTTTTTGGAGGGGTTGGGTGGAATGAGATATTTTAAACAAATGTATTTTCATTTAAAGGGAACCTGACACCACAAACTGACCCCCCCCCCCGCATCTTTAGACCTGTCCCTGCACCCCCTCTTATTATTTCTAGCCATCCCTTTTGCAGAAAAAATCGATTTTGTAAAGTAGAGAAAAGTTTATATTCACCTCTCTCCTGTGTGGGTTCTCTGTTTCTGAATTAGTCTCAAAGGCAGGCCTGTCTGCTGCTCCCTTGTAATTATGCACGCCCCTCTATGCTTACTAAGAGCCTGGCCGCGTCATGAAAGGGGCGGGGCTAATGGCATGCCACTATTTAGCCCCGCCCCTTTCATGACGTGGGCTGGCTCTTAGTAAGCATAGAGGGGCGTGCATAATTACAAGGGAGCAGCAGACAGGCTTGCCTATTGAGACTTATTCAGAAACAGAGAACTCACACAGGACGAGGTGAATATAAACTTTTCTCTACTTTAAAAAATCGATTTTTTTCTGCAAAAGGGATGGCTAGAAATGATAATAGGGGGTGCAGGGACAGGTAGAAAGATGTGGGGGGGTCAGTTTGTGGGGTCAGGTTCCCTTTAAAAAAGGTGAAAGAATGCATTGGGATATTTTTCAAATAAAGTATTAATTGGTGTTGTTAGTTGCATCCTTACTGACTTGGTAAGTAATATCGGGTATCTGACTGACACCTCGAAATTATTAAAGGGATCCTGTCACCTCCAAAACGCCTCCTAAGCTATCAAAACATGTCCCTGCAGCATCCTATCACTAATCTCACACTCCTTTTGTCTCCTAAAAGCATCCTGTGAAAGTGCATAAAAACGTTTTAATACTTACTCATTAGTGATTATAATTAGCAGGGGCTATATTCATAGTCACCTAGGTGGGCTGTTGTGCCGCTCCAGGATCCACCCTGTCTCTGTGTGTTCTGCTGTGATGTGCAGGCATTGCCCTCCCCTCTCTCTATCACTCACAGAATGAAAATCATTAGTCCTGCCTTCAGTTTCAGTTTCACTTAAGCACAGACAGAGAGAGGGCTGGATCCTTGAGCCTGCAAAACAGCCCGCCCTGGTGAATAAAGAATATAGCCCCTGCTAATTATAGTCACTAATGAGTAAGTATTATAACGTTTTTATGCACTTTCACAGGATGCTTTTAGGAGACAAAAGAAGTGTGAGATTAGTGATAGGATGGTGCAGGGACATGTTTTGATAGCTTGGGAGGCGTTTTGGAGGTGACAGGATCCCTTTAAACTCTGGCCTTGCTGGCATTATGCAGCTGGCATCAACTCCAAATACCATTTGTTACGTATTGACTGCCTTGCTGTATGGAAGTGCTGCTGCTGTGGTTTAAGTGAAGCCTTTTTTTCCCTGCTCTCAGTGTGGAGAATGGAACCTAATTGGCAGAGCTGAGTGTGCAGGTGTGTGTGATGAATAAGACTCATGCTTAGGTGAGCTGAGGGGCATGCCTGGGCTGGTTGCACCCCACCCCTCGGCCATAAATGGGTCAGATCATATCCACCTGATGTTGCTGATTCTGTTCACTTCTGGACTGTGACCTGTTGTGAGCAGACACTTACCTGAAGCTGCTGTTTCTTTCTCCATTGGAAGCTGCTGGGTTCTGTGGTCCGTGGGTGACGGTAGGGGCTTATGCCTAGGGCTTCTCAGGAGTTTTAGGGTCTTAGGCTGGCGGCTCGGACCTCCTCACCTTTAGAGGTATCTCCGAGTACAGGGCAAGTCAGAGACCCCAGTAGCAGTATCAGGGCCAGAGTAGGCTCCCCTGACTCCCTATGCCCAACTCCATCCTACTTCTGTGTACCCCGCACTCCCCCGCATGACATAATCAGCAACCCACTATTGTTTCCTCGAAGCCGTTATGTCATCACAAGCTTTTGCGCACCTGGTGGAGGAACACTTTCAGGAGGTGTCTACCCTGCGAAACCAGGTGGTGCATCAGCTTCGAGAAGTGGTTGGACATCTGGCTGTGGTTTACACGCTGGCTGTACCAGAACCCTAAATTTTCCCTTCCTGACCGATTTTCAGGAGGGAGAGATACATTTTTTGGTTTTTAGAGAAGCCTGCAAATTATATTTCAGGCTGCGTCCTTGTTCTTCGGGGAGCGAGGAACAGCACGTGGGGATTATGCTCTCCCGTCTTAAAGGGGATCCTCAGGTCTGGGCCTTCTCTCTGCTGACCGATTCTTGATCTATGTGGTCAGTGGACGAGTTTTTTGCAGTGCTTGCACTGGTGTATGGCGACCCTGATGCCGTCTCCCTTGCTGAGTCTAAACTATAGAAGCTCAGGCAGGGAGCACGACCGGTCGAGGAGTATTGCTCTGAGTTCAGGAGGTGGGCCACTGACACTCAATGTAACGACCCTGCTCTAAGGAGTCAGTTCTGTCTGGGGTTGCCAGATCGGTTACAGGACACCATGACTCAGTACGCTGCTCCGGAGATGCTGGAGGCTGCAATGGCGCTTGCTATTAGGTTGGACAGATGCCTAAGAGAGAGACCGGATCCAACCCTGCCCCAGGTGACCATCCCTGCTGTGGATGTTACACGTGTGCGTTCTGATGTTCCTAAGCAGTTTGGGACTGCGGAGTCTTGTACTAACCCATCTGCAGGTCATCAGGTTGGGAGGACTTGTTTCTTTTGTGGTCAACCTGATCAATTCATTAGAGTCTGTCCATACCGTGCTAACACTGCTTCTCAGCTGCAGACGTCCCATGTGGATAAGTGAGCCAGTGCTGCTGTGTCTGCCATGTTGGTCAGGCCTGCTCCTATGTCTCCACCGGTGGTGGTTAATCACCCACCGAAAGATAGGAGCAAAACCCTGCCGGCACCTCAGATTGATGCTGGACTCAAGGGTTATCCGTTGAAGCATGTTAGGGGGAAGTTGGTTACCCCCATTAAGCCCTTGGGGAGAATGGTTCCCGTAACAAAACTGGGAACCATCTCTGCCATTTGCCCCCCTGAGAGTGAACCTTCGTTCTGTGACCGCGTGCATGGAAATAAATGGTCAGGTCCAGACCGGAGTGCGGGTGACTATGTGTGGGTGCTGTGAAAACGTAAGGTGGAAATGTGTGGCTGGAGCTCCTACTACTGGAGTAATTGGTCCATTTAAAATTGCGGCTGTTTGCAACTCTTTGTTGTTCCAGTTAGCCATCCCCTTGGAACTTTGTACCATAATATTTTCCATAAGTCGTCACTCAGGAGGTTCAGACCATTAACGGACGTGTCCTCATAAAGAGGAGGGTACTGTTACGTATTGACTGCCTTGCTGTATGGAAGTGCTGCTGCTGTGGTTTAAATTAAGCCTTTTTTTTTCCCTGCTCTCAGTGTGGAGAGAGGAACGTAATGAGCGGAGCTGAGTGTGCAGGTGTGTGTGATGAATAAGACTCATGCTTAGGTGAGCTGAGGGGCATGCCTGGGCTGGTTGCTCCTCTCCCCTCGGACATAAGTGGGTCAGATGACCTCCTCACCTTCAGAGGTACAGGGCAAGTCAGGGACCCCAGTATCAAGGCCAGATCAGGCTCCGCTGTCTCCCTACACCCAGCTCCGTCCTACTTCTGGGTACCCTGGTCCCCCCCTGCGTGACACCATTACTCTGTTTTCAAACGCACCTGGGCAGCATGAGATCCAGGGTGAAGTGCCAGGAGTAGTGCCGCTAATGGGAGTACTACTCCTGGGGTAGTTGTGGCCTTCAAATTTTTTTCAAGATTTCAAATCTTTTAAGATTTTAAAGATTCCCAAACTTTTCAAATGTTCAAGTGGGTGGATAGATGGATAGATAGATAGATAGATAGATAGATAGATAGATAGATGTAACATACAGTTAGATTTATAGATGGATGGAAAAAATAGATAGATGTCAAATAGCTATATAATGTCCTACCCCCTGTATGTTGTAAGCTTAGTGCCTTTCATGTTGCACTGAAGGGTATATTTGGCTCACCGTAGCCGGGTTATGCATGTCGCAGGCGTCTTCTTCTCCTTGTCACGGAACCGCGCCTGCGGCTGTGGGGCCCGGTGGACCTGATCAATGGGGGAATGGCTGAACAGTTAAGGGGTTAAATCTTTCGTGACGCCACCTGTGAGAGTTCCGGTGATGTCCACCGGCGCTGCTTGGGCCTCCGGGGGATGGGATGCAGCAAGATGGGACGCTCCCCATAGGATGAGCGGGAGTCCCCGGGGCCAGGAGCTGCACAAGGTGTTGTGAGGCACACATCCTGCAGCTCTTCTAGCGTCTGCACACTCTGGTGTTTCTCCCTCCAGGACCCTATTTATAGGGGAAACTGGTTCTAAGTGACCAGTGGAGCTCCCCCTAGAGGCTTGGGGTGAAACAGGTGTTAAAGGTGTACTAAGGTGTTTTGTTGAGTGATGCTTTGCTGTTACTGCTCCATTCATGTCCCAAGGGTTCTGTGGTGCCCAACAGGGTGCCAGGGTGCCACATATTATCCTTATATTTAGCTTTAAAAAACTACTTAATAAAAAAATAAATAAAAAGCTGTGGGGTACCCCCTATTTATTTTGACAGCCAGGCTAAAGCACAAAACTACAACCTGCACACCACAGCAGGTGGCTTTATCTTGGCTGCTATCAAAATTGGGGGGGTGACCCAGCGACAATTTTTTACAATTATATATTTATTTTTTCAGTAATCTAATGTCAGTTTGGATGCCATACTGGCAATCAATCATAGACGCTGGCAGAGAGGGTTGGCGCGGCTAAATCTGCCTTTAACCAATAAAGGATGAAGAAGCAGTCAATATATCTAAGGTTCATGAGTAGGCTGGGAAGCATGGTGACAGCGGCACTGAGTTTGCTAAATAATACTGTAAGAAGATGATGTCTGTGCCAAAACAGCGGGCACCACTGTAAAACAGTTTCATCTGTGTTTGGCAGCTTTTGGGCCCCTTTGAAGGTGTTTTTTAGACCCTTAATTTTGCCTCCCATTGATTTCAATGGGGTTCTGAAGGTCGGAGAACTGTTCGTTGATCAATTTGCCAGACATATGCCAATTCTGCAAATCGAGCCAAACCCGAACTTGAAAAGGTTTATTCACCTTTAGACCCATCTGCCTCTTAGTTTTCTACCTCTCGGACTTTACAATCAAATTCAATTCTACACAAGTTACTCAAAATTAAACATTGATATATTGAATAATGATGGGAAATTGAGAACACTACACTAATTACATCTAAACACTACCTACAAACGATTTGCAGTAAAGAATCTGTAAGACAACATAATACAGGTAAGTAAAGCAGTGGTGAGGCATATGATGGCCTGAAAAGTGATATTTTATATGACAAATTCCTAAAAAAATTAACCTCCCTGTTGAACGTGTGGCAGCAATCATCTTTTATTTGTTTTGTCTTTGTCTGTTCTTTAGGCAAAGGGTACCATACATTGGTTTGCCAGTCATTGGTGACACATTGCCTGAGAAGGTGACGGGAAAATGCACCAGGATCACATATGTAATAGGAGCACGCAGAGACTATTCCAGCCAGGAAGCGATAAGGGAATCCTGTAATTATAACATAGGACAGTGACCCTGCTCTCCTGTTTCTGCATTAATCTCTCTGATAGCATACAAGACAGGAAAGTACATGCAAAAGTTAATAATAGGTTGCTGCAGGTATCTTCCTGTACAGCAGGGAGTCAAGAAGAAGATAAATATGCTGACGTTGGGCCTATATGGAAATATTTTACTAAAACTGAAGGGTACTGTTGTCTAAGCATTATATAACACTTTATTATCTTATCTAGTATCGTTACACAATACAACACTTACAATTATTTCAGTGGATGGTATTGCTGCACTATTTGGCACTATGTAGAATATTATAGTTTCACTGTAAGGCTATGTGCCACTGTGCGTTTGTGCTGCGTCTTTGCTGCAACACACACATCTTTAACATTATAGTCTATGTGATTTTCCAAAAGCTGTGCCACATGTGCGCTTGAGGGTGTTGCGTTTTTGTTGCAGAAATTGCCTACATTTTTTTAAGTCCCACTCCCTGTCAATTAACATGCCTGTTTTTGGGCTGCGTTTCCCCTTTGACTCCATTCTAACCCCCTAGAAAAGCAACACAAATGGATTGGTATTCCTACAGTCTGTTTGTGAGGCTTTTTTACAATGATTTTCAAAACATAACGCTGCAATACTCACCCACTCTGGCAAGCCCGCGGTAATTCCCAGGGTCCCCACATTTCCAGGACCTGCGCTATGTGACTGTGACCCACCCAGGCCGGGGTACTCAGAGCTCAGGCACGGTGTCAGGGAAAAGCTATTACGGGTGGCTGCACCCGAGTCCGTGGTGGGGCTGGGGGTCTGCGACTCCAAAAATACTGTTTTTTTTAGAATAGTTCGTGACGCCACCTGTTTGGAGCAGGGCCTTGGGCCAAGGTAGTGGATAGTGAAACAGTCTCTACGGAGCATGGGAACAGGGAGGAATAATGCACACACACAGCTGAGTGTCTCTTTACCTTTTACTGGTGAAACTGCAGGTAATACGTCCAGAGCATCGGGTGACCAGAAGCACGGTTGAACTTCCACAGCGTGTGGGTATAAGGCCTCCTTAAGTTCTCTCACCTGTTGTTTTTTTTTAAACATTATGTTTTTATTGGAAAGTTTTCAGGTACATAAAATAGTGGATGAAAATAGGTACATATCCAAATAACAGAATACAATGGGGTACAAAACAATCATTCGAAATACAATAGAATATAACAGTAGCGAACATGTTTCATTAAGACAATCAAGGAGGGGAAAAAGAACTTAGGGAAGTGGTGGGAAGGGGAGGAAGGGGATAGTGTTGGTGGGTCGGCCAGATAACCCGGGATATATGATTTTGGCTTTGGTAATATTTTTACTCAAGTAAACTTTATCACGTATTTCTTTACAAATGTGCTTAGGTCGTTATTATTACATTGTTATGCGGCGAGCTCACCCATGTATCCCACCAAGCAATGATTTTCTTACGTTTAGACGCCTCTGATGCCAATACCAATTCGTAGTGTAAATGCAGATTAAGTTGAGAGATTACTTCTTGTATAGTCGGAAAGGAAGGTTTTTTCCAGTGCCTAGTAATGCAGTATCGGGCTGCTATAAGTATATTAGAAATTATTGGTCTTAGGCCTCTTGGTAAGTCCTGAATGTCCAGGCCCAGTAAAGCCATCTGTGGCGTCAAATTGAGGTTGAGTCCAGTGGTTGTAATTATCAATTGGTTTATTTGTACCCAAAAGGAACGAATGCCCGGACAGTGCCACCAGACATGTGTCATGGTTCCAACCTCTCCACAGTGTTTCCAACATAAGTTTCCCCCTGATTGGGGAGCCCTTCTGAAACTAGCAATTTTGTCTGGAGTTAGGTACCATCCAAATTGGAGCTTTTTTGCCTGCTCATGATGGTTCAGGCAGGATGTAAAAGAGAGAGCGTGTGATGATGCTCTCCTCCATTCCTCCATAGTCGAGGCAAACGATAGTAGTGTCTCCCATTTAGTCATGAATGGGAGTTTCAATCCTGCTTGTACTTCTGACAAGGCCCTGTAAAAGATGGAGATCCCTCCGCTGGCAGCCAACTTTTGTTTAAAAATAGATACAATCTGCGGGAGAGTATCCATCATATTCTCTATTGGTATAACTACAGTCCTAAGAAAGTGTTTTAATTGTAGGTAAGAGAAAATTTCAGTATTTGATAGATTGAATTTGTCTCTCAGAACTGTAAATTGCTGAATTTTGGTATCGCACATCACATCCGTCAACTGTTTAGCGCCTGCCCTCCGCCACTTCGCCAGAGAGAAGGCTGGGGAGTCTATACAGCATTCCACAGCCCTCAACGTTATGTACCTGTACAAACATTTCAAAAGCGAGCAGCTGACCAGTGACCAAACTCCAAGCACAGCTTGCATGGATTTCAGGAGTAGGTTTCCAGGCCCATGGCGGAGGAGACGCGATTCCAGCAATAGACGAGTAGAACATTGTGGGGCATACCAGGATTCTATTTGAAGCCATAGGGGCAAGGAATTTGTTTCAGAGTTGGTGATCCACCATAATTGTGAAATCTCCAAGTTAACCGCTCTGTAATAAAGGTGTATATTAGGGGCACCCATCCCTCCCATATTGGTCGGTAGCGTCAATGTTGTGGAGCTAACTCTATGTGGTTTATTTAACCAAATGAATTTGCTTAACGTGGATTGGAAAAGGTTAAGGATCTTTCTGGGAAAATGTATCGGAATGCAACGGAGGAAGTATAATATTTTTGGAAATAGGATCATTTTGGTAATTTGAATTCTGGCAATCCACGATAATAGCATGGGGGAATATGATTGTATCAAAGAGCGCAGTTCTTTAATCAGAAGATCGGCATTTAATTTAACCAGGGGCGTAACTAGAACTGGCAGGGCCCCATAGCAAACTTTTGAACGGGGCCCCCTCCAAGACACGCCCCCCCAATGACACGCCCCTTCAAGACACACACCCTTACAGGCCCCAGCAGTATATACAGCAGCCCCAGTGGTATACCGCAGCCTCTCCAGTGGTATATACAGGCCCCAGCAGTATATACAGCAGCCCCAGTGGTATACCGCAGCCTCTCCAGTGGTATATACAGGCCCCAGCAGTATATACAGCAGCCCCAGTGGTATACAGCAGCCTCCCCAGTGGTATATACAGGCCCCAGCAGTATATACAGCAGCCCCAGTGGTATACAGCAGCCTCCCCAGTGGTATATACAGGCCCCAGCAGTATTACAGCAGCCCCAGTGGTATACAGCAGCCTCCTCAGTGGTATATACAGGGCGGCCCCAGCAGTATTACAGCAGCCTCCGCAGTGGTGGTATATACAGGCCCCAGTGGTGGTATACAGGGCCCCTGGTGGTGGTATATACAGGCCCCTGGTGGTGGTATATACAGGCCCCTAGTGGTGGTATATACAGGCCCCTAGTGGTGGTATATACAGGCCCCTGGTGGTGGTATATACAGGCCCCTGGTGGTGGTATACAGAGCCCCTGGTGGTGGTATACAGAGCCCCTGGTGATGGTATATACAGGCCCCTGGTGGTGGTATATACAGGCCCCTGGTGGTGGTATATACAGGCCCCTGGTGGTGGTATATACAGGCCCCTGGTGGTGGTATATACAGGCCCCTGGTGGTGGTATATACAGGCCCCTGGTGGTTGTATACAGGGCTCCTGGTGGTGGTATATACAGGTCCCCTCACAGTGTCCCAGCAGCACACACACACACAGGGTATATACAGGCCCCCTCACAGTGTCCCAGCAGCACACACACACACAGGGTATATACAGGCCCCCTCACAGTGTCCCAGCAGCACACACACACACAGGGTATATACAGGCCCCCTCACAGTGTCCCAGCAGCACACACACACACAGGGTATATACAGGCCCCCTCACAGTGTCCCAGCAGCACACACACACACAGGGTATATACAGGCCCCCTCACAGTGTCCCAGCAGCACACACACACACAGGGTATATACAGGCCCCCTCACAGTGTCCCAGCAGCACACACACACACACAGGGTATATACAGGCCCCCTCACAGTGTCCCAGCAGCACACACACACACACACACACACACACAAGGGTATATACAGGCCCCCTCACAGTGTCCCAGCAGCACACACACACACACAGGGTATATACAGGCCCCCTCACAGTGTCCCAGCAGCACACACACACACACACACACAGGGTATATACAGGCCCCCTCACAGTGTCCCAGCAGCACACACACACACACAGGGTATATACAGGCCCCCTCACAGTGTCCCAGCAGCACACACACACAGGGTATATACAGGCCCCCTCACAGTGTCCCAGCAGCACACACACAGGGTATATACAGGCCCCCTCACAGTGTCCCAGCAGCACACACACACACACAGGGTATATACAGGCCCCCTCACAGTGTCCCAGCAGCACACACACACACACAAGGGTATATACAGGCCCCCTCACAGTGTCCCAGCAGCACACACACACACACACAGGGTATATACAGGCCCCCCCATGCTGCCGGCTGCTCACTGTCAATAAATATTGTTATATGTTATTAGCGGCGCCTCTCACCTCCGGGCTCAGTGCAGCAGCAGCTCCTGACCTGCTCCTTCCAATCCTGCTTATTGTCTGGCTGCTCTGTGTGCTGTAAGTGACCGGTCACTGTTAGTTAGAACAAGTCAAGGAACTTGGAAGGAAGGACTGAGCTCACTCGGAGCGAGGTCACAGGCCGGCCAGGGGGCGGAGTCAGATCTGCAGAGAACACACAGCGTCAGGCAGGCTACAGACTGGCGGCGGCGGCCCCTTGATCTCTCTGTCTGACGGCCACACACACAATGACAACAGTATCGCAGGTGCAGCTGCCGGTATAGCAGCGGCTGCGTAGCGGCGCTGGGTCCGGGCCCCCCACAAGCGCCGGGCCCCAAAGCGACTGCTACGGCTGCTATGCCGGTAGTTACGCCAGTGAATTTAACTATATTTTTAGTGTGGGAGATTTGGATACCCAAATATGTAAAGCTTCGGGAGATCCAAATGAAAGGCATCGTATGGCGCAACAGTAATTGATCGTTTGTTGGAATGTTTACCGGGAAGAAGGAGGATTTGGTTAAGTTGAGTTTATAATATGAGGCTGCTGCGAATTCTTCCAAGATATTCATTAAGGCAGGGACAGTTTGTTTAATATGGGTACACGTGAATATCACATCATCTGCATATAGATAGATTTTATGTTCTACTGGTCCTACCCACACCCCCGAGACCTCCGCCGTGTTGCGCACTATGGATGCCAAGGGCTCCATAACCAGGGCAAAGATCAATGGAGAGAGGGGACAGCCCTGTCGTGTGCCATTAGTAATGTCAAATTTTGATGATGTAAAGCCAGAGGCACGGACTAAGGCTGAAGGTGATGAGTATAAGGACATTATGGAGTCCCTAAACCTCCCCACTATATGGAACCTTTCCAGGACTTCACTGAGGAACCCCCAGTGCACTCTATCAAACGCTTTTTCTGCGTCGAGTGAGAGTAGTGCACCGGGGGCGCCCCCCCTCTCCATGATCTCCAACAGATTTATTAGTCTTCTTGTGGCATCCCTGGCCTGACGACCCGGAATGAAGCCCACCTGGTCTTTACCCACTAGGTCAGGAAGTACTTTCATGAGTCGAGTGGCCAGGATCTTGGCAAACAATTTAGTGTCACAATTTAATAAAGCTATCGGCCGGAAGTTGCTCGGGGCTGTGGGGGGTTTGCCTGGTTTGGGGAGGGTAGTGATCACAGCTTGTAGTCCCTCCTCTTTTATTTTACCTGTGTCTTGCCATAATCGAAACATTTTAGCTAAATATGGAATCAATAATTGGGAAAAGGAGTTGTAATATTTATATGTATAGCCGTCTGGGCCAGGGGCTGTGTGTTTTTTGGATGCTTGGATGGCCTCTTGGACCTCTACTTCAGTTATGGGGTTATTTAATTGGTCGATTTGCTGTGGATTCAAAAAAGGTAGAGTGGCCCTATCTAAGAATTTATTAATTATTGTTTTTGTGGGTTGCTGGGTGGTGGAATCTGTTTTTAGATTATATAGAGATTCGTAATACGTTTTAAACTGATCAACAATTTTTATAGGGTGTCTTATTTTAGACCCATTGGAATCCAATAAGTAAGCTATTTTAGTGGTGGCCATGCGTTTGCGGACTCGTCTAGCTAATAATTTGCCCGCTCTATCCCCCATTGAGTAAAATTGGGCTTTAGATCTGGTCATATCTTTTTGGACTTTAAGTAGAAGCGTAGTGCGGAGTTGCCTACGTGTCTCTATTAACTCGGCTGTTAGAGTTGACGAGGGATGGGATTTTTGTGTATATTCCAACTTTTGGATGCGGGATGTGAGTGAAGTAACTTTGATGGTGTGTTGTTTTTTCACCCACGCCGACATCTTTATTAGTTTACCTCTGAGAACAGCTTTGTGTGCCAGCCAAAGCGTTTCCGGGGAAATATCTTCTATGTCATTCAGGGAAAAATATTCTGTTATGAATCCTGAGATCTCTTCTAGGTGTGCAGGTGAAGAGAGAAGATATTCATTAATTTTCCAAAGGCCAATGGGGGAGACAGCTAAAGCGTCTTCCATTGTTATTGAAACGGGGGCGTGATCTGTCCATGAAATGGAACCTACATCAGCCGAAAGACACAGAGGGAGCAGAGCAACATCAGTTAGGATGTAATCTATTCTTGACCAAGAGCCAAATCTAGGTGACATATAAGAGTAGTCTCTTTGTTCTGGATGGAAGCATCTCCATACATCATAGAGTCCAAATTGTGTAAAAGTAGATCCCAACTCGACTCTGTATGTTCCAGGTCTGGAGCAGTCAAGTTTTTTGTCCGCCGGAGCGTTTAGGTCTCCGGCTATGATTTTTTTCCCTATTGATTGTGGGAGTAGGAGTTCCAGAGTTTGAGTTAAAAATTTGTTCTGGCCCACATTAGGGGAGTATAAAGACATTAGAGAATATAATACATTATTTAACTTGCAATTAATTAAGATGTAACGTCCCGCTGGGTCGACTATAGAGGAAATGTGTTCAAAAGCTATTCTCTTGTGAATTAGTATAGCTACTCCCGCTTTTTTGACCTCTGCGGAGGCAAAGAAACTATAAGGATATTGGGGTGACCTCATTCTGTGTACGTCAGCTGCCAGCAGATGGGTCTCCTGCAGGAATAAAACATCATACCTGAGTTTTACAATTTGTTTCCAGGCCAAGGAGCGTTTCTCTGGACTGTTAAGACCATTAACATTTATTGAACCACATGTGATACTCATGGTGGATCAAAGCCATCTAATTGTCGTACTCGAAGATCACTATTGGGCAATCGGCCGACCTGGGGAGGGAAGAGGGGGTGGGAGAGGAGGGAGGAAAAAACAGTAGGATAATTAATGCAACAATACATAGCAATAAAAGCATTAACGATCAGAACGTTCAAACAGGTGAAGCCAGTGTGCCTCATATCCACAGTTCCGCGGTCGGGGCCACTGAAAAATAAAAAAAAGAGTGCCAGATGCAATGCACTCACGGGGCAATAAAATCCCAGGTTAGATAGAGTTGTAGAGATAGATAGATCAGGGAACATAGGGGTCAGAGGACAAGAGGAAGTGAGGAACCAGTAGGAGATTTTAGAGTGGAGGTATTTAGAGAGAGGGGGAAGATGTAGTTGTAGTGCGGAGTAGGAATTTGCCACAAGATGGCGAGAGTAGGGAGAAGAAAAAAAAGGGGGAGATGGGATGGGACTTAGGGAGAGTGTGAGGATGAGTAAGAAAGAGCAGGAAAAGGAGTGAGGAACTCTATCCGGGATTGTTTAGCTCCAGGATATTGAGAAACAAAAGAGTGGTTTCAGGAGCATAAAAGAACAAGAGTTCCCGACCACCCCGGGTTATCAAGCTGTGCGAGCCATTATGAAATCACACTGTGAACCACTCGGGATCAATTCTGGGTCGTCCTCCTCGGTTTTTCTTTCCATCCAGGCGAGCTTGCATGGTGAGCCTGTCGGAGCCATTCTCAGGGGGAGAGGTCATCAGCCCCCACTGTCTCAGAAGTCTTTCTGCGTGGGCAGGAAGCCAGCAAACATAAGGTTTATCTTCCTTTTTGAAGATGAGCTTTGTAGGGAACCCCCATCTGTAAGGAATGTCATTGTCCCTCAGGACTTTGGTGCAGTGCTGGAAAGCTTTACGCTGTAGTAATGTTCCTGGTGAAATGTCCTGATATACTGCAATATGTGCAAATTTATCTGGTAGCTTAGGACGAGCTCTCAGTGCCCTGAGAAAGTCATCTTTCACTTCAAAATAATGCACTCTAGCAAGAATATCCCTGGGCAGGGAGGAATCCAGATTTGATGGTTTTGGGATCCTATGTATCCTGTCGATTTTGAACTCTCTGGGGTCTACTTCAGGTAAAGCTGCAACTAAGAATTCCTGTAGAAAGCTCCGCAGCTCTTTGTTTTGGACATTTTCATCCACCCCCCTCAGCCTCACGTTATTGCGACGTGATCTGTCCTCAAGGTCCAAGTTCTTGCTCTGGATCCTTGCAATATGCTCTTCTAACTGCTCGTTAGTGTCCAGCAGATCATTATGAGAGGTTATAAGCTCAGTGAGCTTCCTTTCTAGTGAATCTGTGCGAGCACCCAGTTCAGCCATTTCACCCCGCACCTCCGCCACCATTTGCATCATGTCGGCGTGGAGGGAGACCCGGAGCTCCGCCAGCAGTTCCTTCATGCTGGTGTGTGTAAGGGGGATCTCGGGAGCCCGGTTCCCGCCAGCCGCTTCTTGTGGTTGTGGACCTCGTTTGGCCGCTCGCGCCGCTCTGGGGGAGGGGGGCGCCATGTTGGTGTCTGAGAGCGTGAGAGGCTGTGGGGCTGTAAAAAAGTCGGAAACCCGCCTGGGTGTTAGTCCTGTGACCGGTTTCGTCTTACCCATCGGTGCGGGAGACAATCCGGTCCTTTGTGTCACCGAGTAGGGCGTCAGAGGAGGCTCGGGATGCTGATTATTGCCGTTTCTAGGCCCGGGTAGTCAGGAGCTCAGGGTTATGCGGCCTCCGCCATTGCCAGTCAGGCCACGCCCCCTCTCACCTGTTGTTGAAGCCCTTCCCGTGTATAACCTGGCTGGTCTCCTTACTTCTCTCTCTCTTTCTTTCTCTCCTCCTGCGCGGTCTGCGTGTTACCATCGATGATCACCGTCGTCCTCTCCTCACTACGATGTCTGGCTCCCTTAATGTTGAGTATGAGGGTGACTGGGTGACTGACGTTTCCACGGTGTATCAGGGTTTTCTGCTGGCTTGAAGCACTACTGCAGGTGCGGACCCCCAAAGTCCGATGTTTAATTGGGCGAACCTCAACTGGCTCCTCTACTCCCACTGTTCTCTGTACTCCTCGCCCTCCAACCCCACTCCTGGGCCTGACTGGATGGTAGAAGGGCTACTACGGGTCACTTGTTCGGGCGTAACACAGCACTGAGCACCAGGATGGCTTTGCAGCTCTCCTAGCATCTGCACACTCTGCCTAACTCCTCCCCCAGCACCAGTATTTATAGGGGATCTTGCTTAAGGTCAGCAAGTGGTGCTCCTCCTACTGTGCTGGGGTGGAAGTGTTGCGCCCCACATGGTAAGGCGTCACAATGGGGTATTGCACTCGTAAAACAGATATAATCTTCCCCAGCTGCAAGTGGATCGTAGGTTGGTGGGTGGGACCCATTCCTGCACTCCCACACAGAGTAGTGGTGGGAGGTTACCCCAAGGGAGGGAGATATATTCACCTGTAGGGGGAATTAGTCATCAGAGGGTCCGGCAGAGAGCCTGAATCAGACAACTAGCGTCTGAGAATACTGAGTCGGAGTCGGAGGAGTTGGAGTGTGGAGCAAGGCGGAAGGTTAACCCGGACAGCTCTACGCTGATCTGGAGGGAAGATGAGAGAGGATCCTGAGGAGGGCCTGAGAGAGGGTGCCTGACGAAGGAGTCTGGACCCTAGAGAGAAAGGGTGAACCACAGTGTGGGGCGACCATACTCCAGGGAATTCCCCAGTCCACCACGGGAACGCCGGACCCGAGGAAACAGAGTCCATCTCTGAAGTCGTCAACCGGCTGCTGCAGTCTGTTCACCGGCTGCGGCACCCTGCCAGACAGAGAGGTCTGCCTGCTTCCTCACCATGAGGGAGGGGAGCCCCAAGTCTACCTACAAGGAGCAATTGTGCAAAAAATAGTAATGGCGGTCTGATTAGGAGCGCTCTAAGGAACAAGCAGACATGTAAGATGTTTTCATAAATGGCAAACCTTTTATTAATGTCTTAGCTCCCCTCACAGCTCCACTACAGCTCCACTACAGCACTACAGCTTGCACAACCCGATAAGGTGAGTGGCCACCTACCCACGCCACTTAGACGTTTTTAATAAGGGGATCCTACACATTTGCGCCCCTTTTCCTTTTTGTTTTACAAGGAGCCATTGGGAATAGACTCATCCTAGGCGGGGAAGAAAGGACACGGGTTCATCAACTAAGGTTTACCATGGGTTCCACTATACCACCTGGCATCCACTTATAGCCACTCGTAGAGCTACCTGTTTGATTAACAACTTGCTGAACTGTGGACTCTGTATTTTGCTGTGGAACGTTTACAGTAAAGTACCCGGGAGAAAGTGACTTTGCCTTTGTGTCATTATCTTCATCAACCTGTTTGCTTACAGGATCGCTGCCCCGGAGGACCAGCTCCACCTGTAGGGAGCTTTGCCATCTCAGCCGCATTACCATCAACTTCCGGAGGACTGTGGCGGCACTGGTGACCCATCACCAGGTACTACAGGTGGTGTCACATGACAAACTCTAATCCGCTGTACATACAGCCCTTATTGAAGTGTCACCCAGGCCACGGGCTCAGGCGCTGCCACCCATGACATCCCCGTGAAATCACCCACCAAGCCTGATACCTGAGCACCCCAGGGCCTGGGGCTCGACAGAAGGTGTTGTTTGTAGATTGTACCCACTGTGGAAATCCAGCTGTGCACTAGGGAAGCTTGTGGTTACCAGTGTGAGCAGGGCACCACATTCCCGCCTAGTTAACATCAGTACTCCTGGACTGAGACATTTTGTTTTCAACAAAGAAATAACATTTTCAACAAAAATAACAGGCAAACGATTTACAGAGTCTCAAAATTGAAAAATTTACAAAAACCACTTAAAAATGGTATAAATAGGTGAAGTCCGTATGGTGCTAGTCCATCCACCGCAGAATTTTAAAAAGACGTTTGTTGTCACAACCAGTCCTGTGACCATGGTGCTTTTTAATAAAATGGGGAAAAGTTCCAAGGGAAAAGTTTGTTTAAAAAGTCTATACAGTAGAATCTCTGTATGCTCCTGGTAAGAAGGGGTAAAGTCTTTCAAAAGTTCAACAAGTTCAATAAAGTCCTTACAGGTAAAGTCTCTGTAGGCTTAAAGTTCAGAATACACAACAACATTTACTACGGGTGCTTCGGCGTAGGAGTCCTAGGTACTATAGGGGCCTCTACTGGTCATAAGCGCTGTAGGCCTCCTGGCCCTGGGGTCACCTATTGGCCAAGATTTTGCTCTCCCTAGACAGCTCCTTACGCCAACTCCACTCACCCCTCTTTTGGTGTTGTGTACCTGGTGTGACCTGTTTTGGCCTACTCTTTACCCTTTTGTACACTACTATTTACATTTGGTTACAAGTGCTGCTATTTACATGTTATCTTTCATTGTGTTCTACATGTTATTGTGCCAACTCTCCATACCTAGACGGGGGTTGACCTTGTGTGCTTCTATTGGATCTACGCACTATGGATGTCAACGTCTTAGGTGATGTATCTAATGAAGGGCGTGATGAAGTTAAATCAGGTAAACATCTGCGTGGCATTAGTCTCACTACAGGGATAGCAGGTGCACCGATTGCAGCATCCTTGGATTCTCTTACAACAGGCGTTTCTTCCTGACTTCTTTGCACTTCTTCTTGGGGCTGGTAAAAGTTGAGCAAGGGCAGTAAGATTGTTCCATCTTGCTGAGGCCAATCTTATGGGAAATCTCCTAAGATTGTGAATATAACTTTTTTTTTTGTTTTTTTACATGGAGTTGGGTTTTCTTCAGGTTCTGGTTCTTCTTCAGAATAGATTGAGAAGTTCTGATTTTCTCATTCTGTTGGACACTTTTTCAGATGATCTCTTGACACTGTTTGTGTAGTCTTTCCTCCATTTTTACTGATAAGATACACTTTACTATTATTAAAGTCAGATTCTAACAGTATGTATTGTTTTTGTTCCCATTGATCATCTAACTTATGCTTCCTCCTCTTTCTTTTCAAAACAACACTTCCAGGTAAGATGGATTCTGCTGGTGCACTTTTGTTGAAGTCCCTTTCTTGTTTTTCTAGAGCCTTTTCAAGGTTGTCTTCAATGCAAGCCTGTACCTGTCTGTATTGCTCTAGACAGTTAAAGTTCCAGTTGTACTGGCAAGCATTTGCTTTGGGTTCTACAACTCCGAGTTCCAGATCTACAGGTAATCTTCCTGTATGTGCTCTCATGAGGTAAGCGGGTGTACAGTTTGTAGAACTTACTGGAATGTGGTTGTACATGTCGATTAAATCTGGTAGTTTTTCTGGTCATTGACTTCTTTCTTCCAGAGGTAATATTTTCAGCATGTCTATGACAATGTTATTCATTTTCTCACATAACCCATTGGTTTGGGGATGATATGGTGTAGTTCTTATCTTCTTACAACCATACATATGGCAAAATTCTTGGAAGATCTCTGCTTCAAAAGCTCCACCTCTGTCTGTCAGAATTTGCTCTGGATATCCTAGTGGCCTGCAGAAGACATTCTGGAATGTTTTTGCAGCTGTTGCAGCCATTAAGTCTTTTATGGGTGCGACCATCAGGAATCTGGAGTAATGGTCCACAATTGTCAACGCATACGTGTAGCCTGATCTGCTTGGAGTCAGTTTCACGTGGTCCAAGGCTATGATTTCAAGTGGTTGTTTTGTCACTATAGACTGGAGTGGTGCTCTCTGGCTCTGCAGGTCTTTTCTTCTTAGATTATAGGGGCCACAGTCTTTACACCACCTCTCTATGGATCCTTGCATGCCGACCCAAAAGAACCTGTCCTTAAGTAGCATCTCCAGTTTCTTCCATCCGAAGTGTCCAGTCTGGTTATGATAGGCATTCCATACCAGCTTTTCCTGGTAGATAAAAAGCTTTTTTCTCTTGTTCCACAGGTGTGTAGCCTCTGGTGGAGGATTTACTGGCAGCTTTGCTGACTTCTGCGTTATCAGTCCTTTCACCAAACTGATAGCCGGGTCACTGTCTTGCACTTCCTTCCAACCAAAGTGTGGTAACGGGTTCACTACCTTCTCAGGAGGATCTTCATGGGCTTGTTGGCAGTGTGTTACCCTTAACTGATGGAATGCAGGTAGCTCCACTTCTTCCAACTCATCTTCATCCACTCCCATGTCTGACAAGTGAGGCATTCTTGATAAGGCATCTGCATTGCCATTGTTATGCCCAGCCCGGTACTTGATGGTGAACTGGTAGTTGCATTATTGGGCCATCCATCTCTGTTCCATAACTCCCAACTTTGCAGTCTCCAGGTGAGTCAGCGGATTCTTATCTGTATAGGCAGTGAACTTGCCAGATGTCAGGTAATGTTTAAACCTCTCTGTAACAGCCCATAATAACGCCAGGAACTCCAGCTTGAAAGAACTGTACTTTTCCAGGTTTCTTTCTGTGGGGCGAAGCTTTCAACTAGCATAGGCAATCACTCTTTCATTGCCTTCTTGCTTTTGAGAGAGCACCTCTCCTAATCCCACATTGCTGGCATCGGTATATAGTAGGAATGGAAGGTTGTAATCCAGGTAAGCAAGGATTTCATCTCCTGTTAGGACCTCTTTCATCATCTAGAATGACTCTTCCTGTTCCTCTTCCCATTCCAAGGGAGAATTTCTAGACTTGACCTTCTTGGGTTGGCCTACTAAGAGGTTTTGTAGTGGAGCTGACTTCTTCATGTACTCCTTTATAAACCTCCGATAGTAGCCCACCAACCCCAGAAATTGACGTACTTCCTTCAGGGTCTTGGGTTCCGGCCATTCCTTAATGACTGTTACCTTGTCTGGATCAGGGGCCACCCCTTCAGCACTGACTTTGTGTCCCAGGTACTGAACTTTCAGCTTTAACAGGTGGCATTTGGAGGGCTTCAGCTTCATCCCATACTTGGACAGAGCTTCAAACACTTCCCCTAGATGAGCTATGTGCGCTTCATAGGTCTTGGAGTACACAATCACGTCATCCAGGTAAAACAGTACCGTCTTGAAGTTTTTATGCCTCAGGTAACTCTCCATCAACCTCTGGAACGTTCCGGGTGCGTTACTTAGTCCGAATGGCATGCTGTTGAATTCACACAGGCCTATGGGTGTTTTAAACGCCGTCTTCTCTTGATCTTCCTCTGCAACGGACACCTGCCAATACCCACTAGTGAGGTCTAAGGTAGAGAAGTAATTGGCAGACTTCAATGCAGCTAAGGATTCCTAAATGCGAGGTAACGGTAACGTGTGTGTTAAGCGGTTTATTTGCCTGTAATCTACACACATTCTCATGCTGCCATCTTTTTTCCTGACTAGGACTAATAGGGCTGCCCAGGGACTACAGCTGTCTCGTATAACCCCTGCGTCCTTCATGTCGTGTAACATCTCTTTGGCTGTCTGGTAGTGTGCAGGTGGAATAGGCCTGTATCGCTCCTTGATTGGTGGATGTGTTCCTGTGGGGATATGATGTTGCACCCCTTTTATTCTACCAAAGTCAAGTAGATGCTTACTGAACACTTGCTCAAATTCTCTGACTACCCGGTAAACACCTTGCTTTTCATACACAGGAGTGGTGTCAGTTCTTACATAGAGTTGCAGGCTCCAGTCCTCCAGTAGCCCTGTTGTATCATCAGGTTCTGCCCCATTAGCTTGGGGTAAGGGTCCCACTGATTGTTTCTCACTGTTATCCACTGTGTACAATTTAGCAACGGTGGAATACCTTGGTAACTTGACCTCTTCGCTGCCACAGTTTAGGATGCGAACTAGTACTCTCCCATTTTATACATCAACCACCCCCCTGGCTGTCAAGAGTGTAGGTCTATGCTCTTTGCTGATTGGCTCCACTAATGCCTGATTGTCCTGCCCTCTTAGAACTATAGCTGCTCGACACCAAATCATCATTTCACTCATTGGAGGGATTACAATAGGAAACGGGTCTGTCACCCAAGCTGTACCAATTTCACCACCTGTAAGTTTTACCTATTGATGGTGCAGGAGGGCTCTTATCTCACATTAAAGAACCTTCTTCTGACCAGGTTTGGCAGTATCTGCGATCTGTTGAAGCAAAGACAACACTTCATCCATGCAATTGCTAACAATATTAGTACCAAGGATTATATAAGGATCCCTAGTATTACTTGCTTCTGCTACCACAATAAACCCTTGTTCTTGCAATTCTACCCTCCCCACCTTTATTGGCACTTCTTTAACCCCCTTCACAGTAAGTGGTTCACCATTGGATGCGTTGAGGGTAAAGTCTAAGGCGGGTGGTTTAAGTTCTGCATCAGATCAGTACTTTTTGTAAAGGATATAGGGGATGGTGGTCACCTGCGATCCGGTATCCAGTAGAGCAGGTGTTGGGATGGCATCTAGCACAATGGACAGGAACGGTCTTTATCCGATGAAAGTCTTGTACCAGGCGGCTGGGCCCTCTTGAATTACTCCTGAGGTTTGGCCCCAGCCCCCAGGGATTGCTCCTTTAAAGGACAGCTTCTGGCAATGTGGCCGATCCTGTTGCAACGACGGCAGATGGGTTCTCCGGTTGAGCTGTAGCGGTCGGTGATTCTTCCTCTTTACGCTGTAGCTTGCCTTGCTCTCATCCATGGGACATCTTCCGGACTTTCTGAAAGCTGGATCAACGGTTGAGGTTTTGGCTGTGGCTTTGTCGCGGGTCTTGGCCCCTGCTGCAGCTGCAGAGCTTCCATGACTCTAAGTTTTTACTCATCTGGCGCATCTCTTCAAAAAGCGCCTTTCTTAATTTTTTCTTGCAAGAAGAGGCAATGGGACAGTGCAGAGGCACCAACATTACAGTACCCCCACATCAGGGGAAGAGGAGCAAGAATATTCCCTTTGGGTTCCAAAAACCTCTTTTCAGGGCCAAATCCCTTCCAATCAGCTAGGAAAAGTGTTTGCCCTCTGACCATCTTCATAGCCAGTAGTTCTTCACTTTGAATATATCTTCCAAGAAGGCAGACATAAGTGTGGCGCAAAGGCCCTTAGAGAAGTAGCTCATGATGACTGGTTGAGAAGGGATACATGGAAGGAGTTGGGCGCATGGAATGAGAAAAGAAGCTTCAACTTGCATCACACGGAGTTGATCTGACTGATGACTTCAAAAGGACCAATGAAGCATGGACTGATACTTTTTCCCCAGGACGGAAATGTGGTGAATCCCTGAGCTTCTTGTCAGCATGTTCCTTCATCCACTTGGAGGATCTCTCAAGGAAGGATTAAGTGTGCTAGCAGATTTTGGAGAAATCGTTAGTGAAAGCAGGGATGTCAAAAGTAGTTGTCACATGAAGAGAGATTTTAGGCTGTTGATCATAGACAACAAAAAAAGGTGACTTTGCAGAAGCCTCAGTCACGTGATTATTGTAAGAGAATTCTGCCCAATACAACAGCTTGACCCAGTCATCGTGGTGCGCATTCATGAAATGCTGCAGAAAAGTTGTCAGAATCTGGTTGATCCAGTCTACCTGGCTATTAGATTGAGGATGGTATGCTGATGGGAAATCCAAGGTCACATGCAGATGTTCACACGTAATATCCAGAATCTAGCTGTCAACTGCATGCCCCTATCAGACACAATGTGAAGAGGGAAACCGTGAAGATGGAAAATATGCTGAATGAACTCTCTTGCTAGAAAAGGAGCCGAAGGAAGACCAGGCAGTCTAACAAAGTGATCCATCTTGAAAAAGTGATCCACAACCACCTAGATGATGAAGCAGCCATAGGACGCTGATAGGTCCATAAAAAATCTATTGCTATATGCTGGCAGACAGTTGAAGGAACAAGAAGTGGTACTAGCATTCCAGATGGCCATTGCTTGGGGTGATGTTCTAAGTGCAAAAAGAGCAGGCAGAAACAAACTCCAGAATAACATTCCCAACAGATGGCCATGGACCGGAAGAGCGTGACTGAGTACCTACCAGGTTTTCACCAGAACCTCTGATGGCGATGGGTTGCTGGTTGACACAAGGCATGTCTCCAGGGCAGTCCCTGATATTGCTGCAGCTGAAGTAAGGACCAGGAACTCAGGTACAGAAGAGAGAAAGGACAGAGTGGGTAGTGGAGGCTGACTGGATAGAATACATTCATGAGACAGGCTGAGTGTGCTGACATTTTGAGTGTGCACAATGCTCCTTTAAGAGACAGGCAGCCCGTTTACCCTAAGGACATTGCTAGGAGACCTGCTCGATGTGAACAGGCTCTGGAGTGTGGGGACCAGAGAAGGAGCAGGGAAGCGAGCAGACCGGCTACAGTGGTTAGTACATCTGTGCACCGGTTTTATAAGAACCTCTCTTCCAAGTTCTTTAAAATTTGCATGCAAGTGTACCTAGACGAGTTGGTGCATAATGCTGTTTAGCACGGAGGGCTGAATGCAAAGAGTCATGTTGAAATAGAAAAGTCACGCCTCCCTGACGAAGCCGCTCGCACAGCGGCGATACGCGTGGGCATCGGGCTCCCCGCTCCTTCCACTATCTACCACCTTCCTCAAAGCTAGGACCCCCCCGCTACACTCCAGCATCATAGGAGCTTTGCAGGACTTTCATTCCCCGGGCACACAGCGCGCAGGACCATTGGGCCAATTGGTGAGAGAGACTTTTCTATTTCAACATGACTCTTTGCATTCAGCCCTCCGTGCTTTGACTTGCACGGTGCTCTCTGCATTTGCAGCTGTGTGCCTTGGTCCTCAATATCCCACAGATATTGCTGCACATAGGGGTTATACTTTACTTTGAGGTTTCATAACAGTCTGCTATGGCTTGATAGCAACACATTGAATATTGTTTTTTGCATATTATTTAACATTTGTCTCGGTCAATCCTCCAAGTATATTTATATATGGGGTTTGAGAGAAATTATTGCTTGGCCACACAATTGTTTGATTTATTATTTATATGCAATTTATCCAGACAGTATTGAAGACTGTATATGGTAATGTAAAATGGTTATTTCTTGGAGTCCCATTTCCTTGCGGACTGCGGTCCGACAATTGTTTTAATTGTTTTTAAATGTTTGCTGTTTCACTCTAAATAAAGCTTTTTGTACTAGATCAAAATTTTTGGTGGTGTGCTGCTATTGCATTTGTCAATTCCTTCTCTATTATCAAAAGCTCCCTTAGTTGACAAAGCAGCACCCCTGACCCTTATTGGGAGTCCTTATTTCACAGTGGTGCACCTCATTTGTTCGCTTCCACTCTAGACACTAGAGTCTAGAGGTTGTGTAAATCACCCTATGTTACTCCCCATGCCTCCCTTTACCAGTGTGGACGGGGGTTGTCAGTGTAAAAGTGTGCCAAGCTGACCTTACATACCCCTGGGGGTGCAGAATATCACATGTTTGGCAGAAGTGACGAGACCAGTAGCGTAGCTAGCGGGGGGGCAGGGGGGGCGATCGCCCCGGACCCCCCCCGGCTTCAGGGGCCCATTGGCCGCCCCCGGGGGCCCCGCACTCCCTGGGGGGGCTCCGCACTCCCTGGGGGGGCCCCGTGCTGGCAGCCGGAGAGGAGGGAGGACGGGACTTCCTGCTGTGCAGATCTGCCCGCCCCTCCCCCCCTCCTACAGCAGACGCACGCAGGCAGCCGGCCGCGGTAAGTGTCAGCACCCTTCTCCCCCCGGTCCGGTCCTCCTCACACCTCTCCACCAGCACCCCCCCGGTCCTCAAATCTCTCCACCAGCACCCCCCCCGTCCTCACGAGGGGGGCCCGGGTGGTAATCTCGCCCCGGGGCCCGAAGCTGGCCAGCTACGCCACTGGACGAGACCATTATCGCTTGACTCCGACGTATTATAACTGTCAGGGCAGTGCTGTGAGGTGTGGTTTCCTGACAGGTTGGAAATGAGTTAAAGACTTGGGGGATGTCAGAGATCTCAGTGGTGTCAGAAGACCCAGCGTACAGTAAAGATGGTCAAAGAGGAAGCGCTCCTCGGCAAAATGAAGAGACATGGAAGGCCAAACGGCGGCTGCTCTGACTTCAGGATATGAGTAGTGAGGTGTGTATTAGTATTATTTTTTTTCTTAAATTTCCAGAACTTTACAAATCAGCAAAATGGCGTCCATCATATTGCTTAATTCATATGGAGCAAATTGCAGAAAAATCCATATTTTTGAAATGTTTTAGTAGATTTAAATTACTTTCAAATAAATTCCCTCATCTTCTGCTCATTGTTGTACCCAAGAAATTACTCATTCGGGAGACTCCCTTATAAAAAAATGATAATGGGAAACTATAAAAGTGAGTTTCGCCTTTAACATTTCTTTTGGCAAGTTGTATCCATCAGTGATATGCTGAAACATTCCTAAAAACAAAAAATGATGCAAAGAAAGAAATAAAATTTGGGATGATAAATTCCAGTAGTTCCCTATTCTAATGTCATAGTGCAGCTGTAATATTGCAAGTCATTATTGATGTTGTTTTGCTGTATATTACAAGGGCTTATAAAATGTCTATCCAGCCACAGCAGTGTAAACCTCACTTAAATATTTCTTAACAAAAGCCAGGTCTAATCTTGTCATGTCTGAATGTTTTTCCCCTTAGGTAATACATGCACTGTCAACATCTGATGACTTAATCCAGGTTATTAAATTGTCTATTGTGACTAATATAGAAATATGTGAAGATACGCCACAGCTTCAGTTTTACATACCTTATGTGATGATCTCAACTCAGTCCCTTGTATGAAAAAGCAAAGGAGCACCATCAATTCGATAAACTGAATCGCCAGTGTTTTGCACTTTGGCAGCAACATGGAGAAAATAAATAAAAAGAAATGTAATTTATTAGCACGGTGACTTTCAGCATGATTAATGCATGTTATGATGTGTTGCTTGTAAAATGCAAGATCCATAAATCCTTTATTTTCATTACGCAATGTTTTAATGGTTCTGAGAAGAAAATCCTTGAAGGAGGAGGCTGTAATGAGCAAAAATGTTAAACTCTCTACACTGTGTTGTTATTATGAGAAGGTTTAAGGAAATAATATTAATAGTAAACACCCTTGTAATAATCATAAGGACAATCAAATGTTCCTTGGCTTTATCTGCATGTACTTCATTTTCTATTTTTATCTAATAATGGAAGCCCCCTTTTAAAATGTAATATTTTAATTTCAACTGGACTATGATGGAACTATATAAAGATTGTTTAAATCTATGTTACTCCCATTATTGGTGAAACTATGTGTAGAAGCAGCCGCAGCACTGGCGTCTCTATCGCAGGGAGACCTGCATCCATGGCGTACTCACCCTTCCAGCGGTCCTGCGGCGTCTGCCTGGGCTCCACCACCTGCTTCCTGCACCTGGGGCCTGCGCACACCACACCGGTCTCCCAGGAACATGCTTAAGTTGTGCATGAGACACATTCACAACCCTTAAAGCGCCAGCGGACCCTACCCAGAAGTGTTTCTCAGCCTATGGTTGAGTAGCACAGGGTATTTAAGAAACCCTTACCTGATGTATCTATCACAATAAATGATATCACACTTTGCCCTGTACCTGAAGTCTGCTGCCTCTGAGTAATCCGTGACTCTGCCTTATCCTTCAAACCGCACATTCAAGCTCTCACCACCTCCTGCTCCCTCCAACTCAAAAATATTTCCAGAATCCATCCCTTTCTCAACCCTCAATCTACTAAACTACTAGTGCATGCCCTCATCATCTCCCATCTTGACTACTGCAACCTCTTCCTCTGTGGCCTACCTGCTAACATTCTTGCACCTCTCCAATCTGTCCTTAACTCTGCTGCCCGACTAATACACTTCTCTTCTCGCTGCTACTCCACTTCTCCCCTCTGCAAATCCCTCCACTGGCTCCTAATTCCCCAGCGTATCCAATTCAAACTAACATTACTAACATTGACTTACAATGCCATCCAGAATCTGTCTCCCCGATATATCTCTAAACTAATCTCCCAATATCATCCAACTCATAATCTTCAATCCTCCAAAGACCTCCTCCTCTCCTCCACACTTGTACGTTCCTCATCTAACCGCCTGCAAGACTTCACTCGAGCATCCCCCATCCTCTGGAATTCTGCACCTCAAAACGTCTGACCATCCCCACACTTGGAACCTTCAAATGGTACCTGAAAACCCATCTCTTCATAGCAGCCTACAGCCTGCAATGACCACAGTGCCACCTCACCACCACTGGACGTGGCACTCCACCACCACTGGACCTGGTGCTCCACCACCACTGGACCCGGCGCTCCACCACCACCTGAGCAGACCCAACCTACTGTTTCCCTCCTCATTGCCTTGTAGAATGAAAGCCTACAAGGGCAGGGTCCTCTCTCCCCTCTGTACCAGTCTGTCACTGTTAGTTTGTTCATAGTATTGTTAACTTGTTTTTATGTTTCCCTTTCTCATGTACAGCACCATGGAATCGATGGTGCTCTATAAAGAAATAATAATACCTTCTCCATTTGAGACATGCCTGAGCAAAATGGGCTCTCTCTAGAGACATGCTGGTAGTTCTCAGGACCCGTTCTCACGTCTGTGTTCACTAACCTCTATCTTTATCTTTGTACCCTGCTGTACCTTCCAGAACCAGATGTGTCGTTATCTTTGCTGCAGCTGTCAGGACCTGCCATGCTGCGATTCCATGTGCACCTATCTGTATCAAGGAGTTTGTATGTTCTCCCCATGTATGCATGGGATTCCTCCAGGCACACTGGTTTACATCCAAATTCCAAAGTCTGAAAGGTTGTTTAGCTTGTGATATATATATATATATATATATATATATATATATATAAATATATATATATAAATATATATATATCAGAATAAAACAATATAAAGTAAATATACTTGATATCATTGCATTCATAAAAATCTGATCTCTCAAAATATACCTTAGATGGTAAGTCTGCATCTAAAAGCTTCCTCCCCATCACTATTCACAGTCCATGCTAAATATTGTAAGAACCCATTATGTACTTCATGTCTTTGAGTGCTGAACACCCTCTGTCACCGGGCTATTTGGGGTAGCGGAGGCCACTGGCATGTTATCCAAAGGCAGCGTTGGACTGCAGCTTGCAGTGTCCTCAGCCTCATGTCCCTGCTGGCCACCTGAAGCTGCTGATGCTGGTGATTTCTTGGACACACCAGATCATGGATGCTGGGAGCTGCAGGATCAGCCTACATTCCAGCCTCCTCACATTTCTGTATAGGGAGGGGGCGTGGCTGCTGACCCCATGTTCATACTACAATCCAGCCCCTGATATACCATTCATTGTGACAGGGGGTCCAGACTTGAAAACCCAATCATGCCACCAAGAAAATACAAATACACACTGTGATCCTCTGCTGTATAATGATGCATAATGTGACCTGCTATTGTGAGGCTGAGAGCAGAGACAAATCATTGCATTGATCGATTCAGGTCTGCATGGTCTCCCCTCCCCCATAGAATTATGGTAGCTTCCTATCCCTCCAACTTTCAATGGATCATCATCATCATCACTCCTCACTGGAATGTAGGATGCAGCTCTCAGGGTCCATGCCCCTGACACACCTCCTGTTCTCTGCTGCTGCATGAAGATTTCAGGCTGAAATTGTATGTCCCTTAAGGGAGATCAAAGGAGCAGTTATGATTTGATTGACTTATAAGAGATCTATAGATACTAAAACTGCAGTGTTCAGCTCTGCCTCATCATGTAGGAGGGCAGGGACTGTACAAAAAAGTTTTCTCTCCCCAGAGATCCCCTTTAACTTGCAGCTGCAGTGCAGTCTCCTTGCCTGGTGGTAAAGGAATAAAATTACCCACACTTTGCCGAAAGATGATGTATCCATTTTATTAATTACCAATGTGCTCATTTTTTCTTTTAGGAACTAGCATTGTTTTGCCTAGCTTTGCAGAAAAACAGGATCAGAATATGATTCAACAAACATGCTGTTCTGGACAGACCAATTAAGACCTACTGTATAATTACTGTTACTGATTAATTTTTTATGCATTTATTTTATTTTAGGAGTAATGCACCATGTTTTAATTTTGTAATAAAAGTAATAAAAAATGTCTAGACTTTGGTCTGATTTTTTTATAAGTGGGTTAAACTACTTTATGTAGCAGCTGTTGCGCTTCTCTAGAACAACCATCTACGCTTTTATTTCTTGAGAAAGATGGCAGCTGCCAACAATACACAATAGTTCACTGGGATGTGAATACTGCCAGATAACTTAACAATGTACAGCATTTATAAAGCTATCAGCTTAATGTAGACTCTTGGTAACCAGATATTTACTGTCCATTACTTACAAGACCAGAGCTGATTTCTAAACTCAACTGATTTCGCATCTTACAGTCTTCTTCTTCCTTCTTTACTTCTTAAGGCAATTCGATACTGGCATTATACTCTGATAATCTACTAGATATGTAGCTAAAAGCAAGATGCCCACTGGCTGCTTATTTGCATGTCAATGCCAGAATCCATGTCTTCAGCTTAACAAATGTCATATAACAATGGGGTGATTGAGGCAAGCATAATGACCTATGGAGGTGAGTCAAGCGAACAAAATCTGTCCAGAGCTGGGAAGAAAAAAACTCCTCTATATCCACTTGCGAATGTATCCAGGAATAAATAAGCATTTGAGTAAAAAATAGCAAAATTGCCTGATTTACAACAATGTGTTTGTTTATTATGTTACAAACCACAGACAAATGTGTAGTGACCACTATATCTATGAAAAGAAGTCATAAAATTCATAGCTCAACCATTTTTGGGTGAGGTCTTGGGAGAGTATACCTAAAATTATTTACATTTTTAATACATAAATTATCCTTTAATAGTAAATCAAAATTTTGAGTCTTACTCAACTTTTGGTCATTTATATTGCCTAACTCTCAGAGATATTGATATTTTTTTCATTTTTTGGGTGAGCGAACACCACAGGGTTCGAATTCGGATTTGTTCGCCGAAAGTGGAGTGTTCAGCGAATATGTCAACGGAAATTCGCCAAATTTTCCGAACAAGTTTAAAATCAATGGCAGGCAGCTTTCAAGGCATAGAAAACTCCTTCAAAGGTGTCCTAAAGCTGCCAAACACACACAAACATACACAGATCATCTTACCGGGTCTCCGCTGCTTGCTTGCACCAGTCCATCTTACGGCGTCCCTCTTATTTCTGCATCTGTGCTGTCGGTGAGTGATGTGGTGGTCACCATAGCAAGTGCATCAAATGACCAGATAGTGTCAGTTGATCTGGTCATCAACTTGATTACTATGGTGATGAGATCAGTTGCCCCACACGTCCATCACCGCCAGCTCTGCTCCAGGTGTGAGGTAACTCGCTGAGTTCACCGTTCAGGTAACAATGGTGGTCACTAATCATAATTGGTACCATTGTTATCTTAACAGTGATGTTAGGTGACTTCAGCGAGTCTCTGCTTATGAACTGAGCTCGCAGCTCATTCATTCAGTGACTGGAGGCTATGGTGACAGAATGCTGTATTCTTCACTATAGCCTCCAGTGAAGACATTGCAGAGGATCGTAAGTGGAGTATGAGGGTGGGGAGGGGGTAATAAAGATAGAGTCACTAAGTGTTTCTTTGTTTTTATTTTGAATAAAATGATTTTTCTCTGTGTTGTGTCTGTTTTAACCATTTTATTTGAGATTCTTATTGACCGGGTCTAGCTTGGCCTGATATTAAGAATCTCAGGGCTTAATACCAGCTGAAAATACAAACCTGGTATTATTACCCAGCATGTCACTGTCCACCAGTGCCGCTGTAAATGTCTGGTAAAGTGCCTGGAAATGGTGCTTCTTATGAATGCACAATTTGCAGGGGTGGCTGCTGGCTTCCATTCCACAGCGTGTAGGGGCCAAATAATGAAGATCCCTACCACGCTGAGAATACCCACCCTTAGCTGCCTAGTTTTACCTCAGCTGGCAATTAAAAATAGGGCGAAGCCCATGCATTTTTTTTTGCCAGCCAAGGTAAAATTAGGCAGCTGAAGGTGGCAGCTTGCAGCTGTCCGCTTTCACTAGGCTGGACTGAAATATACTGCAAAGCCCCACACAATTTTGTTAAGATTATTTATTTATTTAAAGGGATCCTGTCACCTCCAAAACGCCTCCTAAGCTATCAAAACATGTCCCTGCACCATCATATCACTAATCTCACACTTCTTTTGTCTCCTAAAAGCATCGTGTGAAAGTGCATAAAAACGTTTTAATACTCACTCATTAGGCATTATAATTAGCAGGGGCCATATTCTTTAGTCACCAGGGGGTGTTGTTTAGCAGCTCCAGGATCCAGCCCTCTCTCTGTCTGTGCTGCTGTGAAACTGAAACTGAAGGCAGGACAGATGATTTGCATTCTGTGAGTGATAGAGAGAGGGGAGGGCAATGCCTGCACATCACAGCAGAACACACAGAGACAGGGTGGATCCTGGAGCTGCAAAACAGCCCGCCTTGGTGACTAAAGAATATAGTAACTACTAATTATAATCACTAATGAGTGAGTATTAAAACGTTTTTATGCACTTTCACAGGATGCTTTTAGGAGACAAAAGAAGTGTGAGATTAGTGATGGGATGCCGCAGGGACATGTTTTGCTAGCTTAGGAGGCGTTTTGGAGGTGACAGGATCCCTTTAACACACTATGACGCCAGGTTGGTTGCCATACACTAATGTGTGTGGCAACCAAGCATAATCACCATCCAGATTGAGGACATGCAGTCTGATTACAACAGGAAATCACAGATGCTCATGTAGTGTATGGCAACCAACCTACTGTCATAGTGTGGCTTTACCTTGGCTGGCAATAAATATACAGGGAAGCCCATTATTTTTTTTTTAATTATTTAAATAAATAATTAAAGAAATAAATTGTGGGCTTTGCCCTATTTTTAATTGCCAGTCAAGGTAAAAACCCAGGCATCTGGGGGCTTGTATTCTAAGTGTGGGAATGCCCGTAGCTATTGGGTTTCCCCCAGGCTATAGAAGATCAGCACAAAATTACCCCAGAATTTGACACATTCATTAGAATAGCCAATTCCTGGTGCTTTACCAGGTTCTTCTCAATGCCATTGTGTGGTGGCATTGGGTGATAGAAGGAGTTAATGACAGCTGATGAATGACAACTTGTCACTAAGCCCAGATTGATATTGTCAGGCCTCTATGAGACCCGCCTATTACCAATACTGTGAAAAATTAAAAAGCACAGACACAGAGAAAAATATTTTATTTAAAATAAAAGAGAAAAATATTTTATTTGAAATAAATTACACAAACAACTCTCATTTTCCAGTTAATTATTATCCTACGCATACCCTCTGATGATAATCTGCTGTAATGGTCCCACGAAGCAAACTCAGCACTGCTTAATCCAGAGATTGCAGCAAGGGAACAGGTGTTCTTCTTGCTGCAATCTCTGCAATCAGACTGGCTGCCTGGAACTCCACTGCCGGTGACTGGAAGGGCCCAATAACTAAGGACCTCCCCACTCTAAGAAAACCAGTGCCCAGCTGCATGGATTTTACCTTGGCTGGCAATTAAAATAGAAGGCCACGCATTTTTTTTTAATTATTTATTTAAATAATAATAAAAATTAATATGCTTCCCGGTATTGTGATTTCCAGCCAAGGTAAAGCCAGGCAGCTGGGGGGTGGCAGCCCATAGCTGTGCGCTTTACCTTCGCTGTGAATCAAAAATACAGCAAAGTGCTACATCATTTTTGTTTAATGATTTATTTATTTTTACTTCACTATGATGTCAGACAATAGTTGAGGGGAGCAAAAGTCTTTCACAGACACCAACTCTCTGTTGTGCCACACACCATTGAATAATCAGGAAGTTAATAAGCGACACAAGTGCACGGACGCCAGTAAGTATGAGTTAATGTTTAATCAATGTTTTCTTTTTACATCTCCCCAGCCACCATTCTGTAACTTTAAAGTCCAAGTTTGGGGTTTTCACAAAACTTCAAGTCACATTCGGTCCCGAACACAAACTTAAAAAAAATCCCAGTCCGCTCCTCTGAACTCGAACATAAGCAGGTTTGCCCATCACTACTAAGGATAGGTCAAATTTAGAATTTTGTGTTTTTACAGAAACCATCCCTTCCTCAACCCTCAATCTACTGAACTACTAGTCCATGCCCTCATAATCTCCCTCCTCAACTACTGCAACCTCCTCCTCTGTGGCCTCCCTGATAATATTCTTGCACCCCTCCAATCTGTCCTTAACTCTGCTTCCCGACTAATCCATTTCTCTCCTCGCTGGTCCTCCACTTCTCCCCTCTGCAAATCCCTCCACTGGCTTCCAATTCACCAACGTATCCAATTCAAACTACTAACACTGACTTACAAAGCCATCCACAGTATGTCCCCCTCATATACCTCCCAAGACCTCCTCCTCTTCTCCACACTTGTACATTCCTCATCTAACCGCCTGCAGGACTTTGGCCGAGCATCCCCCATTCTCTGGATTAATGCACCCCAAAATGTCCGACTGTCCCCCACACTCAGAATCTTCAAGCGAAACCTGAAAAGCCATCTCTTCAGAACAGCTTACAGGCTGCAATGACCATAGTGCCAGCTCACCACCACTGGACCCGGTGCTCCACCACCACTGGACCTGGCGCTCCACCACCAATTGACCTGGCCCTTCACCACCATCGGACCCGGTGCCCCACCACCATCGGACCCGGCACTCCCCGACCACCAGAGCAGACCCAACCTACTGTCTCTCTCCCACTGCCCTGTAGAATGTAAGCCCGCAAGAGCAGGGTGCTCTCTCCCCTCTGTATCGGTCTGTCACTGTTAGTTTGTTCATTGTATTTTTAACTTGTTTGTATGTAACCCTTTCTCGTGTACAGCACCATGGAATCAATGGTATAAATAAATAAATAATAATAATAATAATCCTCTCTAGGTATTTCCTATGTGTCAGACTTGCCCTTTCTTCTGGCATTGCAAAGGAAGGTCTAAAAAAAGCTGTCAAATGACTCCCAGAAATTGCTGGTAACAGGTACACTGCTGCTGGTAACGTTTCTCTGGTGACACGATGACTGGACGTTCCCTTAGTTTGAAAGTGTACAACTGCGATGTGCACTCTGTCTGCCACTGCTGCTTTTGAGAAAAGCAGTCCTCAGATTGTCTAAAAGCTTAATTTGGTACTCCTGCATGCAACCCTTCATCCTCAGGGAATAGACGCTCTATGTCAGGCTTGTCTAAGCATTTTTCTGAATATCACGGTGGCGACACCAGCAAGTTGTCTGTTAAAGGATTGGAGGTGGTGAGGAGCTCAGTACGAGGAGGGGATCGAATCCGAGACATGTTAAATCGCGAAAGTTTCTGGATATTATGCTTGAACAGCAGATTTCCAGGGGGAATGAATTATAGGAGCGATTTGATGTATTTTTATTAATACAAGTGTTGTTTTTGTTGAATTTAACTAGTCCTGTTCATATACATCTTTATATCAGGACAGGCTCCTAATATTTTCTTCCTAATCCAGGCTGTATCCAGTACATCCAATAATTGTGTATAACATCTTGTGTTTAGTGTATCCCCCTTTTCCTTTGTATTTTTTGCCACTACTTATTCAATCCATTGCCCTTTCTTACATTATACATATGTATATGTTCTTGTATTTTTGCTGCTATCCTTTATGTTGTAATATAAAGTAGTTCCTTTGTATTTTAAAGAACTCCTTTCTTATATTCCATAATGAGACCATTCAAGTCATTGTTTTTCACTTAACCTATTCAGGTGACACTCGTTTGTAATTTCACAGGTGTAATGTTTTTTGTTATATATATTGTATGTTGTTCTGTTGCCTCTTTGTCATTGATAAAGATTTTTATCGAAACGCGTCTGACGGGGCATGCTCAGCCACCAAGATGCTTTTATTTTAATGTTGTGAATTACATAATAAAGTAAAAACTTTTTCATCGGATGAAGGTGCCAGCTTATCTTCATTATAACTCCTGCATGTGTGCATCCCTTTCCAGGGCAGGAAGCATTTGACCAAATTTAGTTTTGTACAACAGTGTGGCAACCCTGCATTACTTCGAACCTTAACAATTCATGGATCATGTTTAGGTAGTGCAGCAAGAAGACATTCATGTGTCTTGCGCATCCAGGAGGCCCAAGTCCTTGCTGTGTTGGTGGCCAGCGGGTAACATTCCCACATGTTTCCTCCATCCTCTCCTGCTAACCTTGCACAACAGAAAGTGACCAAAATCTCTTTCACCTAGGAATATTCTGTCAACATCGCCTTTTCTTCCTCCATTTCTTCCGCGCCTCCTGCACCTTCATCAAGGTCTGGCTGGTACCGTGAGTTCTCATTGATCCCTCTCCTCCACCCTCCAATGCCACCTGTCTCTGTGCTGACTACATTCTGGACCTTTCAGATCTTGTTATCCGTTCTGCATATGCATCAGCCGCAAGGGCGAGGGTACTCGACCATCCGAGGTCAGTCTGATGAATGTCACAGTGGCAGTCCCGGAGGTCATGGCCCTGACCAAGCATATTGCAAGAGGAATATTTACAAGGGGAAAAGATTTTTTCTTGACGCCATCTGTGGTGTCTGGTCAGGGATGATCAGCGATGCTTGTCTAGGTTCCCAGGAGATAGCTGGTTAGGCAGCTGGATGGAACACTCCACACAGATGGAGCGGGCCCCTGGGGTATAGGTGAAGGTGATGTGGATGATAGTGGTTGTAGGTTGTAGTTGTTGGTGCAGGAAGAAGTAGACAGACACAGGGTTGCAGTCCTTACCAGTCACCTTTACTTGTAGTTAGGTAAAAGATAACTTAGCCGGGGTATTGTGTCCTCCAAGATTGCAGCTTGTCCATCTCACAGGCACTCCGGGTCCACCTCACTGAGACACCAAGTATAAGCCTTTCTGTGCTGCCCTTTCCTGACACTTAGCTCCTTTCCTCCCCTGTGCTACAAGTCACAAAGCAGGCGACTGTAGTCCCTTCCAAGCAACTGTCTGGTAAGTCCTCATGACCCTCTGTAGTCCCTTTGCTTTGGAGAGTCCATGGTGGTGACAACTGCACATGCAGTTCCGTGGCCTCCAGTTTCTTGGCAGGTCCTGTAGATTCCAGACCACATTGTGGCCATTTGCAGCTCGTTCATTTCCCAACCTGGACAGCCGGCTGTAGATTCAGGGTTCTCAGATATGGGGGGTTTGTAGCTTAACCAAAACAGAAGGTCCTGCTAGCCCCCAGCTCCAGATTCCCCTAGAACTCCATCTTGCTTCTTCTCTCTCCAACTACTCACTAACTAACTAACTCCTCCCACCCCTAAAGTTTCTCCTCCCTGCAGCCAGCAGATGGGTTCTGCTCTATCAGCAAGCCTCTTCCACCCAGCATCTCTTTGGCCTGGAGTTTGAATTGGTGTTGGGTGTGTTTTGATGTGTCTCAGCTTAGTGTTTCCAGCTTACCCGAGAGCATGATACTACATCTTTGCGTTAGGTGCAGTAACACTGGGGCGACCAGATCGCAGAGGCGCCACACATATGCCTCCCCCTGTACTTCATCCTCTTCCTCTTGGACCACCACTGACTCCGCATACTGAAGCATTAGTGCAAATGCCCTAATGCTTTTTGTCATCTGAAGCATTACCGAACATTCACTTAAGTTTATGACTTTTAAGCAAAACGTTCGAATTCAAGGTGTCAAATCAAATCCGCCGGGTTCTTGCTGAATTTGAAATTGGCGTAGATGTTTGAGCAAAATTCCCTCATCACTACTGGCTAGCAGGAACAGCAGGACTATCTAAACTCGTTAATCAGGCATCGTCCTTAATAGGACAATGCCTTATATACCCAGTGCCACACAGAGCCATATAAGCCAACACTCTAGGGAGACCTGTATGGCATATACAGGTCCTGGGAGCAGAAAGTGGCAGCAGCACACATGGGCGACAGCAGGGAGGAGAGGAGGAACACAGCCGAGGCGGTGAGTGTTCAAGCTTCCATGCTGCAGGGGGGCAGCATAGTAAGAGGACATCAGCATCACATGCCGGATGTATGCAACCTTTTGAAGCCATCTAAATTAACTATAGCTTTGTACACAAATTCCCTTACTCTGCATAACAGCAATGAAATGGTTAGTTTAAATAACTGTATTATACTGCTATGTACACTTCTGGACAATTCTAGAAACTTCTTAATAGTTCTCACAGTTCCAGAAGTTTCTCAAAGTCTATACTCAGCATTGAATATTTTCTGAATATTTTTAAAGTAGATTATTTCAAAATATCATTGTACTGACCTCAAAAGCAAAGTTTATGGCGTATATTAACCTTTTCTATTCATTTTACTGTCAAAGAATTAGGAAAAAACACTTAACAACAGGGAACAAAAAATATTTGTAAAATTGTTACTGTACTTAGTGACTGGTTCCCAGTTTAGCTCAGTTTGTATGATAGAGTAATTTCCTATCTACTGAGTCACTGGGTAAGTCTGTCTCTCCTGTAGAGTGCAAGCTCTTATGGTAACCAGGGACCTCTCTCTCGCCTGTAGAATGTAAGCTCCTATGCTCAAAGGGGTCTTCACTCTTTCTCACTCTCTCACTTGCAAAGTGTAAGCTCTTATGGTCAGTGAGGTTCTCCCTCTTGCTGCAAAGTGTAAGCTCTTATGGTGAGCATGGTCCTTTCCGCGAAAGCTCTTATGTAAGTGGGGTCCCTCTCGCCAGTAAAGTGTAAGCTCTTCTTATCAGCGGGGTCTGCTCTCTCCCTCTCCTGTAAAGTATAAGCTCTTGTGGTCAGTGGGGTCCTCTCCCCCTGTAGAGTATAAGCTCTTATGGTTAGTGGGTCATCTTTCTCTTTCCTGTAAAGTATAAGCTCTTAGGCTCAGCAAGGTTCTCTTTCTCTAATTCGCCTGTAAAAGTGTGAATGGACCATTACCAAAGTTAGAGCCAAGAAGAGCCAAGGCAAGTAAATGAGGCTTTAAAATGCTTTAGCATATGAACATATGTTTATATAAGTCTAGAGTTTTGGGGGGAGGATTTCTAGTTGCAACTTAATAAATTAAAGATAAAGAGAAGTCAGACATGTCTCTAATGAAGTAATTTATTTGTTGACTAATAAATACTAGCTATTAATCAGCCGAGCACAACTCAATCCTTAATGGCATCCATAGACTAAGAAAATGCAATTTAATTCTTTCAATTAATAGCGGATCATTTCCTTTTCATTCCTAATGGGTTTTTTTCCCTGAAAATCGGTTCATCTTAATTACACCTAACATTCTGTTTTAATTGTGTTTCAGCAACTAATTAGAATCAATGTCCCTTGATAAAATAAAATTATATGATTACTGTCTAATTTTTTTGTTTTTAAGTTCTTATGGAAGAAAATAAGGAAAAAACAGCTATACTAAACAGTAAAAAAAGAAAAAAGTGTGTGGACAGTCTGAAGAATGAGGCCACACATTGTGGTTGAGATATGGTCACACTGTGAGCAAAAAACACAACAGTGTGTAGTTGATCACTCAGTAGAGTAAGGGATGAACATTTTTTGGTCTATATGCCACATTTAGATTAGACCACAACAGCAGTCCATGTACTCCAGGTTATATCTATGCGCTGTGAAGAAGCATCTAAGGCTAGGGTCACACTTGGAAGTGCAATTGCGTTTACCGCATCCACATCCGGATGCGGTAATCACAATTGCATTCATACTCAATTTTGACACATTTTGTGTCCCTAAGCCGGAATCCAGCAACCGGATTGCTCTGAATGTGCAATCCAGTTGCCGGATACTTTGTTCATCCCTGCTGCCGCAAGGATGAACATAGGTTTAATGTTAATAATAGATGTGGGCAACATGTCTCTAGGGGGTGCCCACCCCCCCTAGAGACATGCTGTCCACTCAGGTGGGCATGTGAGGGGTTAATCTGGGCATTTATAGTACTGCAGGCTATTGTCAGCATTTTCAGTTTTATGAATGAACCCGGCGGCTCCTCACTGTGTAATAGATACAGTACGTAATGTACATACTGTATGAGCCGCTAGCCTTGGTCTTGAAAGCATTAACATTAGGTCTATGAGCAGCGCACTCATTCATTCATAGAATTGAAAATGCCGACAATAGCCAGCAATACTATAAATGCGCAGATTAATCCCTCACATGCCCATGTCTCTAAGGGGGGTGGGCACCCCCTAGAGACATGTTGCCCACATCTATTATTAACATTTAACCCTTTGTTTATCCCAGCAGCAAAAGGGATGAACAAAGCATATAGCTGCCGCAGGCATTCACATGTGCCTTGCGGCAGCCGGTACAGTGAATTGGGTTCACTATGGCACTATATTGCGGAGGTAAGCTAGGGCCACACTTGGGAGCATCCATCCATTTAATGTATGCATTAATCCAGTTTTTCCCCTTGCCATTTTTGAGGCATATTTACCGGATCCAGTTCTGGATCCGTTAACGCATGGTACCTATATGTTTCATGTGGCGCTCCACGTAGTCAGGCATCACAGAGGGTATTGCACACGTAAAAGAGGTGTAATTGCCCCAGTTGCAAGTGGACCCTAGGTTGGTGGGTGGGCCCCATTCCTGCACTCCCACATTAGCATAGTGGTGGGAGATATATTCACCTCCAGGGGGGATCAAGAGCGGTTAGTTGGAGGAGGAGAAGAGGAGTCGGGACAGCTGGAAAGAGTGTGGAATGAGGTGGAAGGGTTACTCGGACGGTTTCAAGCTGATCCGGAGGGAAGGAGAAAGAGGGTCTTGAGGAGACCCTGAAAGAGGGTGCCCGACGCGAGGAGTCCGGGCCCTAGAGAGAAGGGGAGAACCCCAGCGTGGAGCGGACATATTCCAGGGGATTCTTCAGTCCACCACAGGAACGCCGGGCCCGAGGATCCGGCCAAAGTCTATCTTTGCAGTCGGCAACCGGCTGCTGTGGCTAGTCTATCAGCTGCAGCACCCTACCAGACAGATGGTCTGCCTGCTTCCTCACCATGAGGGAGGGGACCCCCAATACTACCTACACAGAGCCATTGGGTATAGACTTATCCTAGGCGGAGAAGAAAGGACACGGGTTCGTCAACTAAGGTACACCGCGGGGTCCACCATACCACCTGGGATCCATTTGCAGCCACCTGTAGAGCTACCTGTTATTTAACATCTAATGCTGAACTGTGAACTTATATGACACTGCTAAAGGTTGACAGTAAAGTACCCGGGAGAAAGTGACTTGGCCTCTGTGTTATTATCTCAAACAACCTGCTTATTTACAGGAACGCTACAGCAGAGGACCAGCTCTACCTGTAGGGAGCTTTGCCATCTCACCTCTGGAGGACTGTAGTGGCGCTGATGACCCATCACCAGATACTACAGGTGGTGTCACATGACAAACTCTTATCCCCTGTAAATAACCCCTTTTTGAAGTGTCACCCAGGCCATGGGCTGAGGCGCTGCCCGAAAGCACCCACCGAGCCTGATACCCGAGTACCCCAGGGCCTGGGGCTCGACATTTCCCATAGACGCCCATGTTAAAAAAACACATGAGTTTTTGAAAATACAACAAAAATGTTGCAGACCTGATTAAAAATGTATTTCTCAAAAACCCAATCCAGTAAACAGATTGCACTGTTGCAATCCGGTTTTGGCATTGGAGTCTATGGGTGCAGTACCGGATTCGATTTTCAAGATTTTAACAATGTCAAAAACAGGATCCAGTAACTGGATTACAGACGCAAGTGTGGCCCTGGCTTTAGGCTGGTTTCACACCTGCGTACGTCCAGATCAGGATCAAAACGGGAGCAACTGCGTGTGGATGTGCATCTGAAACAACATGCCACTGCAGCAGGTGGATGCTGATCTCGAACCTGAGAGAGAGAGATCTGAAGACTGTGGATAGATTGTGAGTCAGAAATAAAGATCACATATGCCCAGTGTGGTACAGCACGTCTGATTGGACAGATCCAGCCATTTCGGATGCCGAACACCATTGACATACATTATACTTGCGGCCGAATAGGACGCAACCGTATTTTTTAAAAACTCCAAAATTGCAACAAGGTGCGACCGGGAGCAGGTCAAAAGGATGCAATGATAAGGATCCACCAAAAAACTGATGCAAACGCATATGCCCCCAGCCCCATGTTAAGCATGGGGATCAGGATGATTCAGGATATGAACGAATTACAACACAAGACAAAAAAATGCAAGTGTGAACCAGCCTTACTCCGGATAAAAATTACTGTCTCTCTTAAATATCCTGTTGGAAATAATGAGTTAATGTCAGAGGATCTATCATTCATCTACTAGACAGTGTGACAGTTAGATACAAAGGGCTTCTCTCCTCGGAGGATCTACATTCTTATGTATTGCATTGATTTAAATTAACACCATGTAATTCTTTAGTTACCTTATAGAGGTGCTTACAGGATAAATGAACACTAGTTGATGGCATATTTCTCAGGCCAGGCAGATCAAAATTAATTTACGTGGATCCCTGCAGCAGAACACACTGCAGTCAACTTATTTTATGACAAAAATGGATTATGCAAAGTGGACAACACCTTTAAAAGAAATGTATAATCAGAAAATGGCCTCCTGTGGTTTAAATCAAGTATTTATATTAAAAGTAATTTTTCCACCGTTTATATAAAAACAAAATCTTGCAATTTTTTAACTAAGTCTAATATCAGACACCTAGTTCCTGTTCTTTACATGAGCATTAGCAGCAATAGACTAACTTAGGCCATATTTGATTATAAACCATGTTCTAAATTATTATGCAAATTTGTTTTAAGTGTCATAGGTTTTTTTTTATGTGCAATGAAACCTATTGATGGTATTGTGTCTCAGGGTTCTTTGGATCATTGAAATCAATCTCAGATATCTGTGATAATTAGTTTGGCAGGTGAGCCCAATAAAAGGAAAACTGGGTGTTCCACAATATTACGCAGGACACAGTTTTCAAGTAACATGGGAAAGAAAAATGATCTCTCTGCTGCCGAAAAGCAACAAATAGTGCACTGCCTTGGACAAGGGATGAAAACATTAGATATTGCACGAAAACTTAAGCGTGATCATGGTACTGTGAAGAGATTTGTGGCTGATTCTGAGCACAGATGTGTTCAAACAGATAAAGGCAGAATGAGGAAGGATGAAGTAGTGGATGGTTTGTGGATGGCCACCATGTCCCAACAAGGCTGTGACGTCAGCAAGGAGGTGGAGGAGCCATGTTTTGGGCTGGAATCATTGGGAAACAGCTGGTAGACCCCTTTAAGGTTCCTGAAGGTGTGAAAATGACCTCTGCAAAGTATATAGAGTTTCTGACTGAGAACTTTCTTCCATTGTACAAAAAGCGAAAATGTGCCTTCAGGAGCAAAATCATCGTCATGCATGACAATGCACCATCTCATGCTGTAAAGAATAATTCTGCCCATAGATGTACTGTAAGTGTCTTCAAGACCTCAGACAGCGGCGCACATACTGTACCATTAGCTATAGTATGTGCGCCGCTCTGAGGATCGAAAATCTGTGGAAAGAAATGAAAACTGCTGTTCACAAACGCTCTCCATGCAACCTCACTGAGCTCCAGCTGTTTTACAAGGAAGAATGTGCAAGAATTTCAGTCTGTCAATGTGCAAAACTGATAGAGACATATGCCAAGCGACTTACAGATGTAATCGCAGCAAAAGATGGCGCTACAAAGTATTAACTCAATAATATTGCACGCCTCAATTTTCAGTTTTTTATTTGTTAAAAAAGTTTAAAATATCCAATAAATTTCCACTTCATGATTGTGTCCCACTTGTTGATTCTTCACAAAAAAATTAGAATTTATATCTTTATGTTTGAAGCCTGAAATGTGGCAAAAGGTTGAAAAGTTCAAATACTTTGACAAGGCACTGTAAGTCCCCAGGCCGATCTGTATAATGCAAAAAAACCTGCTTTTATTATACTCAACTGAAGGGTGGTTCAGTCCGATCGGTGATGCAAGTCTCAGTCTGGTGTCTCCTTTGTTCTTGTGATTGCTATCCTCTTCCCTACTTTTTATGAATAACACATTGTATGTCATCCACTCACTGGCCTTCATTGCACTCCTGCGTACACACACTTCTGTCTGCCCTGATGAGGGCAGAGGAAAATACTGAAGTGCAGAGGAAGAGGTCAAAGAACGCCTGCATAGTGCACATGTATATATTATAGATAGTGGTATGCAAAACTTACTGTTATTGTGAACAGTTAAGCAATTTAAAGATTAAATGATCTCCAAAAGGCATAAAGTTAAAGATCGCACATTTCCTTTGTTTAACATTTTAAAAATGACAAAAAGGAAAATAGGCAAATGCAAAGGTTTTGCCACCCTTTGAGATTTGTGTGCTCAGATAACTTTGACAAAGGTTTCAGACCTTAATTGGGCTGTTAGGGAGCAGTGGAGGTCAAAATAAGGTCTGGAGGACCAAGCAAAATTTCAATGAGAGCTGTTCATAGTATTGCCGTAGAGGCAATCAGAACCACCTGCTTGACTGCAAAAGCCCAACAGGAAGATTTAGCAGACACTGGTGTTGTTATACATTGTTATACTGTTCAGAAACACACTTACGAATATAAGAAAGAAAAATAGTTCAGCTCACCACTGTTCCATGTTCAATTGAAGCTCAGCTCAGAAAAGACCTTGGTCTAGTCAATTCAGCAGCCACCCCATAGAAAATCGTTGGGGGTGCTGGGTTCTGGATTTTTGTACTGTTTATATTTTGTTTTTTGTACTTTGCGAATAAATTTGAAGCTTTTGGATAACGTCTGCATGGTCAAATCCAATTTCTGCTTGCGAGAATTCTTTACATTTTCTATGGGATTGAAAAATATGGCCTTCATGGAAGAGTCATCAGACGAAAACCTCTACTACATTCTCACCATAAAATACAGTGTTAGAAGTATGCAAAAGAACACCTAAATAAGTCTGTTACATTTTCAAATCAAGTTCTGTGGACAAATGAGGTCAAAGTAGAACTCTTTGGCCATAAGGATAAAAGGAACGTGTAGAGAAGAAAGGGAACAGAATTTCAGGAAAAGAGCATCTCTCCAACCATCAAGCATGGGAGTGAATTAATCATGCTTTGGAGTTGTGTTGCAGCCAATCGCGCTGGGAACATTTCACAGATAGAAGGGAAAAAATGGATGCAATGAAATTTCAACAAATTCTTGATGAAAACATAACACCATCTATAAAAAAGTTGAAGTAATAAAGAAGATGGCTTCTACACATGGATAATGATCCTAAACATGTGTCAACATCTGCAATAGATGACCTCAAAAGGCGCAAGCTGAAGGTTTTACCATGGCCTTCACAGTCCACTGATCTGAACATCATTGAAAATCTGTGGCTAGCCTAGACCTTAAAAGAGCAGTGCATGCAAGACGACCCTGGAATCTTACAAAACTGTCTTTTTTGAGGAATAATTGATAAAAATCCTTAAAACATTAATTGAGAGACTCTTGTCTGGCTACTAAAAAGCATTTACAAGCTGTGATACTTGCAAAAGGTGGTGCTACTAGGCAGCCTGACAAAGGATGCAGTTAGCTTCGGAAACACATCGGCTAACATCGCACAGCAGTTACCATCTGGCTCTCTGAGTGGGACTGCATGCACCTTATCATGTATGGAATTATTATTATGGAACCACAAGAACTGTCAATAAATTGATACCGGAAGCCGGATCTCTTGCCTTCTTCTGAAAAGTGGACTTTCGGGCATTGCCAGTAAGCCGATACTTGAATTTGTGTGGGTGAGTTGTATTATTTATTCTTTTTACTACTTAGATACTGAAAAACCTACTTCCTGGACATTGTTCTTGGATGTTTTGAAGGTGTTTTTCTTATGGTGGTCATTTATGGGGTTATATAGAATATATAGAAAATGGGACCGTTCACTGCGGTTTGAGTGGTGATGTTAATGAGATCACTTGAGTTCACAGAGTTCCCACGGTACCTAACTGTGACCACCGGTAAACTCAGTGTTTGGCAGTAAGTTTGACAATCAGAGCGACATGGTGGAATCCCTGGAGTACGACAGACTTAAAATAGAAAGCAACTAGGATACATATGAACATACCCCAGGGACTTTATACAAGGCCTGACAATATGAAAATTATAGAAAAAGCACCAATGTAAGTGTAAAATGTAATCTTTAATATACTATTAAAAAATGGATTAAAAGATACACATTACTCTATGGTGTGTACTGTATAGGAACTATGGTAATAAGGTCCCCATTGACTTATATGGGTTTTGGGGTGAAGTTCGGGTCAAGTCCGGATCCCAAACCAAACACTTTTTAAAAGTCCATCTGAACTGTGAACCAGATTCCACCAGTCCATTTCTCTCTACTTATTTTTTGATGTCACATTCTGATGTATCTTAGATGAAGGCTTCAATGTAACAGAAGTTGCCCAATCAAAAGAAATCTGACAAAATAGACCTATGTTCTTTCTGTAAAGACTCTGTGAGAATTAAGAAATGGCTACAGAAATATTGTACATGAGAGGAAATGGTGCTAAAATTATACATAAACTGTTACAGGTTTGTGCAGAGGAACCTTTATAGATATCATATTACGACACAGCGACCATAATAACATTAATAGGGCTGTGATAACCTCTCCATTCCATGAAAATGAGAATAGTTGTCACATTTAATAGATGAAAAAGTGTAAAAAAGTGTGAAAAAGAACAGAATGATGCAAACATCTGACCGCAATTTATAACAGCTGTACATGAAAGATCAGTGTGGAGTAGTTAACGGGAGGTGATTTACGCAGTTTGCGGGAGTTATCAGACGATGCTGCCCTATAGAATGGCGGTATCGTATAGGGACTGGAACTTTAGTAATCATAATGGCAGAAAAAAAATGTGTATCTCTACATAAACAGGCAAAAAAGGATTTCTCTAATAAGATATATTACAAACTTTCTTATTTCCATAGTCATTATAGATTTATGGACAAATAAAATTGTTTAAGCAACTTTGCTGAACTTTTGCTTGTATATCATAATGCAATTTTACTATCAGCCATACCTCAATTTGTTCAATTTGCTGCATTTAAAGTGAACCTAAAAAGATATTCAAGCTGTGAGAACCATGGGTAGTATGTTTTACTGTAAAACTGCAAAGTTTCAGATAAAAGATACTTTGAAAAGCTATGTGTACTGAATGACTTGTCCATGGCGGCTACTCCCCCAAGACTGTGTGCATAAGTAGAGATCTGTCAGTGGTGAGATCAGGGCGGTGAGATGATGCAGCATTTCAGAGTAAGGCAGAGACACACTATGCAAGATACATGCGAGTATCTCGCATACATCTTGGATGACTCACCTGCGCGGCCCCTGCCTCTCTGGATGGAAGCATCTAGCTGATTGTGTTACTATGCAGCTCCACGCTCCTCTCCTGTCCAGAGAGCCGATGGACAGGTCAGGTAAGTCATGCGAGATGCATGCGAGGATCTCGCATGCAGCTTGCATAAATATGTCTTTACTCTAAAGCATATATGACTGTAATAATGCAGCCATCCCATTGTGACAAGGTGTAAATGGCAACAGTGTGAACATGCTCTCATACACTGTATGTGTGCCAACTTATGTTCCAGCTCATTCCTTTGGCTTTGCTGTAATTCCTTGTGCTTTGTACAGACAGGGACATGAAAGTCCTTTTTGAGCTAGGCTTTTCACTTGTTCAGCATGCACTGACTCAAAATTTTAATGACGTCATTATTACAAAACCAATGTGCATGCACTGACAGATGTGGCAATGGTGGAGTGGTGCAAAATGTGAATAAAGAAAGCGGTGGTAAACCAGGAGGAGGAAAATATACAAGAGGACAGGATCAGCAAAGTCCCAGCACTGTACACGTTAACAGCTGCACACATTGGACAAGAGTCAAGAGCTGCACACATTTCTGCAAGTTTCAAAAGTTTTTTTTCGGCAACCAATCATTTCATTTCTCCACTAAAGGTATGATTGCTCTCAGCATGCTATTGCCTGTATGGCACTGGCTTTACGTCAGAAACGAAAATCCTGCTGGCTAGTTCTTTTTATGTCATTTCACCTAATGAATAAGAATTGTGCTTCTTCTCGGGAGATTAACAGCCTGTATACACTGAACAGTTATCAGAAAATGTAACCCTCATCTTTATATTAGGCTAGGGTCACATTTGTGTTGTGACCCTAGCATGATGGAACCGTTAAAAACTTAGTCATTTCCACCGCGGTGCATAGTGTTAATGCTATGCGATGTGGGGAAATTTGTACGTTTTAAACTCTTGTGTCATGCTAGGGTCACAACGCAAGCGTTAAGGCTATGCACTGCAAGGCAACGGAGCCCCATAGTAACCCGCTGTTTACCTTAGCAGCCAGCCAAACTCAAAGCCCCAGGATGTGCGCTTTATAACAGAGCAGAGGAAAACGCTTTAGGACACGTTTCCTGTGCGCTGCTGTAAAGCGCACTCCCTGGGGCATTGTGTGTGGCTGGCTGCTAAGGTAAACAGTGGGTTACTATGGGGCTCCATTGTCTGGCAGCGCATAGCGTTAACGCTATGCGCTGTGGCGGAAATCTCTAGGTTTTTAACGGTTCCGTCATGCTAGGGTCATAACGCAAATGTGACCCTAGCCTTAGTCTACATATGCGCCTAAATGATCAAACATCATGAATCGTTTTGATAAAGCAATGAGTTTAAGACTGTCTAGTCTAGTTTTCATGTAGAATTAAATAGTTATGAAAGAAAGTTTCAAAATATTAAAATATTGACTTTCACGTGTTATTGTGAAATAGTTATTTTTTAAGAGATGAGCGGGTGAAATTGTGTAGCATCGAGTCTGAGTCAAATTTCCTGAAATCGACAGTTTCATGCAAATTCAAACACTTTGAGCTTCGATTCAAGATTCTAAAAATGATTTGCCGGCGCCATGTGCCACAATGCTAAAGCATCAGAGATTGAGCTAACGTCATTTTGCGTTGCCACGTGAGCTTCCCCGTAATGCCCTTCAGATATGATAATTATCATAGCTTGTAAAATGGTGGACAGCACCGAGGCCATCACAGATCAGTGGAGCACAGTTTGTACAGAAGACTCATTTGAGTCACTGGGTACGTTTTTCTTTCCTGTAGAGTGTAAGCTCTTATGGTCAACGGGGTCCTCTCTTTTTCTCACCTGTAAAGTGTAAGTTCATATGGTATGGAAAGGTTCTCTCTTAATTCTATCACATTTTTATTTAACGAGCATTTACAGGATAACCAGTACTGCAATTTGTACAACTTCATTCCCATGAATCGTATGTATTGGGAGAATTCGGCAAAGTCGTTGAATTCGAAATTCTAAAGATTGTCTCATCTCTATTTATTACGTTTTACTTTTTGCACCTTACTTTAGAACTAAACAACAAAACATTTCCTTTTTCATTTCCACAATGGCATTATATAACAATGCAAGTTCACACAAGATCATGTACAACAGGTATTCTTCCTAAGATGATAAATTGTGATGTCAGAAGAGCAGATCTATTTACATATTTACCAGACTCCAAAAGTGAACGTGTGAATACATATACTGGACTCATCTGCATATAAATGAGGCAATTAAAGTTTAGTACAGATGACACATCTTATTGTCAGATTGTCATCAATTTAAGCAAAGACAAGCTTGGCCCGATAAAACGATTTAAAGCAAATCCTATTAGTGTTAAGATGTTGATAGATAAGAATTAAGTAGTTTTATACGTCTTGATTCAACATTAGTCATAAGAAAGTTATACGCAGTGACAGATGTACATGCTTTACTCCCTCTTTTGTATGGGATAACACTTGCCAGATGATACGTAAGGCTGTGCTCACGTTTGGGTCATATTGACGAAGTATAAGGAAGAAAAGGATACAATAGGCTTCTATGGAGCAAACATGCAAACAAAAGATCAATGTCTCTATTAAAAATATCCATTTGGTGGTTTGGAAGGTATACATAAAGTATTGTAATACAGGAAAAGTCCTCTAGAGCAAGAGATACTCCACACCATGAATGCACAATTTGTGACCACATACTGCCCCGAAACATCTATTGTCTAACATGTTTACGTCCAGTGGCTACTCATGTATTTCTAATGCCTGAGTAGAAGGCTGTGTCAAGTAGAGCTGAAGATATGATGGGTATGTACTAGGGATGAGCGAGTACACTCGCTACTATTCGGTATTCGTCGAATAGTTGCAGTATTCGGGCTGCTCGCTACTCTCCGAGTACTTATGAGTACTCGGGAGTAGTGAGTAGTCCTAATACTTTCGCAGTGTATCTATCAGAAGCCATCTGATTGCTGGAAAAGGACCTGTCACTACCAGCCAATCAGATGCCGGTAGCGATTTGGCCAATCAGATGGCGCCACGTCGCAACCACGTGATTGCTAGCGGCCACCTGATTGGCCAATTTGCAAGGTACTAGATGTACTATCAGCGATCTTGGCTAGCGGCCAAAAACATGCACGCTCCCGTGAGTTGCCGGCGATGTTGCCGGAGATGTTTCCCCGTGTAACGGGCCTTTAGAGTTGGATCCTCAACCCTAGCTGATGGATGCATACAGTTAAAACGGTTGTGCCAAGTTTGAAAGTTATCCTTTATCCATTGAATCAGGAAAAAGGGTCAGCATTCCAATTCAAATATACTGATGCTTTATTCAGAAAAAAATAAAAAATAAAAATTTTTACAAATATGAAAAAAACCCACAAAAGTTCAAATCACCCCCCTTTTGCCCCATTCAAAATAAAAGCATTAAAAAGATTTTAAAAATACACATTTGGTATCGCCGTGTTCAGAAATACCCGATCTATCAACATATAAATTCAATTAATCAGAGCTGTAAACTGTGTAATGTAAAAAATAGTTAAAACGCCAAAATTATGTTATTTTGGTCATCGCCACATTGTAATAAAATGTAATAACGGGCGATCAAAACAGCGCATCCACCCAAAAATGGTATCATTAGAAACGACAACTCAAGCTGCAAAAAATAAGCCATCACACAGCCCCAGATTCTGAAAAATGAGGACGCTACGGGTCGCAAAACATGGCGCAAAAAGTGCAATTCTTATTTTTTTTTTTCAAACTTCAGAATTTTTTTTCACCACTTAGATACTTGTACTTACCCGAGGCATCACAGCAGCATTGCCCAATGCCCAGCCACCATGCCAAATGGCCATCGCCCAGGGCCCACCCATCCCCGCCCGCCGACCCACCAGAGCAAGATGAGGCCGGAAGTTGGACTGGAGGAAAGAAGCCATTACCCCACGGCGGCCACAGACAGTGCCTGGCTCCACTCCACCTCACCACACCAAGCAAGGCAGGCCCAGGCCAGGCAGTATGGATGCGGATCATCATATAAGAGGAGAGGCTCAAATACCGTACAAGGCCAGATGAGATCCTCCAGGAGCCCCTTGCCCCCTCCAGGCTACAGGGAGGAGAGGGGTCTGCCAGGGCAGGGTAAAGCTGATGAGGTGGGTGGGTGTACGGGGCCCCGCCGGCCCCGTGCTGGGGAAGGACTGCCAGGGCAGGGTGATGCTGGCGGGTGTATGGGACCCCACCAACCCTGGGCTGGGGGGGTCTGGCAGGGCAGCGTGATGATGTCGGGTGTATGGGGCCCCGCTGTCCTCGGACTGGGGTGGGGGTTGCCAGAGCCAGGGAAAGGGTGAAGCTGCCGGGTATATGGGGCCGGGGGGCTTCTGGAGCCAGGAAGAAGGGTGAAGCTGGTGGGTGTATGGGGCTCCGCTGTCCCCGGGTCAGGATGGGGGCTACCTGAGCCAGGGAAAGAGTAAAGCTGCCTGGTGTATGGGGCCGGGCCGGGGGGAAAGCTGCCGGAGCCAGAGCAGGGTGAAGCTGGCATGTGTATGGGGCACCGCTGGCCCCACACCCCCCAGAGGGATAAGAGTGCGCACATGGTGTGGAGGGGGTTCTGGCCTTCCCCCAGGAGGATAAGAGTCTGTGGAGATGGTGTGGTCGGAAAGCAGCATATGCCATATTTTTTGGCTTTATAAGACGCTTCACAAAATGAAAAGACCGAAAAAAAATATTTTAATGTTAAATGGGGTCCGTCTTATAATGCCAGTGTCCCTCTTACGTCTTACATACAGTATATATGTCCCATGGTATATATGTCCTCCATCCTGAACCCACCATGGCTTACCAAGGAGGAAAAAGGGGGTTGGGGAAAGGTTGTGGTGGTGCAGGAAGCAGGTTTGCATGGACCATAGAGGGAGGGGAGCCAATCTGCGGGCCCAGAGCTGCGGGGGTGTTGCGGCCATTTTCCATGTGCCTGCAAGCATTGCCAAGCTGTGGCCCAGCCTTTATTGTCCAGACTTCCAGATAATAGTCGCAGAGGCGGTGCATGCACAGATCGATATCTGCGGCCATTTTCTGGAAGCTTGTGACTCCTGCAGAGCCCAGCTCACCCCCAGTCTGTGCCCCCTAACATTCTGCTGTGTTGTATATGCTCTCTGTGTCCTGTATATATATCAGTCTCCTATGTGATGTACGGTATTTGATTTTCAAAATTTATTATAACAGAGTTAAATGCGTTCAACACCAACGCAAACCTGGAAGATCAGTTATCACCGAACATTGCAGGCGCACAGAGAAGGAGCTGCAGCCATCAAATTAGGTGGGTTAATTAATTAAGTAAATGTAGCCGGGTAATTTTCATTCTTTCTCTCTCTTTCTCTCTCTCTCCTCCCACTTCGCTGCTGTCTCCAGATCCCTGAGAATCACGTAGCAATGCCATCCGGAGTTACAAGACTGGAAGTCAGAAGCTGCTCTCACTAGCTCTCAATGAAAGTCGGGGCTTGGATGAGAGTGGGGCTTGGCTGGGGGCAGGGTTTGGGTGAGGTTGGGGGCTTGGGTGAGGCTGGGGCTTGTGTGAGGGCGGAGCCTAAGGGGGCACAAAATTTTGCCAGTCAGGGGCCCCTAAATTCCTAGTGGCAGCCTTGTCTACGCTGATAGAAAAATAAAAAAGTTATGGCTCGTAGAAGAAGGGGAGGAAAAAACTGAAAAATCGCTGAGTGGTGAAGAGGTTAAGCCTGCAGATAATGGTGGTGCCATAGTTCTCCTGAATACAACGGACTACATAAATCTAAAATGTATCACAACTACAAGATTACTGTTTTCAACTTATGTCTCTTATACAGTGTTAAAATGAGAGTTTATTATAAAGTAATGTGATGCTAAAATTTTCATGGATAATATATGAAAATTAAAAAGGAAGGTATTTTTAAAAGAAGAGTTTTTTTTGTAAAACACTTTTAAAGAAATTTCTCCATAAAAATATGTATAAAATATTATAGATGATATATATTGGATCGCGATACCCAACATTATTACTATATATTTTGTGTTTCTGTGGTAATTTATAGGTGCGCAAGTGTTGGGTGTATTAAATTGAATGAAGTGATAAGGTGTGTGTATAATCATGAGGTACACCCAAATAGGTATTTAACATTGATCTTTTGACACTGTGGTTATACAATTGTTGAGAAAGGCTCGAGGGGTAGCCGAAACGCATACAATGTATTTGGTGACACATCTATTATATAATCACGAATGGGTTTTTTGCCCCTTTTGAGTCCGCTCACGCTGCGAGTCAATGTCGTCATGTGGATACGAACGAAGCATTGGCCGCGCAGCGGCCATGGCGAGTCGCCTTAGCAGCGCGAAGCATTGGCCGCGAAGCGGCCATTGCGAGTCAGAGACTCGCTCTTCTAGAATCCCGATGCATTGTGCATCGGGCACCCAGCTAGTAACTAAATAAAACATAATGTCAAAACTCAGGCTTTTCCTGGTTACCTTCTGTGTCCTCTTGCCATTATCCAAGGTAGTGTCTGCTACTTTGTGCTGTTCATGTGTCCCTGTTTTCCTGCTTAGTTAAGCTCCGGTTCAACTTCCAGGCCTCGTTTAAATATTTTGCTCCAACTCTGGCTTACCTTTGCATCATCTCAGTTTGCTCCTCCTCCAGCTACTCTAGTTTGGTTCTTCTAACTACTCTGTAGTTATCTGCTCTGCTGCCTTCACCTATTCTCAGCTTGCCTCCCAGCTACAGGATGTGCTTAGTAAGAATTGTTCCTGCTGCGAGTCCACTCTCCTGCACTTACGCTCGGCTATACGAAAAGGCTCTGCTGCTGCTACTTAGTCTGTTTGTTTATTATTTGCAAGTGCACCGCGCTGTATTAAATCTGGGACTGCATTTGCTCTAAGACTTTTTTTTCCATTATCGGCTTTAGACTGTGTGAACAGCTCTTAAAGACTATTTCCATTATCAACTCTACGCTGTGTGGACAGCACTTAAGACTACTTCTGTATTTTGGCTCTGTACTGTGAGGACAACACTTAAAGACTATTTCCATATCATCTCTGCAGTGTGTGAACTGTGCTTAAAGGACTATTTCTGTTACCTAACTCATTGTGTTTATGAACTATTGCACATGTGATATTATAAAATTGAACTCAAGCATTTGTCTCTGCCTTGTCTTTGCCCTACGCCACTAGATTCCTGAGATATGGTGGCTCAAGTGGTTAGCACTGCATGCAGCCTTTGCAGCACTGGGGTTCTGAGGTCCTGGGTTCAATTCACACCAAGGACAACATCTGCAAGGAGTTTGTATGTTCTCCCCATGTTTGCGTGGGTTTCCTCCTGGCACTCTGGTTTCCTCCCACATTGTAAAGACATACTGATAGGATGTTTAGATTGTGAGCTCCAAGAGAGATAGCATTACTGATGTATGTAAAGTGCTATGGAATTAATAGCGCTATATAAATGAATAAATATTATTATAACCACAGTAGTTTTCACACATAAGAAGATTACAATTGGAGTACTTATCCTTTCTTGCTGTTAATATTTGGGGCTATCCCCCTGAGATCTATGCACCAACAAAGAGGAGTACCCTGCCTAGATTGATCAATTGAGTCAGGGATAACATCCAGATCACTGGGGGTCTGATTGCTGGGACCGTCATCAATTCCAGGAACAGTGACTCTGAAGAGTCTCTCATGGTCAACCGGGTGCACCTCAACTGCATTCTTTTTAGGTGGGTTTTCTGAGGACCAGCTGAATCCTGAGCTCAGCAGTCCCATAAAAAGTTTGATTGAATAGGGGAAACAACACCTTTAAACTCAATTCTTTTTACTTTTTCAATACAATTAGTATAAGATAAGATACAGCTTAAGAAGTTCGTGTGAACGTTCCATTCTAATGCTTTTTAACATTACCAGATGAAGTGATATACCCTCATAATCTAGAATCTAGCAGAGTCTTGATCTTTAATATCTCTAATTCTTTTCTAAATTCATATAACTGCTCCTTAGAAGAATAAAAACGGAGATAAAGGCTGGTATGTCTCACCGTATACCGCGGTGATGAAATGAACTTGTCACGACAGCTTTTTACACACATACAAGACAACAATTCATACTAAAATGAAATGAAATATTTATCGGACATGAAGCCATCTCTCCGGTGGAAATGAATCTTTGCGGTGCGCTGAAAAGCTTGATCTTTAAACATCATGAATGCTGGTTTTTAATGACTGGGTGAAAGCTGAGGAAATTTTGGCTGAATTTTGGATAAAGATGACAGCAAAGGGTCTCATATTGCACAAAGCAGACAGGAGGATTAAACCAACAAAGCCAAGTCAACGCTCTAAAGTTTCAAAAGGATAATCTTTGTAATGGTGATTCACACTCAGACAAAGGTGACTATTACTGATTATGTCAGGTTCCCTATATTTATCCCGTAGCACAAGATTTTTATTGTCTTTAATTAACTGATAAAAGATTCCTTAAAAAATGCAGAACGTTATGCTGAATCCTTATGGCATGCACAAATGAAAACTCATCCTCGAAAAGACAAATATCATGGGATTTATTGATGACAGGATGCAGAATAAAAATCAAGTCCCTCCTGTTGTTTAAAGATCCAGAGAGGGTGACTGCCATATGTTCAGTGATACAAAGGGGGCAAGGATGACAGTACAAAGGAGAAGACTGCAATAACCTTTCCAATATGTCGAAATAGCTCAGAAAACAGTTTTATCACGGAGAGCTACAGTACGTCAGAAAATATTTGAAAACAATAAAATGTGAATTATACAAACAGATGCGTATCACAAGGTAAATATTTTCCTATTTTAGTTAATTAGGAGGTGGAAAAAAATGAAAATTTTAGTAATTTCTGAAAAAAATTGTGCATTGGAAAGGTATACAACATAATTAATATAATCCAGAATTAAAGGTACCTACAGTTAGGGCCAGAAATATTTGGACAGTGACACAATTTTCGCGAGTTGGGCTCTGCATGCCACCACATTGGATTTGAAATGAATCCTCTACAACAGAATTCAAGTGCAGATTGTAACGTTTAATTTGAAGGGTTGAACAAAAATATCTGATAGAAAATGTAGAAATTGTACACATTTCTTTACAAACACTCCACATTTTAGGAGGTCAAAAGTAATTGGACAAATAAACATAACCCAAACAAAATATTTTTATTTTCAATATTTTGTTGCGAATCCTTTGGAGGCAATCACTGCCTTAAGTCTGGAACCTATGGACATCACCAAACGCTGGGTTTCCTCCTTCTTAATGCTTTGCCAGGCCTTTACAGCCGCAGCCCTCAGGTCTTGCTTGTTTGTAGGTCTTTCCGTCTTAAGTCTGGATTTGAGCAAGTGAAATGCATACTCAATTGGGTTAAGATCTGGTGATTGACTTGGCCATTGCAGAATGTTCCACTTTTTTGCACTCATGAACTCCTGGGTAGCTTTGGCTGTATGCTTGGGGTCATTGTCCATCTGTACTATGAAGCGCCGTCCAATCAACTTTGCAGCATTTGGCTGAATCTGGGCTGAAAGTATATCCCGGTACACTTCAAAATTCATCCGGCTACTCTTGTCTGCTGTTATGTCATCAATAAACACAAGTGACCCAGTGCCATTGAAAGCCATGCATGCCCATGCCATCACGTTGCCTCCACCATGTTTTACAGAGGATGTGGTGTGCCTTGGATCATGTGCCGTTCCCTTTCTTCTCCAAACTTTTTTCTTCCCATCATTCTGGTACAGGTTGATCTTTGTCTCATCTGTCCATAGAATACTTTTCCAGAACTGAGCTGGCTTCTTGAGGTGTTTTTCAGCAAATTTAACTCTGGCCTGTCTATTTTTGGAATTGATGAATGGTTTGCATCTAGATGTGAACCCTTTGTATTTACTGTCATGGAGTCTTCTCTTTACTGTTGACTTAGAGACAGATACACCTACTTCACTGAGAGTGTTCTGGACTTCAGTTGATGTTGTGAACGGGTTCTTCTTCACCAAATAAAGTATGCGGCGATCATCCACCACTGTTGTCATCTGTGGACGCCCAGGCCTTTTAGAGTTCCCAAGCTCACCAGTCAATTCCTTTTTTCTCAGAATGTACCCAACTGTTGATTTTGCTACTCCAAGCATGTCTGCTATCTCTCTGATGGATTTTTTCTTTTTTTTCAGCCTCAGGATGTTCTGCTTCACCTCAATTGAGAGTTCCTTTGACCGCATGTTGTCTGGTCACAGCAACAGCTTCCAAATGCAAAACCACACACCTAGAATCCACCCCTGACATTTTAACTACTTCATTGATTACAGGTTAACGAGGGAGACGCCTTCAGAGTTAATTGCAGCCCTTAGAGTCCATTGTCCAATTACTTTTGGTCCCTTGAAAAAGAGGAGGCTATGCATTACAGAGCTATGATTCCTAAACCCTTTCTCCGATTTGGATGTGGAAACTCTCATATTGCAGCTGGGAGTGTGCACTTTCAGCCCATATTATAAATATAATTGTATTTCTGAACATGTTTTTGTAAACAGCTAAAATAACAAAACTTGTGTCACTGTCCAAATATTTCTGGCCCTAACTGTATAAGGTGCCAGGTTTTAAAAAAAAATTGAATATTGACTTATTGGACAATCACAGAAAATATGTTTGTTTGTTTTTTAAATATAGCAAATATGTTTAAAAAGAAGATCACTGGATTCACAGAAAACAGACTTTGGTTGCATTGATATCTGCGTTGGGCGTTGAGTTTTCTTGTCCTACTATAGAAACAAAATAATAGAATCCAAGTCGAGAACAAATCTGTCACAAGACGGACACACACAGTATCCAATAAACAACAATGCAATTCCCTGGGTTTCCTTTTTTGATTTCCATCATTTTACAACAACAAAAAATAGTGCAGTATTTTACGCTACTGTTTCCTGCATTTTTGGCGTAATCTGTAATTGAGTCTTTGGCAGAATCTGCAACATGAAAGGACCTGATTGGAGATTTACAAGTAGCTCTAATAAACATAGTTAAGCAATCAACTATAGGACAATCTGCCTTCATTTATATTACCGGTATTAGTGGGGGAAAATAAGTTAGATATTATTCTCATTTGTGTGTGTTGTTCATAAATGTAACCATGTGCTGTGGGACAATGATGACTACCACTAGTACTAATATTTTTTATTTTGGAGCTATTACAATTGGGACAAACAGGATAAAAAGACCCAGAATAAGCTAGTTATAACTAGTGATGAGTGAGAGTGGTCCCCACTGCTTGATGCTTGATTAAACATGGGGTACTCGCTCAGACAGGCTCAGTATGGCGGATGCTCGAGTCCCTTGCTCGTGTCCCTGCCCAACATGTTTTGTAGCTGTGACACAGCCAATCAACATGCAGAGATTTCCAGCTGTACATGGTAATGCTGTAACCATGTTGGCTACTGGCATTACGGCGACTGGCCGGCTATGTTGCATCATCAGGTTTTATATAAGACGTGCAATGCTTGGCACACTTCAGTTCAGGGAGAAGTTGATATAGGAGGGAGAGGCTAGAGTAGACCTATCATATAGAAAGGTTTTACTGCCTTACAGTCTTTCTATACTTACAGTTGTGGCCAAAAGTATTGACACCCCTGCAATTCTGTCAGATAATACCCAGTTTCTTCCTGAAAATGATTGCAATCACAAATTATTTGGTATTATTATCTTCATTTAATTTGTCTTCAATGAAAAAACACACAAAAAATTGTCCTAAAGCCAAATTGGATATCATTCCACACCAAACATAAAAAAGGGGGTGGACAAAAGTATTGGCACTGTTAGAAAAATCATGTGATGCTTCTCTAATTTGAGTAATTAACAGACAGCACCTGTAACTTACCTGTGGCACCTAACAGGTGTTGGCAATAACTAAATCACACCTGCAGCCAGTTAGCATGGATTAAAGTTGACTCAACCTCTGTCCTGTGTCCTTGTGTGTACCACATTTAGCATGGAGAAAAGAAAGAAGACCAAAGAACTGTCTGAGGACTTGAGAAACCAAATTGTGAGGAAGCATGAGCAATCTCAAGGCTACAAGTCCATCTCCAAAGATCCGAATGTTCCTGTGTCTATCGTGCACAGTGTCATCAAGAAGTTTAAAGCCCATGGCACTGTGGCTAACCTCCCTAGATGTGAATGTAAAAGAAAAATTGACGCGAGATTTCAACGCAAGATTGTGCGGATGGTGGATGAAAAACCTTGACTAACATCCAAACAAGTTCAAGCTGCCCTGCAGTCCGAGGGTGCAACATTGTCATCCCGTACTATCCGTCAGCATCTGAATTAAAAAGGGACTGTGTGGTAGGATACCCAGGAAGACCCCACTTCTTACCCCAAGACATAAAAAAGCCAGGCTGAAGTTTACCAAAACTTACCTAAGAAAGCATAAAACGTTTTGGAAGAATGTTCTCTGGTCAGATGAGACAAAAGTAGAGCATTTTGGGCAAAGGCATCAACATAGAGTTTACAGGAGATAAAAGAGGCATTCAAAGAAAAGAACACGGTCCCTACAGTCAAACATGGTGGAGGTTCCCTGATGTTTTGGGGATGCTTTGCTGCGTCTGGCACTGGACTGCTTGACCGTGTGCATAGCATTATGAAGTCTGAATACTACCAACAAATTTTGCAGCATAATGTAGGGCCCAGGTGAGAAAGCTGGGTCTCTCTCAGAGGTCATGGGTCTTCCAACAGGATAATGACCCAAAACACACTTCAAAATGCACTAGAAAATGGTTTGAGAGAAAGCACTGGAGACTTCTAAGGTGGCCAGCAATGAGTCCAGACCTGAATCCCATAGAACACCTATGGAGAGATCTAAAAATGGCAGTTTGGTTGGAGAAGGCACCCTTCAAATATCAGGGACCTGGAGCAGTTTGCCAAAGAAGAATGGTTTAAAATTCCAGCAGAGCATTGTAAGAAACTCATTGATGGTTACCGGAAGCGGTTGATCGCAGTTATTTTGGCTAAAGGATGTGGAACCAAGAATTAGGCTGAGGGTGCCAATACTTTTGTCTGGCCCATTTTTGGAGTTTTGTGTGAAATTATCAATGTTTTGCTTTTTGCTTCATTCTCTTTTGTGTTTTTTCATTGAAGACAAATTAAATGAAGATAATAATACCAAAGAATTTGTGATTGCAATCATTTTCAGGAAGAAACTGAGTATTATCTGACAGAATTGCAGAGGTGTCAATACTTTTGGCCTACACTGTAGGTAGGGTTTATTGCCTTACAATCCTTCTATATTTATCACTTGAAGTCCCAGAGAGGGGTCATTTAACATTTCTATCTTTGGAGCCCAGAGACGGGTCGAATGACCTGAAGGATTTTAGCTGACATCCTCTAATCACCATCTTTTGTTCTGTAATTAAGGCCATTACTGTCGCACCACAGAGGTTGTTGTTTCCATGAGTTTAGCCATTTAGTTTCTAGTTAGTTCTATTCAGTTTGGACTAAGGGTCATTTGGCCCTCTTTCGGGACTTCAAGGGGAGCTCGAAGTTTCTGGGACTTCTAGTGTTATACTGCTGCTGCAACCTAAAACTAAAAATCCTTTTTCAGGGATATATATTTTATTTTTCCTATTAATACTGGAAAGTTTGCAGGCATATATAGCACCTACCTAATTTAAAATGTGGAAGGCGTGCAATAAAGGATGGGAAAGCAGTCATGCTGCTGCTGATGGTGCACGTATCAGCTGAGGCCACGGGACAGGTAAAACTTTGCATGCTGCGGGAGCACAACAAACATGTTCATCCACAAGATCTATCTTTCTGTCCCACTATTCGTGTGGGCATAGGACAACACTCTTGAAGTCAAAACAACGTGGTGTACTGAATAGCAGATAACACTCCAGTATGTTTCCCAACAACACCATGTCTTCTACATGGTCCAGTCTCACTAGTCAAACGTCTGGACCACATAATCCTGATCCTGATTGTCCTTCCTCCCACTATGGTGAGTCCCAGGAGACAAGTGATCCCACACTCTGAGGAGCTCTTTACATCTAAATTTATTGATTCTGGCCTCTCGACCTGCACCTTTCAAGAGGGACATGAAGAAATCATAAGTAGTTATGCCAAAAATATTTGAGCAGCCACAGTCAGAAGAAGACCCTGGTGGGGAACGCCAATTAGTGTCTCAGCCCTTGCACTTAATGCTTATGCTTTCAAAATCTAGGAGTCAAACTCCTTAAAAATGGGGAAAAAATGTTTTCCAAGGCCCTCCTCTATATGTCTTCTAGTGTGTTGCAGCTCATCTCACTAATGCAGTTCTTGTATTGTTCACATAGCTTTGTGAAATTTAGAGTCCCTCCTCCATAAATTAAACAGAATGTGTCTGACCATGTCACACACATCATATGCCCAGATAAGGTAGTAAAATGTTTGAATTTCATTAACCTGTGACTACTGGTGTGTGTAGTTTTATTTCTCCCACTACTATGTCATCTTGTGTCATAGGCGATAGAGAAATACGCTGTCACGCTGGGTGTAGGGAGACACCCAGTGCAAGACAGCGAGAGGGAGGGGGGAAGGAATCCCTGATGCTAAGGCCAAAAGGGGAGATGGTGACCCCTAGATAAACTAGCACTGACACCTGGCTCCCCTAACGTCCCTATACAGTTTCCGCAACTGTTCCCAAATGGGATATCTGCCCTAGCTGTCCCTGGACTACAACTACGCAGGGATCAGATCGGGTGATCACTAGTCAGCCCGGCTAGCAACTAAAGAAACACACAAGGGAAACAAACAACAAACAAAGAGGGAAGAGATACACTTAGCTTGAGCAGATCCAAGCAGCAAACTAACAGACTCCAAGAAACACTGCTTTGTGCTAGGATGCAACCAGAAACACCTGAACAGCTACCACCAGCAGTGCATCCTGGGAGCCAAGAGGTTAAAGTTGGCAACTGAAGAGAAGAACCGCTGGGTCCTAGTGACCTCCAGTTATCACTAGGGCAAAGATGCCTCTTAAAGGGACAGAGACATTATTTAGGATTTTGACTGTTTGGCCAAATGCTGTGACCTTCTGCGAGTGACCTCAACAGCCTCATCCTTGCCTCCAGATACACCAGTTTCATACGCTGAGAGATGGCCTGTTAATTAAGGGGTGGAGGAGGTATTTTTTGTTTCTCTTTTTAATTTTACCTTATATAAATGTCATTATACAGGAAAGAATAACATTTAACATTTTTTCCTGTTAAATCCATTTTATATTTGGTTTTGTATGTTTTATTGTAAGTCAGTAAAAATGGAGTAAGAGTATGGACACACATTGAGTATTTAGTTTCAGATATTTCTGCATCTCTTGGCAGAAAAAGTGCATTGACAAAAACGCGTGTCTGCCACATTTTCAATGTGTTTTTGCATGCATTCATCACCTGCATTTTTATAGCAAGTTTGACTGACTTTACTAAGGTCAATGTGTGTAAAAATGCTGCAAATCTGCTAAAAGAATTGACATCCTGCAAATAATTTTCTGCACCAATTGACACTTCAGTATTCTCATTGACTTTGCTGACAAATGATGATCATTTTCATGCTCGCTCATCACTAGTTATAACTGTAAAGTTTGGGGTCCGTACCGAACACCTAGTGTTCAGGCATGGACACCGAACACGGTCTTCCCTGAGAAGTCTGTGTTAATGTTTAGGTTTGGGTTTGGCTCGAGGGCTGTAAAAGGAAGCAAAACAGTGATTAAAGCAGCAGCATTATACTTACCAAGGACCGCACGCTTGTAACACCACTTTCAAGTCCGCTCATTAACCTCCAGTTTATTCAGAGAGACTCTGCCTCTATGACAGTGTCTGTGATTGGTTGTTGCGCCTCCACCCATTGTGCCAGTGTCTGTGATTTTCCATATACATTAATGTACTGGCAGTTAACCTGCCATCATAGGTGTTTAAAAATAAATGATTTTTAAAAAATTGCATAGAGGTCACCTGCATGTTTGATTCCCAGGGCAGATAAAGCAGACAGTTATGTGCTGCCACCCACAGCTGCCTGTTTTTTCCTTGGATGGCAATTTTAATTATTTAAATAAATAATTTTTAAAAATGCATGGGCTCTGGCCTATTTTTGATTGCCAGCCATGGTAAAACCAGGCAGCTGGGGGCTGGTATTTTCAGCGTGGTGAGGTCCATAGTTATCAGGCTACAGAATAGCAGCCTGCAGCTGTGGCATCCCAGAGTCCAGTTGCCACGATGGCCTTGCCTCCTTCGGGGGGTCATACCATGCATGGAAGCAATGGAAGGTATCCACACCACGTAAGCCCACCCCACACAACACCTTCCCAACTCCAGTTCAGAAGGGGAGCTCTGAAACCTCAGTCCAGGGGAGGTCCCATATAAATTCTGGCCTGGGGGCGGGGTTAGGCTGTTCAGTTCTTACGAGGACTGTGAAGAGGTCCCGTGCACTGGAGTGGACTAAGGCTCATCCCAGGATGGAGACTAGCCAGCTTGAGGGACCCATAGGAGAGGATCTAGTGACATGGAGGAGCAGGTCTGGGGAGTGGAGCCAGTTGCCAGGCTCACCCCTGTACAGAGCGCCAGAAGCGGACACTGGAGCCCGAGGTTGTGAGGGACTCTAGACCAAGCAGCCAACACCAGAGGGTGGGAGATTCCAAGACTCTCAGCCACAAAAAACCCCAGGAGACACAGCAGTGCCAGAGAGCTGGGGTACGTCACAGCCGCTCCAGAAATTGGAAAATTGGAGAAACTTATGAACATTATAAATCTAGGGTTTAATGACAGATAATTGCCTCATTTTTTTAAATGTTTTTTTACACATGTTTTGTGTTTTCCCAATAAAATAATATTGCATATTTGTATATATTTGTGGTGTGCTTCATACAATGGTCTGTGTCTTTTCTCTTTCTTTCATATGAAATGAAGGTAGTCTCACTCTCGAAGCTGTAGTGGATGGTGAGATATGGAGACTAAAAGTTAAAAGTTTAGAACATTGTTACCGTTTTGCTCGTCATTTTTTTCTATCTTGTCCAAATAAAGACAATTTTTAGGTATATTGGAACATAGTTATTGCTTGATGGTGAGAATGGAATATTTCACATCCTTTGTTTGGAATCTGGAGTCATTTATGCTGAGACTTAATCCTTAATCCTCTTTTTTTTTATTTATTCTTCCAGTCGTATAATTTTGCCAATTCAGATTCATCATGTTGCTCAACTTAGTTACGCAGAATAACAGACACCTGAGCAATTAATTATGTAGCTCATTTAACAGGAGACAAAGCTTGATGAATTCCATCCTACCGGAGCTCTGTCTGGGTTTGGTTAAGGTCTCTGATTTTTGCTGACAACTATTATCCTTATTTAGGGTACATTAATTTTGAATTCTGTTCCTTCCATCATATTCCAAATCACCAGAAAGAAAAATTAGGGAAATATCTGAATGGACCAAAATGAGTTGACCAGGTAATTGAAGGAGTCACATCAAAGCAGAAAGACTGGAAGTTTCATTTACGTTTTCTACATTCTGCTCTATGGTACACAACTTGATTTAGGATGTGAGTTAAGAAGTTTTTTTTAAGGATCATAGTCCAGATTGTGATGTAGTTAGATGACAAAAGGCATAAAATACAGTTGGTAACTTTAAAGAGTAATGGACTGATGAAAAAATTTCCATATAATGAATCAGGAAGCTTAACTTGTTTAGAGAAAGATCGGTCATTCCAACTTTATTAGAAATCCAGATGGTAGTAAAGCTGGATGACGTACAGAATCCAGAGAACAACATGATATAGGACCATTGCATGACATCAGTTTCTGAACTCTCCTACTTCAGTTTTTTACTAGACCGTGGCCAGAATTTTAAACAGGTTTTCAAGAATTTAAGGTAATCCATCAAAAGGAGAAAACTGTGTCAAATAAAGAAGTACTTATATTCACCTGTATAATTCCCACTGGCTTGAGCTTTAAGAAGAAAAAAAAACTACAGTATGTGGTACTCAATGACCTAAAAACAATGCATTGGAAAATTCAACTATCTTTACATTTAAGATCCTAAGTGTCAAAAAGACTCATCTAGAGACTCAGAATCATCAGCTGAATTACGACCATCTCAACTATTTAACTTCCTGAGTACTAAGACTTCATCACTCCTAAGACAAACCTACAAAGCTGTTCATAATCTGTCTCCTTCGTATATGTCTCTGAATTTATCTCTTGATATCTTACAATTTGTAATCTGATCTTCCCAAGACCTACTTGTCTCTTCTCCACTTTTTCATTCTTCAACCAATCATTTCCAAGACTTATCACAGATATCCCCCACCCTAATTCTGTGCCCCACCATTTCTGATTTTTATCTGCCACATTCAGAACCTTCAGAAGGAACTTGAAAACCCTTCTCATAAAGAAATCTTAAGGTGGCTTCACACCTGGTGACGTCGCTAGCGACATCGCCGAAAAAGTGACGTATCAGCGATGTCGCTAGCGACGTCGCGCTGTGTAAACGCGCGGCGCGACCGCGTTTTATCGCCGGTCGCAGGTTGACAGGTTTACGGGAAGAACCATAAACCTGTCAACCTGCAACCTGCGATAAGGCTGGATCGCGCCGTGTGACATCGCCAGAGCGATGTCGGCGGCGATCCAGCCTATACCGCAGCGTTGCTGCGGATCACTCGCTGGGCTAAGCCCAGCCCAGCGAGCGATGTCACCGCCCGCATCGCTGCGGTGTCGCCGTCCGCAGCGATGCTGTGTGACAGCTGGCCAGCGATGTCGGAACCGAGCGGGCACCCGCGCATCGCTTCCGACATCGCTGGCCAGGTTGTGCCGTGTGACGGGACCATTACAGTTTGCAGTGACCCGGCTGCCACCTTCTCACCGCTGGAGCTGCCGCAACACCCCTTGCCCCAACCTACAAACTAACAATCACAGAAAGAGAGGAGAGCAACCAGTCTGTCATTGTTAGTTTGCTTACTGTAATTTAAATTTGTATATTGTATGTAACCCCTTCTCTTGAACAGCACCAAGGAGTCAATAGTGAAATAAAAAGTGCTCCAAAAAAAAAATAATAATAATCACAAGATTCATTTGTCAGGATAATCATTCAAAAAGTGGTGAGGAGGCCAGAAAACTGTAAATGAGGGCACGTCTATCAAAAAAGAAAACATCATGCCAGGAACTGGAAACACTTTGTCAAAGAAAAAAGATTAGTGAACTTAGTTGCTATGAGCATATGTTGTGTACACAAACCAATGTGCGATACATTTTTCATGTTGAGCATATCAGGTTGTGAGCCAGCCAAGTTAAGTTACTTACAAGCTAAATTTTTAAAGGGAGTGTTCTCAAGTTGCCTCTAGAGCAAGTCAAAGTTAGTAGTCACTACTGAGTTCTTGGTTGCTTGGGAGCGGGAGATCCTCTTTGAGTGACAGTTCTGATGAGTTACTTCATTCTGCTATTATAGATTACTGTCAGTGTTTGTTCTGAGTCTGCACTGTTATTACCATATTTACAAATAGAGATAACAGGCACTTTGAACAAGCACATGGCTCAGAACAGTGAGAGCTGTGATTAGAACTGATTTGGAAACTTAAAAACGCTGTCATTTTTGTGTGCTGAGGGATTTTGATCCTACAGGCCTGATTAGACCTCAAACGCTGAGAAGTAGGGAAAGGGAGGTGAGGAGCGAACAATTGTTTAGGATTCAATGGGGATTGGGGATGTTGGAGATTCGGGATGTTGGGGATTGACTCTTCTCCTGTAATGTAGCTTGGGAAGGGTAAGGGCAGGTACTCGTTGCCAAGCTGCATGAAGTCCAGCTGTACAGAATGTAACATAGAAGGTATCAAAGCAGGAGAATGACAGCATTTAAAAAAAGCCAGTCAATTGCAAACTTGCTTACTTTCTTGCTAACTAACTAAAGCAATTTAATAACATCAAAATTCCCGTTTAAATACCTAATAGTGTGAGGCATTATGAAAATATGTCCAGGGCAAGCATTTACGTTTGTGCAATGCATTGCATAGATTTACAGCATCTATATGTACTACAATTAAATGTATCTGATTAAAAACAGAAAAGAGATCATACCGCATAGATGACACTAATATTTTAGATTACATTAATCAGAAGAATATTGGGGAACATCTCCTTAAATTTAATAAAATAATATTATTGTACCCTTATTTCAGAGCTTAATTATTTTCTATAGTATTTACATTAGTGGCTTCAGAAATAATTTTACTGTAGTAAAAATTATTTTATTCATTTGTAGTTAGTTATTAGAGTGATTATTGTCTTAGGCTAGGGTCACACTTGAAAAGAGAATTGCGTTCACCGCATCCAGATCCCGATGCAGTGAACGCAATTAGCTTCAGACACATTTTTCATGAAAAATGCGTTGCTGAAGCCGCAATCCGGTAACCAGATTGCTCCGGATGTGTAATCCAGAGCAATACAGTTACCGCACAGTTTGCTCATCCCTGCTGCTGCAGGGGTGAGCAAACTGTTATCACTGTAAAAAAAGCTTTAATATTAATAATAATTGTGTCCATCATGTCTCTAGGGGGCGCCCACCCCCCTAGAGACATGCTACCTGCTCAGGTGGGCATGTAATGTGTTAATATTGGCTGTACAGTAAGCCGGCTCCTGTCAGCTCTGTACACTTTTGTGAATGAAGCCGCGGCTTCACTGACAGCTGTGCGCATACGGTCCTGTAGGCTTTTACAGTAGATGTATGGGCTGCGCATCTAATTAAAGGGATCCTGTCACCTCCAGAACGCTTCCTAAACTAGCAAAACATTTCCCTGCAGCATCCTATCACTAATCCCACACTTCTTTTGTCTCCTAATAGCATCCTGTGAAAGTGCATAAAAACGTTTTAATACTTACTCATTACTGATTATAATTATCAGGGGCTATATTCTTTAGTCACCAGGGTGGGCTGTTTTGCAGGCTCCAGGATCCACCCTCTCTCTGTCTGTGTGCTCTGCTTGTGCAGACTTTACCCTCCCCCTCTCTATCACTCACAGAATGCAAATCATTAGTCCTGCCTTCAGCTCCACATCACAGCAGCACAGACAGAGAGAGAGGGTGGATCATTCAGGCTGCAAAACAACATGCCCTGGTGACTAAAGAATATAGCCCCTGCTAATTATAATGCCTAATGAGTGAGTATTAAAATGTTTTTATGCACTTTCAGAGGATGCTTTTAGGAGACAAAAGAAGTGTGAGATTAGTGATAGGATGCTGCAGGGACATGTTTTGCTAGCTTAGGAGGCGTTTTGAAGGTGACAGGATCCCTTTAAATATGCTCAAGGCATGTGATAAGGAACAGGGAAGGGGACGTGTTGCTGATGGTGAACGCAGAGACTGAGTACTGGCCAGGTAGAAAATGTGCCTGCTGCAGTAGCTGTCATGCCTTAGATTTGATCTGGCAATCTTCTGTGCTATGATCCATTTCACACATAACTGACCCACAGTCTGGTTCAGTTGCTGTCCAGGTTATGATTGTTTGTGTTTATTGCATTTCTGCCAACAGGTGTTATTAAAAGATACTTGAAAACTTATTATTTTATGATCACTATTACCCAAGTGACCTCCAACCTGTATATTTGATATGCGGTCTGGACTGTTGGTTAATATTAGGTCCAGCAGTGCCCCCCTTCCTGTTGGGTCCTGAACCAGTTGTGAAAGGTAATTGTCCCTCTGTTGTCAAAAAACCTATTACCTTTGCTGGAGCTGCAGGTTTCTGTTCCCCAGTGTATTTCAGGGTAGTTGAAGTCCCCTATCATAACGACTTCTCCCTGAGTCACTGCTTCTTTTATTTGCTTTAAGAGGTTATTCTCCTTCACTTCCATTATTGTTGTTGTTGGTGGTTGTGGGTGCTTCAAGGAATGATTTCTGACAGCACATTCAGGAGGTTTAGGTTAAGGCACCAAAGGGATTGCCTGCAAACAAACTTTTTGTACCATCCTCTTTAGGCACAGGTCTCTTTAATGATGTGAATTATTCAGTGTTGGCCAGTCACCTGGGATATTCTGACACTAATGGTACCTTTACACGCCGCCACTGCAGGATGGATACCAACGGCTACTTCACGTGCACGAGCACGCCCAAACGGTTACCAACGGGAAACACACCCTCTTTACACGCCGCCACAAGGTGCGCTACGCTACGCTACATCTACAGCTAGACACATCGCCGGGTGTCTCAAGTCGCCATCTGTAGCTCATTTACACACCGCTACAACCAGCTACTATGGGCGTGCCTGGTGCAGCAGGGACAGCACATAGGCGTGCTCCAATTGTGGATTACGAGACGTCCGTACGCTGATAGGACAAAGCAATAATACCATGATTGGCCAGGCATCGCAGGAGGCTGATTAATACTTGACGCTCGAGCAATTGTGTAGTGTGACTCGTCAGCTCCTTAAATATGCCGCCCTGTGCGCCGACAACCAATCGGACCGCACCATCTTCCACCAATGATCGCAGATGGGGCGTGGTAACACGGAGCCTGGGTGACGCCTTAGCTACATTGCAGCTACATCGCCGGGTGTCCACAGTTCCCTTCTGTGGGTTCTTTACACGCCGATACAGCTCGCTACAATCGGCGATGTAGCCATCTGTTTATGGGCAGTGCACGGATACAGATGTATCTGTAGCCGGCTGTGTCGTCCCGTCTTCAGACGCCGCTACTACGGGCGATATTGGCGCGACAAGCTACATTTGTAGCCTGTAGCGGGTTGTATGCATCCTGCAGTAGCGGCGTGTAAAGGTACCATTAGAGAGCTATTTCAAGGGTATTTTGGTGGCAGAACACTCATATGGTACCTTTACACGCCGCCACTGCAGGATGCATACAACCCGCTACAGGCTACAAATGTAGCTTGTCGCGCCAATATCGCCCGTAGTAGCGGCGTCTGAAGACGGGAAGACACAGCCGGCTACAGATACATCTGTATCCGTGCACTGCCCATAAACAGATGGCTACATCGCCGATTGTAGCGAGCTGTATCGGCGTGTAAAGAACCCACAGAAGGGAACTGTGGACACCCGGCGATGTAGCTGCAATGTAGCTAAGGCGTCACCCAGGCTCCGTGTTACCACGCCCCATCTGCAATCATTGGTGGAAGATGGTGCGGTCCGATTGGTTGTCGGCGCACAGGGCGTCATATTTAAGGAGCTGACGAGTCACACTACACAATTGCTCGAGCGTCAAGTATTAATCAGCCTCCTGCGATGCCTGGCCAATCATGGTATTATTGCTTTGTCCTATCAGCGTACGGACGTCTCGTAATCCACAATTGGAGCACGCCTATGTGCTGTCCCTGCTGCACCAGGCACGCCCATAGTAGCTGGTTGTAGCGGTGTGTAAATGAGCTACAGATGGCGACTTGAGACACCCGGCGATGTATCTAGCTGTAGATGTAGCGTAGCGTAGCGCACCTTGTGGCGGCGTGTAAAGAGGGTGCGTTTCCCGTTGGTAACCGTTTGGGCGTGCTCGTGCACGTGAAGTAGCCGTTGGTATCCATCCTGCAGTGGCGGCGTGTAAAGGTACCAATAATGATGTTGATTAATATGTCCAAAATGCAGAGTTTGAGGCAGGCCTAAGGGCTCTCGCCAGTCCCTGGCGGGCTTTCTCTTACCTTACAAAGTCCTGTCTCAGGCCTGGATGCATGTGTACATGGACTTCGTCACTGATCAACCAGAAGTAATTGTCATGCCCCTGGCTGTGGGGCTGGTCTCCACTGGGCTGGGAGACTGGTGCCTGTCACGTGGCTCCACATGGTTAGCCCATCCCCATGCTGCATTTCCTGCACTGAGTACTCACCCAGCCTGTGGTCCCGCACTGCCTCTTTGCTCCACATCAGTGGCTTTCTTCTATTTGAACCTGCGTCCTGTGAGCAGGAGTTCTAGGAACTAAGGCGGCACATTCTCTTCAGATGTAAAGGGCCAGTACGCGCTAACCCGGAAGTGCCTATCAGGTTGTTGCTGAGAGGGTCTGTGTATATAAGGCACTTTCACCTTATTTCACCTTAAGGGAAGTGCCTGAGCAACATTTTCCTGTCATTTAGTGGCAATTCAAGTTCACAGGTACCCTTGCCTAATACACTGCATTGTCTCTTGGTCCTGTCCTTGCTTCTTGCACTCTGCCTATCTACTCTTGTCTCATCCTAGAACCTGCTCTAGTGCTTACTTCGCCTGACAGTCTGCACATGTGTCTGCTTAGCCTACCATGCCAGTCAGCATGCACCAGTGTCCACTGAGCCTGACATGCAGTCCTGATTCCACCTGTGTCCAGTGAGCCTGCTACGTACATCGGCCAGTTTGCTCCTTGCCTTTGGCAAGCTAGCTTCATGCCTTGCACCACCCTGCTCTGGACTCTGCTACCTCTGGCATCCGTTGGTGCAAGAAGCCATCCCAATCCCGCTACTGCCTGCAGATTCTACTAAGGACATTGTTAAGCAATTTGTCAAGCCTGTTCGTATCCTGAGGATCAGCTTTCACAACCCATCTGTGGTCTAGTAGGTACACTTCCCCACACTCACATCAGTGCAACTGTAATACTGTAGTGTGGGTGGTGGTGGACCGTTTAAACAAGATGTTTCATTTGGTTCCTCTTCAAATATTGACTATAGCTAAGAATCTAGCTACACTATTCATCTTGCATATAGTAGAATTACATGTGGTGCCTAAGAATATTATTTCTGATACAGGGGTTCAGTTTTTAGCTAAACTTTGGTGTAGTTTTTTTCTTCAGCTTGGGTCTTAAGGTACCGTCACATGCGGCAATTTTGCCAGCAATTTCACTGGCAATTTGCTGGTGCAGTGAAATCATGGACACATTGTTCCATTTGTACACGGCAACAAAATAGAACAATGTGTCCATGATTTTGCTGCAACCAGCAAATTGCCAGTGAAATTGCTAGCAAAATTGCCGCGTGTGACGGTGCCTTTAAACTTTCGTTCTCCTTCGGTTGTTAACCTAAGGGCCGCTTTACACGTCACGATATCGCAACGCAACATTGATAAAAAGTCACGTGGTACGGCCGTTGCAGTTGATATCGTTCGTGCGTTGTGCCATGTAAATGGGCAATGCGACGCGAAAACAACCCAACTACGATATTGCAAGAAGATTGTGCAAGCCCTTCAGCCGTACGATATTGTATATGCGATGTGGCATGATCGTGCTGTGTGACAGCGCAACTACGATTTGTTGTGCGATTTCACAGGTTGCACAAGTAAGCCCGTAGGCGTGCCTGTGGGTTGTGTTTTCCGCGTCCCACCTACGTTGATTGGTGGCTACTATTGTATGCCAATTGGATGGCCCAGGCAAAGGTGCCATATTGGATTATGTGTTCATACGCCACTTCATTCATTCACTTCTGCATCTCCCAATGTGACGAAAATGAATGTATACAAGGCCAATCATTGTCAAACACCTCCTTTACTATTCATGAAGACGTTTAAGGCGCCTATTGACGACGCTACTAACATAACGTCGCCAAAATCATAACATACTGGCCAAAAGTGCCATTTCACTATATTAAAGGGCTCTTTGATTGTAGCTATCATCTCCCAACCCACACGTCGCACATCTATGAAAATGATATCCAAACTGTAAACACTTATTGCAATGCGTGGCCGTGTGCGACACATAAGCGTCGCAGTTTTCATATTACATGACGGCGTGGCATTCACTGTGCTCATCCACTATGTGTGGGTGACTCCTTTGCAAACGGACAAGTTTACACAGCGCCAATACTCTGCGCCATGACGACATGACGTCACTTTGCAGCAGGCCCCGCCTTCTAGGTGCTTTACAGTCCCCTGCATAAAGATGGCTGACGCACAGCGCTCTGCAGCATGGGGAGAACCAGAGCTACTCCTGCTCTTTGACTATTTGGACAGGCTGCACCACTGGTGTGAGTTCCCACATCAGCACTTCCGGCTGCATAAGATGCGCATTGTGGGCAAAGTGCAACGGGCCCTGCTCAGGAGACTGCAAGTCCAGTGTACACAGAAGCAGGTGGCGGACATGAAGTATAAGGTGAGGGGCCGCATGGCCGCCATCCGCACCCACATCCAGAGTCTGCGTGGTGAGTATGATGTCCAAACACAGACACACATGTTCACTCACACCACAATAGACATGATTTTGGCAACATAGAAGTGCACTCTGTCAGTGTTAGCGAACTCGTGATGGTGAGGGGTGATGGGTGTTTGAATGTGTTGGCCCGGCAGAGACATGCACAAGGGCCATCACATAGTAATGTGTGTAGCATGCCATACACTCAAGATTATGGTGGCCAATTGTAGTACAAGACACATAGCTGGAACTCCAACCTTGAAGTCAGCATGTGCACATTGTCAGTGATGTCATGGACCACAGCCCCGAAAATGGCACATTGTCACACAAACCCCTACATGTCGCAGCACATACCCTTCTGGATTTTGGACCTATATGTGGATACCCCATTACTACCCACTTGTGTGCCTTTGTGCCAACCAAACACACACTCACTGTAACTTCATGTTCATAACAAGTTGTGGTCCACTTAAACGATGCATTCATATCTGTGGATAAACAGCTTGTCACTGTGGGCCTCAGCTAGTCATCCCATGTGTCTGGTTAAGGAAATGTCCTAAAGTGCTGCGGACAATCCTTCATGACCATACAGTGTGGCCACACAAATTATTCATGCTACATACCCAACATGTGGTTGGTGCGTGCAAGGGACAACTTCCTTCTTTAAACATATATCTGAAGGTGCAATCAGTGTGCACATGAAGTAGCAGTCCTCTTGTAGGCCATCTACAAATGTCAGCTACATTATGTCATAGTTACACAAATACCATTAGCCACACATCAGAGTCTGTGCATATCACTTCATACATGGGCCAAAAATGCTCCCTTTGTAACCAACAGATGCTGATGAGCAAGATGAGGCATCTCCACCGGCCTCCCCAGCACCAGGTCAAGGTGCATCACCTGCCCAATCAGCACTAGCCTCCCCAGCACCAGGTCAAGCTGCCTCACCTCTGCCATCACCACCGCCATCCCCGGCCCCAGGACAAGCCGAAGCAACAGCGCACTCAGCGTTACACTCCCTGATGGTGGCATACAACACCTCACCCACAAACTCCCCCATTGACCCTGCTGGCTTGACTCTGTCTTGTAAGTGTGCAAGCCCTACAAACAGTGCTAGTGATGCTTGGTGTAGGATCACCAATGTGTCCAATAAGACATATATCACATCTCTGTTGTGCTATTCTCTCTGTGTAGGCACAACAGCTGGAGCCCTGGGTTGGGCCATAAGCCACACACCCTCCCCGGAAAATGGTGCCTCTGCTGTAGTGGGTAAGCTATGTTTGGTCACACCATAAAAATTAATGTACACATGTGAGTTTTGTTTTGACAACGATGGCTGTCTTTCAACACTATAGGTGGTCCATCTTTTCTGGACCTCATGCAGGCCCACCAAGAGGCCCAACGGCAGCTGCGTCAGGCCACGGCACAAATAGAGGTACTTGGTGCCATGATGCAGCAGTTCCTGCAGCACCAGCAACGCCATGGCCCAGGGGGCCCACCAAATTGATATTGGCGGACTACTCCTTTTTTGTGTTGCCATCCAACACTAGTTTGTTTGTGTCATGTTGACAAGTGTTTTGATGCTGTGTCGTTTCACAGCCTGGTTCTCATTTTAGGACACAATGTGTTGTTGCTGAATGCCTGACAAAGGCTCTGTTAGCCTCTGGTTTTATACGTGTAATTTAAAAAAAACTTTTACATCCAAAAAAAGGAAGGGAAAAAAACAAACAAAAAAACCTTCCAACAAATACGCAAGGGATGTTGGGAAATAAAATAACATACCACAACAAGTTGTGTGTGTGTGTAATTTAACATTCTAACACTCCTTAAGTGTAGCAAACTATATGTTAACACCATGTACCAACCAAAAACTAGTGTGCTGTCAGTATTAGGGCCAAAAAATCAACATATGTGTTGTGCATCACTCAAAACACACACAGGACAAACATAACACAGTGGCAGCCTGAAGTCTCAGGTACCCAATGCTCATATTTGCTTTGTCCAGCCTAATCAGCAAACATATGTGTTCCCCTATGTGCAACGGCAAAATAACACACTTTGGCGTGTGGTTGTGTGTTACATTGTTTTAACATTTTTATTTAGTACATGACATCTCACTTAACCTGTGAATGGCACACATTCCTTAGTAATGTAACATCATTCATATACCTCAACTTGTGGTCTTGGTTGTGTGCGGGGAAACTGTGTGACACAACTGTGTTTGCCCTTCCAAACACTTGACATCGTTTGAAATGTATTACCCATTATTATGTTGCCAATAGCACCAAGTTTTGTTTTCCACACAAAATTTATTTACACAAAAAAAAAATATGTACACAAACAAAGGGCCAGTGTGAACACAAAAAGCATGTTGCCCAACACAGGCACAACACTATAGTTGGTAGCATCCCCAATGCTGTGTATATTCAGCTGCAGGATCTGACATGGCAGCCTCACCCACATCCCTTGCGGGAAGTGGGTGTGGTCGATGCAGAGGGAAAGGTCTTACAGGATCCCTCGGCACCTCAGGATTAAGTCCAGGCACAAACATAGCCAGCGGCACCGGCTGATGGGACACTGACGGCTGCTGGGGGGGCTGGGCCAAGATAGTCTGGGAGTTCAATGTCCCATTCTCCGACGCCTCCAGGGCTAGATAGATGATCCTCTCAAGGTCCGTCCGTTGTTGATGGCCCAGCCGGGACACCCGTTCGCTAACTAGCAGCCCGATCCCAGTCCAAGGGATACGCTCCATGTTCAGCAGCACCTCTTAGCCCAGTCACCCTGCTGGGTAGGGGGTGGCACTGGTCTTCTCCGCCTCACCCACTCACTGGGCCGAGGGTGCTGCACGGCGGTACTGGGATCAGGCTCCACAATCCCCCCAGATGTTGGGGGGTCTTCGCCAACGGGTGCCCCCCCCAGGCTGGGCACGACGCCTTAAGGGGCCTGTCAAAAAATAAATAAATAAATAAACTACATAGAACCATTGACATATCATCAATGCTTTACTAACAAGCATGGATGTGTCCTGTTTGAGTGTAAAATAACAACTTTACAAGGTGAGACCATTACAGTGGCCTACAGATATGGCTATGTGTAGCATGAAACAGTGATTGCTCACATAAGTAACCACCATGGTCATGCATAGGTGTTCACACAAGCACACAATTTTGAATTACCCAAAAATTGGTGCAACAACACCTAAACATACTGTGCACTGTGGCAAACAACACATGCTGATATGTTTGTGAAGTGAAACACAACACAAGTGTATCCAACCACCATTGCAGAGTGTGATAACACAAAGACACTATGAAGTACCTCTTGTGGCGGAGCCGGGTCTTGGAGAGTGGCGGAGGAGGCTTGTGCAAGGTCACTGCTGCACAGTGTAGTCGGAGGGAGATGCTGGTCCCGGAGGAAATGGAGGAGGTTAAAGTACCACATGCGTGGCACATACACCTCCCCTGTTCCACTCCCGGACCGCATAGATTTTTCAACTTCGTTAAGCTCCCTCTTATACACTGTATGCAGGTTCCAGATCTTCTCTTGCACAAACCTCATATCCACCCTCTCCCCAGGGTGGTGCTGCTGGGAGAGGGTGATGAGCTGCTCATACGCCACTCTCTTCTCTTCTTATAGTCAAGTGATCTGGTCCGCAACAAGCACTCTAGCTCCTGGTACCTGGCTATGAAGGCCTGGACGTAATCCTGATTCTCTGCCATCTGCAACATGAAAGGTATGAGATAAACACACACATGTATGTATCATGTTGTATCATGTTGTTTCATGTGTGTAAACATGGGTACATGTAGCCCTGTTCACACATCAATTGGCTAACACAAATATGTTTCCCAATTTCAACAAACACAGTACCCAGGCAAATAAACACACATTAAGCTACACGCCACAGCAGTAGGTCCATATGGCTGTATGGCAATGGAGGAGGATAATGTAACTGTAGGGTCACTTTGTGAAAGGCTCACAGGCAATGGACATTCTTGTATGTCTGATGTATATTTGACTATCCACAAAAACATGAATATGTTTCAACTAGTTTCCAAAAACATGCCCTTTATACCGACATGCATTAATAGTATTGGCAGCTACATACATTATTTCAAATGGACGAATGTACATTGTGAGGATTGTGGCCTTAATAAGGGGATTTGAAAAGCAGGTATGAAGACCACATGGGCCATTAGGACACATACGTTGTCTAAGCTCACTACATCAACATTACTACATGGTTGAGGAATGAATGCTAATTGCACCCCATACCCAAAGAAGAGATGAAGACGATGCAGAGTCATAAATACATACCGTCAGTCCTGCAGTTCCCGAAGAGGAGACACTACCACGTGTGTTTCCATGTGCATTAGGCCGGATGTTCCACATGCATCTTTAAAAGGGCGTTCAGCCAATAACATCGCAGAAGAGTGGTCCAATCGGCAATGTAGGGCGTGGTAACAACGCAAGATACCAATGGACAACGTAAACGGGTTGTGATTAGTGGTTTCACACATAAAAATGGGCCACAGCTGAACGATGTTGTGCTTGCTGCCCAGAACCATTAAGTACTGCTGTGCACAATTGTTTGGGGATCTTCTACCATCTTAACTGCGTGTTGTAAATATTCCTGCATGGAGAGTTTGCAGTACTGACCAGTAGGAGCACCTTGCTCATTTGGGAAGTGGTACCACTTCCTTTTAGGTTATATGTCACATAATTGGGACTGTGTAGGTGGGTGCAACAAGCATTTTTTGGGTTAGTCATTGATTTCAATGTTGTGTGGGCTACACCGGTGTTGACAAGAAGAGTGCTTTTTTAAACCCAATTATGGACTATAAGCAAATGGCACAACATGTCCAAACACCGGTTGCCCAAACACATTGCATGCTAACTTATTCCTGGACATGCAGCATTGTGGATTATACATCTGTCAGTTCTATAAAGACACAATAATGCATCTGCAAACATTAGCCATTTGTGATGTGTAATGTAGTTGAGCCGATTCAGGGTTTTTGTTCTTGCAACCTAGTTTGTTTACATACATAATGCTTGTTTGCAGCCACAGGCCACACATTGGTGTAGTAGTGTGTTTCTGGATGGCCATAATGTGACAGCTGTACATGAAGAGTAGTATGGGTTCCAGGGTCTGGCTGGTGGACCTTGGCCTAGGTGGCAGTCTGATACTTCCAGCCCTGCCAGGGATGGAGGAGTGGGGGGGTGTTGCTTTCAGACCTAGCAAGGTTGAGGAACCGCGGGGAGGTGGGGGGTGTTGTCAGACCTAGGGAGGTGAGGAGCAGGGGGGGGTGTTCTGCCACTAACCACGCTGGGCGACACGGTCAGCTGTACCGTTCCCGGGTCCCGCTGTCTTTGCAGCAGCTGCAGGCGCAATTCCACTCCAACCGGCCCATATCATTAAAGGGGGCAGGGCAATACCACCAGCCTGGGGAACACTTGCCCCCTTGTCACCTGGGCCAGTCCGCCCCTGATGGGTTCACATATGTGTTATGTCAAATGTCATACTGTAGTGTCTTCAATAAACAAGGCCGACAAGCATTAGATGGTGTGTCACATAACACAGCAACTATTTAACTCTGCATTGTAAGTGTCTGACAGGGCTATGTAGATGTGAAAGTTGATGAAGTTTGGTCATGTTAGGCCTCTATGTGCTTATGGTGTTTTTTTCCTGTCTCATTTGCAGATCCTTGATAACACAGATTGGACATCATGCATCATTCCGCAATGGCAGTAGTGGCTGTGTCCATGGTTGAGGATTCCTTGTAGACAGATGAGAGGAATGAGAGACTGCGGAGGAGTAGACAATGACGTGTGTGGTCTTGGGACTGGCTCCTGCAAAGGCGCCACCTGAGTCATGTGGGCCTTGTCCGTCAGCTGGAGGACAGGAATCCGCAGGACTTCAGGATGTCCCCAATTACACCCCTGACTGGCAGCTTTCTATATACACAGGTACATGGTACATTGTTATCAAGCAGCCAATCATTGGGTGGGACAGGAATACTCAGATTAACTGGATTTTGTGGCACATGAGGTATGTGCGCAGCGGTATATTTTTTAATGGTCATAGATGAGTATCATGCTTTATCTTGAATTCAAGTGAATGAGTTGCAGTAGTCAGGCAGTGGCCACTAAGCATTGTTCAGGGCTGCTGTATTCAGCCTTTACAATCTATCTGTACACGTAGCCTACAGTATGTGTCTGCAAAGTTTTTCAGGCTTATACAGTAAATCCTCCATAGGTGACCTTGTGGCACCCCTACCGTTCGGTTGCACAGGAACACCTGGTGCAGGGAGGGATTTCCACATCAGGTAAACTTACACATGCAACACCTTCCACCCCAAACCTGAAGGGGGAGCTCTACTTGCCAACTTCTGGCAAGGTCCCCTATAAATGCAGGCCTGGGGGAGGAGTTAGGCAGTTCAGGAAGACACCTGGTGAACGGAGCCGCACTAGGCCCGAACCAGAGGAAAGCCTTGCCAGTGTAAGGGACCCAAGAGTGAGGGTCAGAGGCAAATCGAGATGGAGAAGCGGCAGAGGAACCATACCAATTCACCCCAGAGAGGCAGCAGAAGCAACCTGGACAGAGGAGATAGAGATGCCCAGCAGAACGTTCTCATCGCCTGCTATACAAGTGAGGGACACAGGAGAGGTCAGGGCCAGGTTTCAGACAGGCCAGGACTAAAGAACACGGACACAGCAACAAGGAGGCCTCACAACTCATTGGGTGTGGAAATCCTGAACTGCCACCCCAACCCCTGGACTTTTCCCCAGACAATACCTTACATTACCATCAGTAAAAGGTATGGAAACAAAGCCCCAGTGTGTGTGTGTCTGTTATTGTGGCCCCTGATCCTGCCCTCATCATAGACAGTTTGCCAGCATCTCCACCTGATGAGCCGCCTTCCCTTGCAGCACAAGAGACAAGGCTGTGTAGAGAGCTGCCTCCCTGTGTGAATCCCTGTTCATCCACAACTACCCCAGGAATCTCACTCCACCTACGGGGAGTGTCAACAAGTGGCTGCCCCATCATCACCCCGAATGTCTGCAAGCAGCGCCGGTATCATTACTGGGAACCATATGTGGCATCACAAACTATCTTTATTTTAATTTTAATCCCCTTTTTCAGCTACCACCAGGGCCACGGTTGTGTGCATCAGCCACCCATGACATCCCCGTGAACTACAGCCTGGCACCGGATACCCCACGGCCCTGGGGTGGGTCTGCTTTTGGCATCACAAACAGGATTCCGTGCCCGGTAAAACCGGGTACTGTGTGCCGTGTATTGACTTTATTGAACTGTTAAACTGGGCTGCCATAACTGTGCCACAGAGCGGGAAGAAAGGGGGTGTAACGGCTGAAAGTTTGCAAAGACAAGCCCCGCCCCGCAGTCTGCCGAGAGCGGACGACGCGCAGCTGCCCGATCCGGAAATACCTGAAGCGCTCAACTCAATGCCTGAGGAGCCGTCAACTGCTTTTCCTTTTGTAATAGACTGGCTTTAGTTAACTAGGGGCGAGAGAATATGGATGCGCAGGGGGAAGCCGATGCAACGGTTCCTAACCCAAATCTTGCTAACAATGAAACAGCAGCCGGGACCACAGCCGGCGGAGCAGCCGCAGCACCTGGAGCTTTGGCACCGATCATGCTAATCTCCCTCCCTTCGTCTCACAGGAAGTCTCTACGGCCTGCGCGACTTAGCAGTCTTCCGCTCCACAGGTGGGAAATGGATAGTTTCACACACAGTTCTCAGTTCTTAACCCGGTTTACTTAGCTTTTCACTAGACGGTGTTACAAAGTACTGTCCTTGCACAATCTCACTAAGGGAAGTCTTCAGCAATCGGGATGGCTCATCAAAGGAGCCCCCTTTATGTCCCTTCCTTCTCGGGTTGCTCACTCTCTCAGCGCTGCCTAACCGCCTCTTCTTTGCTCGTGCCTCCGCACACAGTGTCCCAATCCAGCAGCCACGGGTCCTGTCGGGCGACAGGCCGTGTCCCCTGACCCTAGTATGGCTACCTTTTCGGCGGATGTGTCGGGTGTGCGCCACAGCTCCTATAGATCTATCATGGCCCCGGTTCCATGTTTGGAGCTTAGAGTCTCCTCGCCCTGGTCCTCAACCTGCCCTTCCATTTCACTTCAGAGTCGGGCGCAGGGGTGGATCGCTTACTGCCCATGCCCCTAGGGCTCCCTCTGCTTCTCTGCAGTCAGATGTTCCGGGACCCAGGACGAGCCTCGTCTCCGCTCAAGACCTCCGGGTCCTTCACTTTTCACTGCTCCCACACTCTGCCTCTCCTACTTCCTGTTGTTTTCCTTTCTATATCCTCTCCTATTTCCTGACTTCTCCTCTACTAACTTCCCACCCTCCACCTTTCTCCCCATCGTCCCACTGACTTCCTGGGCCCTTCCTCTATCGGGTCCGTCCACCGTCTCCGGAATCGGGTGTGTTGGGTGCTTTTGTGGGTTTGCACAATGAACAATCTTCTTCATGCTTCTTGCATTGTGATATTGCATTATTTGTCAATCTCCTAGACCTTGATGTTAGAGACTCGCCCGTGTGGCATGCTCACTGTGATGCAGCATCTTGTCAGAGTCTCATTAGACTTGACACTGAAGTTCTGTATCGTCAGTGCTGTTTCTGCAAAATGGCGTCCTGTGACAGTTTAATGGGTCTTGACTGGGGGAAGTCATGTGAAACACGCATGCGCTTCTGTGTAGTTCACTAATCTTTTCACATCATTGCCTTTTCTATTGTGCTGTTGCTTTCCTTCCCATATCTTCTGCATACTTTTTCGGATGGCACATCTTGGTGTAGATTTTGAGCGATTAATCATACTTGACTGATCAACCAAACTTAGGTTTATATTGCCACATTCCAGTTTAGCTTCCGTTTGTAAGGTCCACGATGTCCTATAGGTGACACCCTGACGGACTGACAGACTGGATAGGGCTTTTATATTGAAGGAAGGGTATGTACTGTATATAAATGATATATTTTAGACATCCTTTACATGTTCATGTTGAAATACATACGTGAAAAATCAGAGGTAAAGAGGTTAAAATGGACCAAACCACAAAGCGTGACTTGTCTCCGCAGGTTCCAGTCCTCCATCACAAAACTATAAGCCCCTTTTTGAGAGTTCATTGTAGCACATCTCTGGATTTCATTCCAGAGTCCTTTTTAAGATTCTAATAAAAGGAAATGTTCTCCTCTATATGATATTATCTCTCTCAGCAAGCATCCTTTTATGATAAACCTTGACAAAGACCATTTGTAGGCCAAAACGTTGGTCTATTTTTCATGTGTATGAATCGGACATCTATTAACGTGGACATTTGTTCTAAAACTTCACCATTCTTCTTTGTGTACCAAAGTTTCTATACTTTTTAGGTGAAAATTGGCCACCACAACTCATGGGCCACTGCTGTGTGATTGCCCCCTAGGCCAAAATTTGCCAGCCAGTCTCAGGTTAAGATAATATGACAGGAATGATATCAATGTTTTTATGATTTGTATTTATGTAATTCTTTTTTATTTGACTGTGGTATTTTTCTGCATCGTGTTTTATTGATTACCCTGACACGTAGATGTGTAACCCTCCCATAAAGGTGCTGGTTGTATGTCAGGTTCTTCAGGCCTTGTTGAAGTACTTGTTTAAAGCAGATATTTCACAATACAAACTGCATACATTAAAAAACAAATGTCTTGGAACTTATCAACTCTGATGTTGTGTTTGCTTTGAAAACCATGTCAGAATGTCGGTATAATTCCTTTATGAAAGTTTATAGTCTGCCTATCTGCCTACTGACAATCCTCACTATACCTCCTCCCTGCTGGGATCTCACACTGATCAGTTCAAGCTCAGTGGTGAGTCATATTGTGTTGTGAGGATTCAATACATTTGGACTCAGGGGTCTGCTAATAGTTTTCAGAATGTATATTTATTTCATTTTTTTTTATATCAGGTTGGGTTCCCATTACCATACTTAAAATGAAAAATGCACCTTTTCGATACTGTTCATATCTATGTTTCACTTTTTTCCTCATTTTTACATTTTTATTACACTTAATACAAGACACCAACTCTTTATCTGACTTTATGGCTTTATCATCGGTATTTAGCTCAACACAAGATTGTGAAAGAAACACACAAAACTCTTTTATTGGATGTAAAATAGACCAAATTTTATTACAAATCAGATTATTATTTTATTCAGTGTCTGAAATTTAGAATCAGCCAATTACTATGAAAAAGACACCGAAAATGGCAAACCTCCGACTCACGAAGAATCATCCTTCAGCACTCAGGAGAGGAAAAAACCCTATGGAGGAAACCTCTAGGGAACCATGGCTGGAGGACTGCCCTTCCCTTGGGCTTAGAAGGTTAATGCCAACACAATTGTATCAGAATTTGTACATTGTATCATATTTACAGTGAGACATAATATACATCCACTATAGATATGACAGCAGTGACATCACATAGTCACACAGGTTATATCAGCAGAAAACAGATAGTAATGAAGGTCAAAGCAGGTGCCCTGAGCGAGCACCGTATGGAGAAAGCCTAATGCGACCTCTCCAGGCCGTACATATAAAGGTGAAGGCAGCTAGTACTGGACATGAGGGAGATCTGGCTGCAACATCTGTCACCCCATTGATCGCTAGGGTTAGTTGGGCTGATCTGGCTGCTGGCCGGTATGGCTGATCTGGCTGGCTGGGCTGTATGGCTGATCTGGCTGGCAAGGCGGATGTCCCCCCTTCCTCCCTTACATATGCTGGAGTGATGAAGCTCCAGGTCTCCCAGACACATCAAGTATGGCGCCTCCTCATACGACCGTCCATCTGCTCTGCTGTTTCAGAATCTTCTGACCTAGATGTATGTAGTTATGACATCAGCACAGTTGCCGTAGTTACCACAGCTGTTATTTCATTGACTAGAAAGTCCCTCTCAGTGTTCCATAGTTATAACCATTGAATGACTGACATTGTGCCTTTATACTGAAGCCTGGAAATTAAACTTGTGGCTAAGCAAAACCATTATCATTTTAAGATTTTAAAGATTCCCTAATCAAAGTCTTTCTAGTGAGCGCATCTACAGATTTAAGGTGTAACATACACATTAGCACCTGTTAACATTATTAGTTGCATAATATAATTGGATGTGTGCAGGGGCTAGCTGGCAAGTTTTATCCTGGGGGGCAAGCACATAGCAGTGGCCCATGAGTAGCGGCCCAACCTTAAAGGGGTTGTCAGATCTTAAGCTAAATGTCTATAGTCATGATATGTGAATCCTCACGTTGTTCTCACTGTGAAAATTCTCTGGTACCAGCAGCGGGAGCGGTCAGTTATTTTATCTCAGTTATGTGATGCGTATGCTCTCGGCCACATTACAAATAGACTGTTTCTGGCCTTGCTCAATACAGGTGCATTAAGTGAGGCCGAGCAAGTCTTGTCAGACTGTGACCGCATGTATGCAAATCACATACTTGCAGTCACACTCTCACCGAATCACCACAGCACTGTGAGCAATGCGAAGATCACAGTCTGCAGTCACGTATTATCTGTATATAACATCTGATGTCTGTATATAGTATATTACATCCAGTACACAGGAGTCTACATGACTGGTTTATGATATACTGTAACTACAGACATGTGATGGTATATGACAATGGATGTTTTGTAACATCTGAACTCTGTACAGAGTATATCATACTAGTCTGTACACTAGATGTTTTTATGTACACTGATTTACAATACTCTATACTGGTCACACCTGGACATGCCTACATTACCTCAAATATTACTTGTAAAGGCAAGGCATATAATTTTCAGTTTTAACATAGCTGTGCAGCACGTTATGATTTGCTACATGTGTACAAGATTAGAACCACTGTCAGTAGATGCATGCAGTGACACAGCCACCATTAGTAGATGAATACAGCAATACAATGACAATCAGTACATAAATTCAGCGCCAGAACCACCATTAGTAGATAAATGCAGAAACAGAACCACTATCAGTAGATGAATGCACCAACACAACCACCATTAGTAGATAAATGCAGCAGCAGAACCACCATTAGTAGATGGATGTAGCAACAGAACCACCATCAGTAGAAGAATGCAGAGACAGAATCACCCTCAGCATATAAATGTTGGGCCTCAACAGGCATCAATATATAAATGCAGCGCCAAGCTTAGTACAGGGATCCATTTCAGTGTCAGATCAGTCCCATGATACACTAGCATGACATGAACATAAACTTATGACAATGGTAAGGACATGCTGGGAGTTTTTGTTACCCCATCATCAGACTGCAGACCATACAGGAACCAAAGAACTGATGAGACATAGACAGTATCATAAAAATTTCCGTCTAGATGACATCTACCTGGATTTAAATCATTCCCATCTCTGGTCTACATGTAGTACAGACGCCATGATGAGATTTCTCTCCTGCAGCTTTTCTCCCCAGATTGTCCTCTCCTCCACCTTCAGCAGCATTTCCTGATAATTTTTAATTTTAAGGGCACCGTATCATTATACTGCCCCCAAAATATAAATATCTCCCATGCTGCGCCCCTAACTAAATAACTGCCTCTGACTGTTGTGCTTCCTGCATAAAATATCCGGACTGTCCCTCTCCATAATATCCGTCCCAATCCGTCACTCCCCATAATATACCCCCTACACCACACCTCCCCATAATATACCCTATACAGTGCCCCTCCTTATAGTATACCCCCAACCAGGGCCATCTTCAGGTTTTTGTGAGCCCCGGGCAAAAGAGTCTTAGTGGGCCCCTTTAACACATACCACAATTCATGATTAGAATATAGAGGCTGTGGGCTGTAATATATATTAGAATCCCCATAAATATAATCTCCTCCCCCTGTGTGCTGTCTCCCCCTGTGCGCCTTGTCTCTCCACCTCCATATGCACTGTCTTCTCCCCCTGTAAGTTGTCTTCACCCCCTGGTGCAGTGTCTTGCCCCGCTGTGACAGCCCCTGCTCTCCATGGTGCTGAACTTTGGACGGCAGGATTTCTGAGCGTGCTCTATGCAAAAAATCGGATCTGGATTTTTTCACGGATCCGGTGCCAATAGACTACAATGTTATAGGTGCCGGATGGCCCCTGATCCGGGACTGTCCGATTGTTTTCAGCGGAGCCCAAAACCGCTGCAGTTTCCGATTTTGTGCACAGTGAAAAACCGGACAAAACCGGATCAGGCACAGAATACAAAAAACCGGATGGCCAAATAGGACCAATCCGGCACCATCGGAATACATGGGAGACTAAACCGGTTAGGTTCTGTCCGGTTCAAACCGGACAGAACCTGAAGCCAAAAACCGTGGTGTGGAGCCAGCCTTAATTGGAGATCAGCACGCTACAGGGACAGAAAGCCTGATTTCAGCAATGTAGCAAGTACTGGACTGTTTGCTGTACTTTTAATAGAATAACTCTTTTCTGTAGATGTAGCAGTGCTGAGCTTGGTATAACCCCACTTAAACCCCTGACTAGCAGCTTTCTATATACACAGGTACGTGGTACATTGTTATCAAGCAGCCAATCAGTGGTGGGGACAGGAACACTCCGATTAACTGGATTTTGTGGCACATGATGTATGTGCGCAGCGGTATATTTTTTAATGGTCGCAGATGAGTATTATGCTTTATCTTGAATTGAAGTGAATGAGTTGCAGTAGTCAGGCAGGGACCACTAAGCATTGTTCAGGGCTGCTGTATTAAGCCTTTACAATCTATCTGTACACAAAGCCTACAGTATGTGTCTGCAAAGTTTTTCAGACTTATGCTGTAAATTCTCGATAGGTGACCGTGTGGCACCCCTACGATTTGGTTGCCACAGGAACACCTGGTGTAGGGAGGGATTTCCACATCAGGTAAACTTACACATGCAACACCTTCCACCCCAAACCTGAAGGGGGAACTCTACTTGCCAACTTCTGGCAAGGTCCCCTATAAATTCAGGCCTGTGGGGAGGAGTTAGGCAGCTCAGGAAGACACCTGGTGAACGGAGTTGCACTAGGCCCAAACCAGAGGAAAGCCTTGCCAGTGTAAGGGACCCAAGAGTGAGGGTCAGAGGCAAATCGAGATGGAGAAGCAGCAGAGGAACCATTCCAATTCACCCCAGAGAGGCAGCAGAAGCAACCTGGACAGAGGAGATAGAGATGCCCAGCAGAATGTTCTCATCGCCTGCTATACAAGTGAGGGACACAGGAGAGGTCAGGGCCAGGTTTCAGACAGACCAGGACGAAAGAACACGGACACAGCAACAAGGAGGCCTCACAACTCATTGGGTGTGGAAATCCTGAACTGCCACCCGAACTCCTGGACTGTTCCCCAGACAATACCTTACATTACCATCAGTAAAAGTTATGGAAACAAAGCCCCAGTGTGTGTGTGTCTGTTATTGTGGCCCCTGATCCTGCCCTCATCATAGACAGTTTGCCAGCATCTCCACCTGATGAGCCGCCTTCCCTTGCAGCACAAGAGACAAGGCTGTGTGGAGAGCTGCCTCCCTGTGTGAATCCCTATTCATCCACAACTACCCCAGGGATCTCACTCCACCTACGGGAAGTGTCACCAAGTGGCTGCCCTATCATCACCCCGGATGTCTGTAAGCAGCGACGGTATCATTACCGGGAACCATATGTGGCATCACAAACTCTCTTTATTTTTATTTTAATCCCCTTTTTCAGCTACCACCAGGGCCACGGTCGTGTGCATCAGCCACCCATGACATCCCCGTGAACTACAGCCTGGCACCGGGTACCCCACGGCCCTGGGGTGGGTCTGCTTTTGGCATCACAAACAGGATTCCGTGCCCGGTAAAACCGGGTACTGTGTGCCGTGTATTGACTTTATTGAACTGTTAAACTGGGCTGCCATAACTGTGCCACAGAGCGGGAAGAAAGGGGGTGTAACGGCTGAAAGTTTGCAAAGACAAGCCCCGCCCCGCACTCTGCCGAGAGCGGACGACGCGCAGCTGCCCGATCCGGAAATACCTGAAGCGCTCAACTCAATGCCTGAGGAGCCGTCAACTGCTTTTCCTTTTGTAATAGACTGGCATTAGTTAACTAGGGGGGAGAGAATATGGATGCGCAGGGGGAAGCCGATGCAACGGTTCCTAACCCAAATCTTGCTAACAATGAAACAGCAGCCGGGACTACAGCCGGCGGAGCAGCCGCAGCACCTGGAGCTTTGGCACCGATCATGCTAATCTCCCTCCCTGTTTCTCACAAGCAAGTCTCTACGGCCTGCGCGACTTAGCAGTCTTCCGCTCCACAGGTGGGAAATGAATAGTTTCACACACAGTTCTCAGTTCTTACCCCGGTTTACTTAGCTTTTCACTAGACGGTGTTACAAAGTACTGTCCTTGCACAATCTCACTAAGGGAAGTCTTCAGCAATCGGGATGGCTCATCAAAGGGGCCCCCTTTATGTCCCTTCCTTCTCGGGTTGCTCACTCTCTCAGCGCTGCCTAACCGCCTCTTCTTTGCTCGTGCCTCCGCACACAGTGTCCCAATCCAGCAGCCACGGGTCCTGTCGGGCGACGGGCCGTGTCCCCTGACCTTAGTATGGCTACCTTTTCGGCGGATGTGTCGGGTGTGGGCCACAGCTCCTATAGATCTATCATGGCCCCGGTTCCATGTTTGGAGCTTAGAGTCTCCTCGCCCTGGTCCTCAACCTGCCCTTCCATTTCACTTCAGAGTCGGGCGCAGGGGTGGATCGCTTACTGCCCATGCCCCTAGGGCTCCCTCTGCTTCTCTGCAGTCAGATGTTCCGGGACCCAGGACGAGCCTCGTCTCCGCTCAAGACCTCCGGGTCCTTCACTTTTCACTGCTCCCACACTCTACCTCTCCTACTTCCTGTTGTTTTCCTTTCTATATCCTCTCCTATTTCCTGACTTCTCCTCTACTAACTTCCCACCCTTCACCTTTCTCCCCATCGTCCCACTGACTTCATGGGCCCTCCCTCTATGGGGTCCGCCCACTGTCTCCGGAATCGGGTGTGTTGGGTGCTTTTGTGGGTCTGCACAATGAACAATCTTCTTCATGCTTCTTGCATTGTGATATTGCATTATTTGCCAGTCTCCTAGACCTTGATGTTAGAGACTCACCCGTGTGGCATGCTCACTGTGATGCAGCATCTTGTCAGAGTCTCATTAGACTTGACACCGGAGTTCCGTGTCGTCGGTGCTATTTCTGCAAAATGGCATCCTGTGACAGTTTAATGGGTCTTGACTGGGGATGTCATGTGAAACACGCATGCCCTTCTGTGTAGTTCACTAGTCTTGATTTCACATCATTGCCTTTTCTATTGTGCTGTTGCTTTCCTTCCCATATTTTCCACATACCGTACTTTTTCGGATGGCACATCTTGGTGTAGATTTTGAGAAATTAACCAAACTTGACTGATCAACCAAACTTAGGTTTATATTGCCACATTCCAGTTTAGCTTCCGTTCGTAAGGTCCACGATGTCCTATAGGTGACGCTGGTTTCAGGACAAACCTACAGACACCCTGACGGACTGACAGACTGGATAGGGCTTTTATATTGAAGGAAGGGTATGTACTGTATATAAATGATATGTTTTAGACATCCTTTACATGTTCATGTTGAAAAAATCAGAGGTAAAGAGGTTAAAATGGACCAAACCACAAAGCGTGACTTGTCTCCGCAGGTTCCAGTCCTCCATCACAAAACTATAAGCCCCTTTTTGAGAGTTCATTGTAGCACATCTCTAGATTTCATTCCAGAGTCCTTTTTAAGATTCTAATAAAAGGAAATGTTCTCCTCTATATGATATTATCTCTCTCAGCAAGCATTTAAGCTTAAGCTTCATTCCGCGTCTTCTGGCTTCCTGTGGTCGCAGGCAATGACGTCATTGCCTGCGACTACAGGAAGCCGCGGGAAGACGCTGAATGAAGCCCGGAATCGTGATGTCGGCAAGCGGCGGGACAGCGCGACAGGACAGTGATAAGTATGAATTTACTTTACAGGTGTGCCGCGCAAGGGGGGGGCCCTGGATCATGATGGGGGGGCCTGTATACCTCCGGGGGCTGCTGCTGTATACTTATACTCGCGTATAAGCCGAGGGGGTACTTTTCAGCCCAAATTTTGGGCTGAAAAACTTGGCTTATACGCGAGTATATACGGTAGTTTTAATGACTGACATTGTGCCTTTATACTGAAGAATAGAAATTAATCTTGTTGCTAGGCAAAACCACTATCATTTTATGATTTTAAAGATTCCCTAATCAGAGTCTTTCTAGTGAGCGCATCTACAGATTTAAGGTGTAACATACACATTAGCACCTGTTAACCTTATTAGTTGCATAATATAATTGGATGTGTGCAGGGCCTGGCTGGCAAGTTTTATCCTGGGGGGCAAGCGCATAGCAGTGGCCCATGAGTAGCGGCCCAACCTTAAAGGGGTTGTCGGATCTTAAGCTAAATGTCTATAGTCATGATATGTGAATCCTCACGTTGTTTACACTGTGAAAATTCTCTGGTACCAACAGCGGGAGCGGTCAGTTATTTTATCTCAGTTATGTGATGCGTATACTCTCGGCCACATTACAAGTAGACTGTTTCTGGCCTTGCTCAATTCAGGTGCATTAAGTGAGGCCGAGCAAGTCTAATCGGACTATGGCCGCATGTATGCAAATCACATACTTGCAGTCACACTCTCACCGAATCACCACAGCACTGTGAGCAATGCGAGGATCACAGTCTGCAGTCACGTATTATCTGTATATAACATCTGATGTCTGTATATAGTATATTACACCCAGTACACAGGAGTCTACATGACTAGTTTATGATATACTGTAACTACAGACATGTGATGGTATATGACAATGAGAGTTTTGCAAAAAAGAGAGACAAATGCGCAATAGGATCTTATCTCTAAATTATAGAGTTATATATATGGCAACAAGGGCCTGCTCACCTGATTTGGTTGTGTAAACCCACAACCAGTATGAATGCTTAGTCGGTAGCTGCTGCTGGATCCACACATCCACCGTGGTCAGAAATCAGCTGCTACCAAAATGAAGACCAGGACAAAAGATAGTCTCCTTCTCCATGAGGAAGGAGCCAGGAGGGGCTCCGAAACGTGTAGGATTAAAGAGTTAACTTCAACCAGACTATCCTTTGTCCTGGTCTTCCTTTTGGTAGCACCGCAGATCATACGACACTTCATCCTTGTATGATAATGGGAGATTTGTAACATCTGATGTCTGTACAGAGTATATCATACTAGTCTGTACACTGGATGTTATTATGTACACTCATTTACAGTACTCTATACAGGTCACACCTGGACATGCCTACATTACCTCAAATATTACTTATAAAGGCATATAATTTTCAGTTTTAACATAGCTATGTAGCACGTTTTTGGTTTGCAACATGTGTACAAGATTAGAACCACTGTCAGTAGATGCATGCAGTGGCACAACCACCATCAGTAGATGAATGCAGCAATACAAAGACAATCAGTACATAAATTCAGCACCAGAACCACCATCAGTAGATAAATGCAGCAACAGAACCACTATCAGCAGGTGAATGCAGCAACAGAACCACCATTAGTAGATAAATGTGGCGCCAGGACCACCATTAGTAGACAAATGCAGCAACAGAACCACCATCAATAAAAGAATGCAGTGACAGAACCACCCTCAGTTTATAAATGTTGGGCCAGACCAGGCATCAATATATGAATGCAGCGCCAAGCTTAGTACAGTAATCCGTTTCAGTGTCAGATCAGTCCCATGATACACTAGCATGACATGAACATAAACCTATGACAATGGTAAGGAGATGCTGGGAGTTGTTGTTACCCTACATCAGACTGCGGACCATACAGGAACCACAAAACTGATGAAACATAGTATCATAAACATTTCCACCTAGATGACATCTACCTGGATTGAAATCATCTCCATCTCTTTTGTCTCCATGTAGTACAGACAACATGATGAGATTTCTCTTCTGCAGGTTTTCTCCCCAGATTACCCTCTCCTCCACCTTCACCAGCATTTCATCTCCCGGCCACTCAGTCACACTTGGCAACGCTCCAAAGATCCCGACAACGATACGACCTGTAGGTATTGCTGGAGCATCACCAAGTGTGCCGCACGGAGGTCAGTGGCGATGCAGGCGGGAGATGACCGGTGCTAGCGATGTCGCTTTGTGTAACATGCAGCACCAACCAGGCCCCCGCTGAGATCGCTGATCGTCATGATCAGTAAGGTACCGTCACACTTGGCGACGTTCCAGCGATCCCAACAACAATACGACCTGTAGGTATCGCTGGAGCGTCGCCAAATGTGACGGTACCTTATTGAACGCTGGTGAGGTGTCACATGTGCAGATATATTGAACGAAGCTGCGTTGCTGATTGGTCGCGGCCGCCCGGAATTGCCATCGCGATATTGGCGTGGAATGTAACCCCTACTCACAGCTCGAGCAATAACATTTAATGATAATGTATATATTTTACTCGGAAAATCCTGTGTATTCATTGCATTATTCTTAAAACTTCATAAATAAACTGCATACATATTCTAGAATACCCGATGTGTTAGAATCGGGCAAACATCTAGTATATTATAATCATGAATCATGGTATGTGTTAAAGGCCCCACTGAGGCTGTTTCACCTGAGGCCCACAAAACCTAGAGCTGTCCCTGCTTTTTATGATCCTCCATAAGGGATCTCCATTAGGGATGAGAGAGTACCGAAATACTCGCACTCGCTAGACTCGTAACGAGTAGGTCCCGATACTCACTACTCATTACGAGTATAGCGAGTACTATAGAAACGAACGGGGAAGTGAGTAATTGCGAGTAATTCCTCTGCTGCTGGACCCTATAAGGTCTTGCAGCAGAGGAAAAACCTGCAATTCCCCATTTCATTGTTTAAAAGCCAGCGGTAAAAAGCCGCCGGCTTTTAAACAATGCTGACAGCTTCCCTGATGCCTGAAAGCGGGATCCTCCGCTCCCTTCACCGCCTCCCCACCCGATCCTAACTCAGGATCGGGTGGGGAGGCTGCGGGGGAGCGGGGGATCCTGCTGTCAGCAGTGGCTGGCACTATTGTGCGGGAGCGGGGAGATGTTGACGGTGGTTCACTCACTTCTTCTTCCCTGTGTCTTTGCGACTGCAGCCGCATAGAACAGCTGCGGCCGCAAAGCACAGCCGCTATCACTGAAAACCGGATTGTCCCGGATTGCCCCGGTCCGTTGCAATCCGGGACCACAGAGCCCCATGTTATAGGGCGCCGGATTGCACCAGACCGGTACAATCCGGGAGAATCCAGTTTTAAACCGGATTCTCCCAGATTGTACCGTTCCGGTGCAATCCGGCGCCCCATTATATGGGGCTCTATGTTCCCGGATTGCACCGGACCAGGGCAATCCGGTTTTTAATCCAGTTTTCTATTTTTGACCTTCCCGCCTGGATTTTCAAATGAACAGCTGACTCAGGTCAGCCGTTCATTTGAAGTAGCAGTGCTGGCAGGGTTCATGTGAGTTCATGCTTGCCTGCATGCTGCATGAACTCACATGAACTTTACCAGGATGCACACCTTGCTACATCTCTGGTGGAGGTTTCTCTACCAGAGATGTAGCAGAGCTAAAGAACAACTCTGGATTGGACTACGTCGGACGGAAGAAGATTTTTTTTTTTAAATAAAGATGGAGTCCCTAAGTGTCTTTTTGTGTTTTTTTCAGATAAAAATATTTTTTCTCTGTGTTGTGTTTTTTTTTTTTTAATTCACTAGAAATTCATGGCGGTAATGTCTACTAGTGGCGTGACTGCCATGAATTTCGGGCTTGGGGCCAGCATGAAATAATTAAAAAAAATGCGTGAGGTCCGCGCTATTTCTGTATCCAGCCAGGTACAACTAGGCAGCTGGGGGCTGGAATCCGCAGCGCAGGGAGGCCCAAGCCTTCTGGGCACCGGCCGCTGCGAATGGCAGCCCACAGCCGCCCCAGAAAATGGCGCGTTCATTGAAGTGCCATATTCTGGTGCTGAACCCAACTCTTCCAGGGCCCTTGTGCCGTGTCTCACTGGGTAATAAAGGAGTTAGGGCCAGCCTTGTATTATCAGCTGGCCCTAAGCCCGAAATCCATGGCGGTCACGCCAATAGTAGACATTACCGCCATGAATTTCTAGTGAATTTTTAAAAAAAACACAACACATAGAAAAAATATTTTTATTTGAAAAAAGAAAAACAAAAAAACACTTAGGGACTCCATCTTTATTTAAAAGAAATCCTCTTCCGTCCGCCGTAGTCCCAAAATGCAATTTCAGCACTGCTACATCACTCTGCATAGACACACATGTCTATGCAGAGTGATTGCAGGCTGAGAAATGAAAACAGTCAGGGTTCACCTCAGGTCATAGCTCAGGCTATGAAAATTAGTACAAATTGGTAGCGGACACCATGTTGCGTTTGGAGAGCCCCTGTGTGTCTAAACATTGGAGCTCCCCCACAAGTGACCCCATTTTGGAAACTAGACCCCCCAGGGTACAGCACCAGAAAATGCTTGGGTAGCTGTGGGTTGCAATTTGCAGCGTGGGGAGCCCACAACATTTGGGTCTCTCCACGCTGAGGATTCCAGCCCGCCAGCTGCCAATTTGTACCTGGCTGGCTACCAAAAATACAGCGAAGGCCTTTTTATTTTTATTTCTAGAACTAATTCTAGAAAAAAAATTACGTGGGGCTCCGCCATATTTTTGGTCCAGCCAGGCACAACGTGGCAGCTACAGACTGCCAGCAACCCCCAGCTGCCTCGTTGTACCTGGCTGCAACCAAAAATACAGCAAATCCCTTTTTATAAAATTTCTAGAACTAATTCTAGAAAAAAAAATGACGTGGGGCTTCGCCATATTTTTGGTCCAGCCAGGTACAACTTGGCAGCTACGGACTGCCACCAACCCCCAGCTGCCTCATTGTACCTGGCTGGCAACAAAAAATACAACGAACCCCATTTTTTTTTATTTCTAGAACTAATTCTAGAAAAAAAAATGACGTAGGGCTCCGCCATATTTTTGGCCCAGCCAGGTACAACTAGGCAGCTGGGGGCTGGAATCCTCAGCATGGAAAGGCCCAGGCGTTCTGGGCCCCCCATGCTGCGAATTGCAGACCGCAGCTGCTCCAGAAAATGGTGCATTCATGCCATTTTCTGGCGCTGTACCCAGGCTCTTCCAGTTGCCCTGGTGTCGGTGGCAAACTGGGTAATAAAGGGGTTAATGCCAGCTTGTTTATTGGCAGCTGGCACTAAGCCCGAGATTCATAATGTCGGGCCAATATTAGACCCGGCCATTAGGAATTTCTAGTAAATAGTCAAAAAATACACCACAGAGAAAAAAAAATCTTTTTAATTGAAAAAAAAATCACACATAAAATTCGGACTCCATGTTTTTATATAAAGATCCGACGTAGTCCACTACGAAGGTCCCACGACGCTTGATCGCCTCCGATGTAGTCCACAACGAAGGTCTCACGGTGCACGATCGCCATGCAGGTGGATCGGACTGCAAAGTAGCGATCTGACAGCCCGGGTGCAGTGATTCATTCTGTGGATCACTGAGCAGGGGCTGTGAGATCCCTTTCTGCTGCTCGATCCACATGCAGGTGGATCGGACTGCAAAGCAGCGATCTGGAAGCCCAGGTGCAGTGCTGGGGCTGCGAGATCGCTTTCTGCAGCTCGATCCCCATGCAGGATGATCGGACTGCAGAGCAGCAATCTGGCAGCCCGGGTGCTCTGCCGGTGCTGCGAGATCGCTTTCTGCAGCTCGATCCCCATGCAGGAGGATCGGACTGCAGAGCAGCAATCTGGCAGCCCGGGTGCAGTGATCCACAATGTGGATCACTGCGCCGGGGCTGTGAGATCGCTTTCTGCAGCTCGATCCCCATGCAGGCGGATCGGACTGAAGAGCAGCGATCTGGCAGCCCGGGTGCAGCGCCAGGGCTGAGAGATCGCTTTCTGCAGCTCGATCCCCATGCAGCAGCCTCCATATTATATATACACAACCCAGAAGCAGCCTCTATATTATACACTAGTACAGGGGTCTCAAACACGAGGCCCACGGGCCGCATGCGGCCCTGGGGCTTCCCTGTGTGGCCCCCGGCACTGTGGACCAATAACCATGCTGGCGGTGCATGGGGCCACCGCGGTCTCCGCTATAATATTACTTCCGGCTGCTTCACTGTCTCTGCCGCTCACTCTGCCACTCTGTAAGTTCAATACAAGCCCTCAGCCAATGAGCAGGTGACGTCAACTCTCTGCCACAAAATGTTGTAATGAGTGACTCACTACTAACATTTAATAAGGGCCTGGATGTCCTTTCTTGAAAACTATAATATTACCAGTTATATATACTAGATTCTTTGATAGGGCGTTGATCCAGGGAACTAGTCTGATTGCCATATCTGGAGTCAGGAAGGAATTTTTTTCCCCCAATGTGGAGCTTAGTGTTGCCACATGGTTTTTTTTTGCCTTCCTCTGGATCAACATGTTAGGCTATGGGTTGAACTAGATAGACTTAAAGTCTTCCTTCAACCTTAAAAACTATGTTACTATGTTGCTATGTTACTATTTCTCCCATAGTGCCATCCCCATCTTACACAAGCATGTGTCCCATAACATAATTTGTATTCTGACCAATGCAGTTACTAGGAAGGTCCACTTAATCACTGAAACATGGACAAGCGCTTGTGGACAAGGACAGGGCCTGTTTTGCCTTCACGTGATTGGGCAATGTCATAGAGGTGAAAAAGGAAATGCCCCTAGAGAAGAATCTCTGGTATCACCATTCTGATTGAGACGGAAATTTTAGAATTGGGTGTACTAAAGTTCAGAAGCCAAAACCTCCATAACAGAGAAAGAAAAAAAAAACATTTTAATCAGCATTTCAAACACTTTATGATAATGTGGCACCCCATAGTCCGGTTGCCACGATGGCCTTGCCTCCCTCGGGGGCGGGGGGGTAAGGTCATACTTGGAAGCATGGTAGGGTACCCACACCACAGCACACAACACCTTCCTTATTCCTGACCAGAAAGGGGAGTTCTAACCCGGGTTCAGGGGAGTCTCCCCTTAAAATTCTGGCTGGAGGCGGGGTTAGTCAGTTCAGTTCCTAGGAGGACTGTAGAAGACATCCTGCGGACTGGAGCAGTGTCAGGCTCGTCCAAGGATACTCACTAGCCAGTGTGAGGGACCCATAAGCGAGAGTCTGAAGAAAGGAGAGGAGTAGGCCTGGGGAGAGGTGCCTGTTAATGGTTCACCCCAGAGTGAAGCACAAGAGCCAGACACCGGAGTTCAAAGCTGCAAGGGTGCTCTAGGCCCCACAGCCAAAACCGGAGGATGGGAGATTCCAAGTCTTCTGGCCACCAAAGCACCTGGAGGCACAGCAGCATAGAAGAGACCAGGGACAGTGGTCAGAGAAGCGGTACCCGGGAAGAGCTCAAGCTGCCTGCCATACCGATGAGAGACTGTCCAGCAGTAGTAAAAGGTTGCAGCTTAGCTATAGGCAGCCAGGACCAGCAGGCAGAGGCGCAGCAGGAGGCCTCAGAACCAGCCGGGTGAGAAGAACCTTAACTTGCTTTCAGGCCACCCGGATTACTTGTTGCACAGCTTCTGGATATACACAGTTGCAGTAGAAACTTCACAGAGCAGATTACATGGGATAACAAGCTTTTACTTCTCAGAACATGAGGTAAAGGAAAAATGCACAATCACTTAGTACTGCACCAGGAAGAAATAACAAAACTGAAAGTACAAGAGAGACTTATTCTTTTACAATACAGTAAGAAAGGAAAACTATACATAACATCACCATGTATTGTCAGATCAGCATAAAGTCCTCCTTCACACAAACGAAGTCCACAACTGTTGCACATGCCCCCTCAGAGTAGCGGTGGTTTACCGCCTCCCAGGTTCACCCACCCACTTCCTCGACCACTTCTTCACATGGCTGCCGCACTTCATGTCCTCAGAATTACCAACCCTTATCCTGGGAGACTTTAACATCCACATAAACAGCCCCAATTCCACATCTGCATCCCAGCTCCTATCTCTAACCACGTCACTTGGCCTTTCGCAGCTCTCAATCTCTGAGACACACAAGGATGGTAACACCCTTGACCTGCTCTTTACCCGACTCTGCTCTACCTCCTCCTTTGACAACTCATCTCCTTCTCTCTCTGATCACAACATTCTCTCTTTCACACTCACAAACCCTCACCCATCACAGCATAGTCTAACCTATCACATATTCAGAAATCTACAGGCCATCAACTCTCATATACAGTTAGGGCCAGAAATATTTGGACAGTGACACAATTTTCGCGAGTTGGGCTCTGCATGCCACCACATTGGATTTGAAATGAAACCTCTACAACAGAATTCAAGTGCATATTGTAACATTTAATTTGAAGGGTTGAACAAAAATATCTGATAGAAAATGTAGGAATTGTACACATTTCTTTACAAACACTCCACATTTTAGGAGGTCAAAAGTAATTGGACAAATAAACATAACCCAAACAAAATATTTTTATTTTCAATATTTTGTTGCGAATCCTTTGGAGGCAATCACTGCCTTAAGTCTGGAACCCATGGACATCACCAAACGCTGGGTTTCCTCCTTCTTAATGCTTTGCCAGGCCTTTACAGCCGCAGCCTTCAGGTCTTGCTTGTTTGTGGGTCTTTCCGTCTTAAGTCTGGATTTCAGCAAGTGCAATGCATGCTCAATTGGGTTAAGATCTGGTGATTGACTTGGTCATTGCAGAATGTTCCACTTTTTTGCACTCATGAACTCCTGGGTAGCTTTGGCTGTATGCTTGGGGTCATTGTCCATCTGTACTATGAAGCTATGAAGCGCCGTCCAATCAACTTTGCAGCATTTGGCTGAATCTGGGCTGAAAGTATATCCCGGTACACTTCAGAATTCATCAGGCTACTCTTGTCTGCTGTTATGTCATCAATAAACACAAGTGACCCAGTGCCATTGAAAGCCATGCATGCCCATGCCATCACGTTGCCTCCACCATGTTTTACAGAGGATGTGGTGTGCCTTGGATCATGTGCCGTTCCCTTTCTTCTCCAAACTTTTTTCTTCCCATCATTCTGGTACAGGTTGATCTTTGTCTCATCTGTCCATAGAATACTTTTCCAGAACTGAGCTGGCTTCTTGAGGTGTTTTTCAGCAAATTTAACGCTGGCCTGTCTATTTTTGGAATTGATGAATGGTTTGCATCTAGATGTGAACCCTTTGTATTTACTGTCATGGAGTCTTCTCTTTACTCTTGACTTAGAGACAGATACACCTACTTCACTGAGGGTGTTCTGGACTTCAGTTGATGTTGTGAACGGGTTCTTCTTCACCAAACAAAGTATGTGGCGATCATCCACCACTGTTGACATCCGTGGACGCCCAGGCCTTTTAGAGTTCCCAAGCTCACCAGTCAATTCCTTTTTTCTCAGAATGTACCCAGCTGTTGATTTTGCTACTCCAAGCATGTCTGCTATCTCTCTGATGGATTTTTTCTTTTTTCTCAGCCTCAGGATGTTCTGCTTCACCTCAATTGAGAGTTCCTTTGACCGCATGTTGTCTGGTCACAGCAACAGCTTCCAAATGGAAAACCACACACCTGGAATCCACCCCTGACCTTTTAACTACTTCATTGATTACAGGTTAACGAGGGAGACGCCTTCAGAGTTAATTGCAGCCCTTAGAGTCCATTGTCCAATTACTTTTGGTCCCTTGAAAAAGAGGAGGCTATGCATTACAGAGCTATGATTCCTAAACCCTTTCTCCGATTTGGATGTGGAAACTCTCATATTGCAGCTGGGAGTGTGCACTTTCAGCCCATATTATATATATAATTGTATTTCTGAACATGTTTTTGTAAACAGCTAAAATAACAAAACTTGTGTCACTGTCCAAATATTTCTGGCCCTAACTGTATTCACAGACTCTCTTCTCTCATCACTGTCCCCAATCTCCTCCTTCTCCTGTCCCTCTCTCTGGCTGGGAATTACTTCAATGAGACTCTCTAAAGTACCCTGAACCAAGTAGCACCCCTCACCCTCAAAGCCTCCAAACACAGAGTAAAACAGCCCTGGCTCACATCACAAACTCGATTCCTCCAGCAATGCTCTAGGAGTGCCTATGGAGGAAAATTCGCTCACCAGACGACTTTATCCATTATAAATTCATGCTCAAAACCTACAACTCTACCCTTCACCTCGCCAAGTAGACCTACTTCACCACCCTGGTCCCCTCACAAGCCAACAACTCAAAGAAACTCTTTGACACCTTTCACTCTCTCCTCAGTCCGAAAGTGCAGGCCCCTATCACTGACCTCTGTGCTGGTGATCTGGCCTCTTACTTCACAGAGAAAATAGAAAACATCCGTCAGGAAATCAGCTCCCAACCTTCAAGTGTTGTTACTCCCATCTGTCCCTACATCCCCTCTGGCTAACTCTCCATTTTTGACCCAGTCACAGAAGAAGAAGTCTCCAGGCTCCTCTCATCCTCACGTCCCACTACATGCATCACTGACCCCATTCCCTCACACCTACTCCAGACCCTCTCTCCAGTTGTCACCACTCACTTAACTACAATCTTCAATCTCTCCCTCTCTACTGGCATCTTCCCCTCCTCCTTCAAACACTCTATTATTACTCCACTACTAAAGAAAATGTCCCTTGACCCATCCTGCCCAAATAACTACAGACCTGTCTCCAATCTCCCCTTCATCTCAAAACTCCTGGAGCGCCTGGTCTACACGCGCCTCACCCATTACCTCCCCACTCACTCTATTTTAGATCCATTGCAGTCTGGCTTCCGCCCCTTACACTCTACAGAAACTGCCCTTATCAAAGTGAACAATGGCCTTCTGACACAAAACATAATGGTGACCACTCTCTCCATATCCTTCTTGATCTCTCCGCAGCCTTTGACACTGTTGACCACCATCTCCTACTCTCTATGCTGCACTTCATTGGCATCAAGGACACTGCTCTCTCCTGGTTCTCTTCCTATCTTTCTGACTGCTCTTTCAGTGTATCATTCACTGGCTCCACTTCCTCTCCTCTTCCTCTCACTATTGGGGTCCCTCAGGGTTCAGTCCTTGGACTGCTTCTCTTCGCTCTCTACACAGCCCCGATCAGACAGACCATCAGCAGATTTGGCTTCCAGTACCATCTTTACGCTGATGACACACAACTATACACTTCCTCCCCTGACCTTACTCCTGCTCTAATACAGAACACCAATGACTGTCTAACCGAAGTCTCTAATATCATGTCCGCTCTCTATCTGAAATTCAACCTTTCCAAAACTGAACTTCTTCTGCTCCCACCCTCTACCAACCTCCCTAATCCTGATATTTCCCTCTCGGTGTGCGGCACCACGATAACGCCCAGTCAGCAGGCTCACTGTCTCGGTGTTATGATGGACGCTGATCTCTCCTTCACCCCATATATACAATCTCTCACCCGCTCCTGTTGCTTGCACCTGAAAAATATCTCCAGAATTCGCCCTTTCCTCACCATGGAAACAACTAAAACCCTCACCGTGGCCCTGATTCATTCCCGCCTTGATTACTGTAATTCTTTATTAGCTGGCCTCCCCCACAGTAAGCTCTCCTCTCTCCAGTCTATCCTCAATGCAGCAGCCAGGATCATCAATCTAGCAAACCATTACTCAGATGTTTCTGCTCTATGCCAGTCACTGCATTGGCTACCCGTACACTATAGAATCCAATTCAAACTGTTTGTTGTCACCCACAAAGCTATTCATGGTGCGGCACTTCCCTACCTCTCTACCCTCATCTCTGTCTACCACCTCACCCGTCCCCTTCGCTCTGAATGCGACCTCAGACTAACATCGGCATTAATCCGAACCTCCCATTCTGGACTCCAAGACTTCTCTCGAGCTGCACCAACCCTCTGGAATGCTCTACCCCAAGAAATTAGGACCATCCACAACTTGCATAGCTTCAGACGCTCCCTAAAAACACACCTCTTCAGGGCGGCCTATCCTTCTCCCTAACAGTAGTCATTTAGACATAAGATATTCATTGTTATAAGCTCCTGTACTTTGTGTTACCATCCCGTCTTTGTAAGACGGGATGGTAAGCTCCTTCGAGCAGGGTCACCTTTATTTTTTGCCTTTTTATTGTATTTCCTACGTTGATTCCATGTTTATTGTGTGTAACTGCTGTTCTGTATTTCCTATGTGAGGTAGCGCCAGGATTGCAAGACAGACGGCAGTGAGCCCGGTATCAGTTCATACAGTACCCGGATTTACTCATGAGGCACAGAAGTGGCACAAGCCGCCAGGTTCTGGGATGCAGCCAGGTACAATGCATACATCCACTGTTGAGTAACACACTCCCTTCAGGTTAGGAGTTCTCTCCGGTCGAGGTCGCACTGGGCTCCCGGGTTAGGCCGTGTTGTAACAGCACACAGCCTCTCACAGCCCTGACCTGACTGCTCAGCAGCCTCTTCGGCCTCAGCTCAGGCTGAAGCTCTCCACAGAGAACCCCGCCCTGTCTTCTAACCTAGCATTTAACCCCGTGTCTCCCTCCGGGGAAAACCTACAAGACCTGGAGTTGAGCGTTCCTCTATCCTATATTCCATACCGGGTTCAATACGTGACAGTGCACATTCTGAGGGACACATAGCGCCCCTCGCATATGATCCCCCTTACTGTCTCACACCTACCATTCTGTATCGTATATTTTTCCTATACGTACCACTGTACTGTAAAGCGCTGCGGAATATATTGGCGCTATACAAATAAAGTTTTATTATTATTATTATAAATATCCCAACATTCCTAACATCAACTGTTGATTGTACCCTGGCATCTGCTGCTTCAGTAAAGGTAAAGGAAACTACTCCTGCATGTCTGGCGGTTATTCAGCGCCTTGAGTCCTGCAACGAAACAGCCTACTACCCCCATAGACTTAACGGTTGCCCTGGGGGAACCGCTCCACCCGTGGGGAGTGATAACACCACAGCTGCCCATCCATCAACCCCAGAGGTCCCGCATCACAGCACCGGCCCAATAGCCGGATACCACGAGTGGCATCACGACACCTATCCCTAACTCCTATCCCCCAGAACTTTTCAAAACTGATCCCCAGGTTCATGGAGGCAGGTCTCAACCCATGTGACTCACCCGGAAGCACCCAAACCCCGGTTCCAAGTGCCCCACGGCCCTGGGTGGGTCAGTAACTAAAGCAGTTGCAAGAAAAAATGCAGTTAAAGGGAAGCTGTCATTTAAAAAACACTATGATGTTCACCATGATGATATGGTGTTAATCTTCAGTTTAACAGTGTTCTGATGCCATATCGCCACTGCACTGAGAACCCAGATGCTGGAGGAAATTAACTTTTTACGTCCCAACAGTCTTGAGCTTTCAGTCATGGGCTCACGGCTGGAGCAGCTCCAACAGCTGTAACCACTTCCGTGCACTGATGTAGGACCTTCTGTGTACTGATGCAATGCTCAGCCAGCTTTCAGTCAGTGGTAGGGGTGTGGTTACACATCACTCACTATGCACAAAGTAATGACTGAAACCACACTTCCTGTGACCCTATGACTGACAGCTCGAGGCTGGTGGGAGGAATAATGTTAATTTTCTCCCAGAAGCAAAGCTTTCAGTGCAGTGGCACTAAGAACACTATTAACCTGCAGATTAACCCCTTATCTAGAGGTTAATAGGTTTTTTTTACAACAGGTTCCCTTTAAACGACCTTCTAAATAAACATACAAAGCATGAACACTTAGTTGTCCTGTAAATCTGATCTACTGCTTTGATAAGGAAAGGGAAAGAGGACCTGTTACCCCCTGGTGCATGGCAAACTAAATGCAGCACTGAATGCAGCATGTCTGCTGCATTCAGGGAAGGGGTCTCCCATGTCTCTAGCCCCCATGTAAGCTTTAAAAAAGACTTTAATAACCTTACAGTTAAGTGGTCACTTGGGTGGGATCTTATTAAGAGGTCCTCACTGCTAGCACAGCCCTCCCTGCCTTCTCATTGTGTATTCTGCCCCTTCTATGTGTCTGCCGCTGCCTCCTCTTCTTCTGGGTCTGCCCTCCTCTTCTGCGCCTGCTCTGTGTGACATCAAGAGCAGAAAAGGAGGGCAGACCCAGAATAAGAGAAGGTGATGCGCCCCAGGACCGAGGGGTACTCGGAACCGGGCTGTTTAGCAGTTCTGGGGAGTCACAGGGGTCGAGACCCGGCTTCTGTGACCCTTGGTTCAGTTGTAAAGGCCAGTTCTTGGCTTGTGTAGGAAAAGTGGTGATTTATAAGGGAGTTATTTGTGATTCCAACCGTGGTTTAAGGATATGGGTATGGGAACCTCTGGGATGATGGACGGCAGCTAGGATGGTGGGCTCCCCACGGGTGGAGCGGATCCCTAGGGCAGTGGATGTTGAAGGGAGTAGGACACAGGATGGAGGGTGCACATTAACAGACAGACTAATGGTTTGTTGGTTCCTCAAGTATTTTACTGGTGATACCGACACAGGGACAGACGATATCAATGGGATTCAGCAACCTGGGAACAACTCGGAGTTCTCCTCACCCAGTAAGTTCTGAGGCTTCCCTGCTGCGCTTTCTCCTGTGGGTCCCTGCTGCTGCTTGAAGCTTAGCTGCAGCCCTCTCTCTCCCTCTCTCCTGAACGTGCAGGTATGACAGGCAGCTCAAGTCCTTTATTAGCCCCAGCTCACTGGCTGCTACTCCTGTGTTTTTCACGCTGCTTTGCCTCCGGGCACATGGTGTGGATGGGGAACTTGGAATTCCCCACCCTGCCGGGTCGTTAGACCCTGCACAGCCTCGGACTCCGGTGTCCATTGTCTGGCGCTTACTCCTCTGGGGTAAGCTTGACACCGCTCTGCTCCCCAGATTCTCCTCTCCTTCCACAGACCCTTGCCTACGGGTCACTCAAGTTAAGTCTATCTCTCCCAGGACGAGCGTAGCACTGCTCCAGTCGACCTGATGCCTTTCTCAGTCCTCCTAGGAACTGAGCTAACTAACTCCGCCCCAGACCAGAATTTATAGGGGATCCAACCTTAAACCTGGGTTTAGGTCTCCCCCTTCAGACCTGGAGGCAGAAAGGTGTTGTGTGCTTTGGGTTTTGCTTGGTGTGAAGTCCCTCTGTTGCCGTCAGGTATGACACTACCCCCCGGGGGAGATAATGACATAGTGGCATCCGGACTCTGGGGTGCCACAGAGGTGGCAGCAGACACATAGAGGGGGTGGAACACACAAGGAGAAGGCAGGGAGAGCTGTGCAAGCAGTGAGGACCTCTTAATAAGATCCCACCCAGACGACCTCTTAACTGTAAGGTTTCTAAAGTCTTTTTTAAAGCTTATAGGGGGCTACAGACATGGGGACCCCTTCCTTGAATGCAGCAGACATGCTGCATTCAGTGCTGCATATAGTTTGCCATGCATCAGGGAGGTGACCGGTCCTCTTTAAACTAAACATTAAGGCTAAGTGCCAATGGGCTAAAACTGATGCTGAATTTTTTTCATCAAATCTGCATCCGCTTTCAGCAGCTATTACCAGGGGCGTAACTACAATAGGTGCAGGGGTTGCGATCGCACCCGGGCCCTGCAGCCTAGGGGGGCCCCAAAAGTCCCTTTAGCCTATAGAAAAAGACTAATACTATTAAAGATTTGCAATAATTGGGGGCTCGCATCGGGGCCCCTGGGCCTGAAGTTACGCCACTGGCTATTACGCAGCAAAAGCATTTTGCTTTTCCTGCGAAATATGTGCTTTTTTGATTTATGGTGCTTACCTTGTATACCAGCAGGCAAATCTGGGTTTTGGCTGCATCACACACCAAATTAGTCACATGCCCCCTACTCATATGCCTGTCAACCTACACAAGGTATTTGGCATAAATTAACACCTTGCCTACACAAGGTAAGTGCATAAATTAATTAATTGACATGCTGCTTTTTTTTTACACTGCACAAAAATGTGCCGACATGGGAAAAGCACAGCCAGAGTAACATTGACTTTATTGGCTGGCCAATACAACATGTGCATTTACTGAGCATTTTTACCATACGCAGTAAAAATATGCAGCAAATGCACCCTCGTCAGCACATAACCTTACAATTAAAACTTACACAAGGCTAAATACAGTTTTCTGTGTTGATAATGGCAAAGGATTTGTTAATAATCGAATGTAATATGGATCATCAGAATGCCGTCTGTGTTTGCACAGCAATTAAACTTAATGAACAAGTCAAATAAAAAAAAACGGATCAGATTAATGCATGGTGCAAGTTTTTACACATGAACTGAAATCTGAAGTTCCCCATTCACTTGCATAGAACCATGTGCTGTTCGTGAGTGCGTAGTTTGGCACCTGAACAGCATAAAGACCAAATATTAAGCCCATCTGAAAGAGTGCAAACTGTTGTGTAAAGGATATATGACTTCACCACAGGTCAATTACAATGCAGGTGGTATGACGAAATTCAAAAAATATCATGAATGAACTTGAGTGACAGTAAGCAAAGTGTTAGCAGCGGATTATTCAGGATACTCTCTGTAACAAAATGGACCCCTTTAATGTATAACCTATGAGGATTTCAAATTTATCCAGACAATATTGTATTTTGGTTTGCAAACTTGTAATATGCCACTCATGGGTTACAGAAGATTCCTAGGAGCCTGCTAGTATTTAAAGTGGGTAATGTAATTATCTACCTTGTGATAAGCAACTCATTGTAAATACAAGTCTTGTAGATGACTGGCAGTCATTAGTGTTTAACGTGTATAATATAATTATCTACCTTGTGATGGGCAACTCATTGTTCCTAGAGTCTTGTAGATGACTGGTGATGTTGACCATGTGTAATGTAATCATCTCAACTCTTTGTTTTAGGAAGCTCAGAGGACTTAATCCTCTAAAATTCCTTTGTATTAGTATGGGTATTGCTGCTACTATGTAAATTACTTCAGCCACCATTGTTTGTGGTCAGGATGTTATACTAAATGTCTATACTAAACCCTCCATGACCCTTCTCTGCAAACATCATTTAAATGAACATTATCCAGGCAGCTTGAAAGTGAGCCAATGAAAAGACAGTCTTATTCCACCAATCGTGAAGGACTTCAGCATCAAATGATCGGATTCGGCTGGGATAACAAAGACTGCATGAGGATGCAACCCAGGTTGGGACGATCCAGACACCTGGCTACAGACTTTGCTGTGCTATATTCTAATCTATGGTGAGCCAGCGGAAGGGTGAGACTCTGTTACCTGTTACATTGTTGTGTTTTGCTGGTTATGTGTTATATGCTGTTAACTGTTTAGGGATCCAATAAAGCCTTAATATTGTGTTTCCCTCACCCAGTGTTGTCTGAGTAGTGTTCCGCCCATGGTTAAGGAGCTCGGGCGCTCAGTTTGGGGATAAGCCCTGGTCCAGGCTGTCTTGAGAAAGGCAGCTGGGCCAGCGGACGAGAGCACCCACTGACCCTCGTGTCTCCACACTCTCCAAGTGTGAGACAAAAAAAGCTTGTTTATTCAGCAACAAACAGGAACAAATATAATAAGCTTAATAGATCAGGAATAAATCATTAGTGTGTCTCTATATGTGCAGCATCTGCAGCAGGTTGCTTCTACACAGACACAGGAAACTGAAATAAAGTCACATGCTCTTCCTGTGTGAGCCTCTGGTGGTTATATTTTTGTACTAAATTTATAAACAGCATGCAATTCTAGCAACTAAACAACCATAGACAGGAATGGAGTTGTTACACTAAACATATTCCAACACAAAAGCACCTGCCTTATGACTAAGGCTGAGGTCACACTTGCGTTTTTTTCATGCATTTTTGGAGACCTGCGCATGTAAAAACGCACCCATAGGCCCCCATGTTAAAAAACGCATGCCCTAATAGCAAAAACGCATGTCTAAAGTGCCTTGCGTTTTTGGCATGAGTTTTTGCACTTATGTGATTAGCTGAAATCAAAAACGCATGCAAAAACGCATGGTACATTAGTACCATTTAGTACCATCCAAAAACGCATGCGTTTTCCATAAGGGCCCATGTTAAAAAAACGCATGCACTATTTTTGGGAGCAGATTTAAAAACGCATGCAAAAACGCAGAGTGCCATCAGACACCTTAAAAAACGCATGCTGAAATGAAAAAACGCATGCAGAAACGCATGCTTTTTTTTAAGGCACTAAAAAAACTCATGGCAAGTGTGACCCCAGCCTTAGTTAGGTATGTGCGTGAAGACACCTTGACATATCACACTTTTTTTAAGATTAACAAGTGAAATTTGGTTTTTAGAAAACATTGTTAGCTTGCTTGTGTAATTCCCAGCAGATCCGGCAGATGTCGCTGACTCACTGCATCTGCCGGATCTGGCACGTGATGGCCGACTTGCAGCACGGATCTGGCAAGCTCCACTCATTTTCTATAGGGCTTGCAGCTTGGTGTGGCAAAGTGCAATGTTGCCAAATCCGGCACTGCAAAAAATGCTGCTAGCAGCGTTATTTTTGCACAGCCGCAAGTGTCGGATCTGCCGGATTCAGCAATACTGCACCTGCTGCACCCAACCGCAAACCCCATAGAGAATGAATGGGGCTTGCCTGATCGGTGCCGCAAGTCAGCCGTTACAAGGCAGATCCAGCAGATGCGGCAACATCTGCTGGATCTGCCGGGAATTACACTTTACCGAAGATGTGAAAGCAGCCTTAGTGATGCACATCGCATCATTTAAAACACATTGGGGGCTTTTTAATATCACAAAACGACTTCACAGGTTCCCTTTAAGCTTTAGGGTCAGACGACCTCAGAGCATAATAAATTACTTAAAGGGGTTTTCCCACGAATAAAGTTGATTTTAACGAATAGATCTTGAAATAATAATAATTTCTGCAATTGAATGTGTTTAAAACAAACTTTCCTTTGCTGAGATATTCTTATAAATGTACTCCTACTTTGTACTGTTTCATTTTTATTTCTGACCGTGCACAGAACACGATCTGATCATACCATGTCTCCTGTGCAGGGGAGGACACAGAAGAGTATACAGATATTACACAGGATCACAGCTGACTCTTTTTATGAGGTAAAATATTTCTATTTTCTAGAACATGTTTTACCTCAAAAAAATAATTATTTGTGATCCCATGATGTAATGTCTGTATACTCTATTTCGACCTCCCCTGCCCAGGATCAAACCAATACTCCGTGCACGTCAGAAACAAAAATGAAACTGTACATAGCAAGAGCACATTTATAAGATTATCTCAGCACAGGAACATTCTTTTTAAACACATCCAATTGTGGAAATTATTATTATTCCAAGATCTATTGATTAAGATGAACTTTTCATTTAACTTTGTTCCTGGGAAAACCCCTTTAAATTCAAATAAATTAAATGAATATGAGCGAACCTGACAAATTCCTAGCATGACAGATTTGCTCCTCTCACGTTAGTGTCCCTTTAAAATAAACTGATATATAGCCGGATCTACTGTATTTGATGACTTATGCATAATCTCATTAACATTATATAAAATACAAGCACATTTCCAATATTTTTCTCTGTAGAATAACTGTAAGGCATACATCCACACTCGTACAGTTTTATTATACAGCGCCGTACTCTCCTGCAGGCTGCCTATAAAATATGATTCGGCATATATATATGCAGCACAATAAGCATATAATAACTATAATAAAGAAAAAAGATTGTGTTTACTTTGTGTTATGACAATAGCATTGTGCTGCCACTAAATCTATATCTGCCATCTCCAGCCATAATCTATGAATATTTTAACACATGTGTACTCAGTGGGGTGTATTATCATACTGATATAAATAGAATTAATGAGCAGTCAACCTGCCACATGTCCTGACATATGACGGGGCAGCTACAGCGAGGGAGAATTTTTTTTTTCTGTTTCACATTAAGGTTGGCTTCTATATCTTGATCATTTTCAAGCTGTAACCTGGCTATTGTTTAAATGTGGAGAACAGCCCTTTTCTCAACCAATTATTTGCAATATTACCATACTGAAACACGGCAGAAATCAGAAAAAGGGGGAAAGAACAAAATCCTGGTGCACTCCTTAAGTCTAAAGGACATGAAGTGTTGGAATTGACAGTATGATGTGTTGCGGCTGTACAGAATGGCAGAGCGCTGTGAATAAAGGGCTGCGGTATGGTTTTCGTTACTCTATCACTAAGGGCCGGTGCATATGAGGTTTCATTTAAAATTGATGCTTGAAAGACATTCTGAAGCTGCCAGAATATTACCTGATCTTGCCAAAATTTATAATAGGAAAAATACACTGGGTGTTGGAGAATTTGACATGTAGCTAAAATGTTTTCAAAAAACTAGAGCTTAATTAAAAAAAGTCATCTTTAATTAAAGATATACTTGTTTCTGTTTTTTTTTTTTTAGAAAATAGCGCCATCTATGGTTTGTGGCTGTGTGAGGTAATGCAGCTCTGCCCTTTTTATGTCAACTAGATGTGGACCTGATGCTATCGCATTGGGAGGGTGGTGATGCCACAATGGGACAGGTCTGTGGCACTGAAGGCGGCGGTTGTCTTCCCCCTGTGCGCTGTCTTCTCCCACTGTGTGCTGTCTCCCCTCCCCCCCGTGCTCTTTCCTTTCAGTTGTCTCCCCCGCTGTGTGCTGTCTCTCTCCCCCTGTGCTGTCTTCTCTCATCATGTGCTCTCTCCTTTGAGCTGTCTTCCCCTGTGTGCTCTCCGCCTGTGTGGTGTCTTCTCCCCCCATGAGCTCTCTCCTTTGAACTGTCTCCCTCCTGTGCATTCTCTCTCTGAGCCCTCCATGGTGGCAATGGTTGTGTGTGAGGTCATTTATGGTTGTTGACAGCACCACTGGTGGTACTCGCAAGCGTGTGCAAATATGGTTGCCACCGACACGTGGTATCAGGGCAATATGATGCTGGAAGTGAATAACAAAAGGGACTTCACAATTATGTTAGTAGATGGGGCTGAATGAGGACCTGTCACCTCCCTGGTGCTATGCTAACTGAATGCAGTACTGAACGCAGCATGCCAGAGAGGTAGGTGACAGGTGAGAAATTCATGCTGATAGCACCTTTAGAAATACATTTGCTTTGGAAATTGGTGAGGTATTCAACACATATTTCCCCTGCTTTACCTAAGATAGTTTTATGTTTTTTACTTTTGAACACTGTGGATGAAGCTGCACCTCACAATTCAAAAGGGGCGATGTGCGCACCTTGACTTGGTGTCAACAGACTATTGCTGGGAAGAACCAGATATATAAAAGTTCTCTTTCCCTCTTGAGCCTCGTCCGAGCAACTTATTAGGTTTCTATCCTAGCCCTGTATGTTTGTCCGGGCTGTTGCTCTGGTCAGCCCATATCCAGCACCCAGTCCTGCCTGCAACCAGTTATGTATCTGCTGATGTCCTTGTATCCATCCAACCTGAATCCTGATGTATATCCTGCCTATGTCCTGTCTTGGTACCAGCCTGTTTCCTACACCTGAAGTCTGTGTCCTGCAGTTAGCAGTCTGTGTCCTGCACCTGAGGTCTGTGTACCTGCACCTTCCCTGAATGTATTTCTGCACTTATGCCAGTGCCATGATGTCTGCCTGATCGTCTGTTCTTGATGACTTCTGCCTAAGCCAGAGCCAGATGACGTCTGCCTGATGGCTTTCTTCTATGCCAGCGCCAGATGTTCCTGCCCGATGTCTGTGCCTGATGAAGTCTACCTATGCCAGTGCCAGATGTTGTCTCCCTGATGTCTGTGCCTGATGACTTCTCCCTATGCCAGTTCCAGATAACCTCTGCCTTTCTTCCTCGTCCTGATGTTCTGTGTCTGATGTTCTGTGCCTGAACCTGCTTGTACCCGTGTACTTGTCCCAGTCCTATTTGTGTTCCTGCGCCAGCCCTGTCAGACTCTAGTTCCCGCCCAGTCCATGTCTTGTCACCTCTCTTGCTGTCACCCAGCTCCACTCAGCTGCCACAGTCCTGAAACAGCCCTGAAAGTGGCACCTGTGCCTCCTGTTAGACACTTAGTCAAGCCCCTCCCACTTCAGAGTAAGTGTGGGTCCACCCTGAGGTCCAGTGGGTTTACTCCCTGGACGCTTGCCCCCGTGAGTGTAACATGGAATTAGAAGCAGATTGTCAGCACTGCACTCACGTCTCCTACAATGGCAGTGATGCAAAAAAACAGTAAGTATCTGCAGTGCTGCCCCCTGATGATGCCCTGCTCAAGAGAGGCAATAGAAGCTGTGGGCAGTGAGTGCAGTCCCAGCCTTTTGTGACATCACTTGTGACTGCTTCAAATAACACATTACAGGAAGTGCAGTACAAAAACATGTTTAGGGATTAACTAAGTAGGGAGAAATGTAAATGATTGTGTATTAAAATTAATAACAAAAGTGGTTAGGGTAAAAAGATAGATATTTAGAAAAGACATTTTAGGTACTGGACCACCCCTTTACCGTTGTACTTTGAGATGCCAAAGGTCCCCGAAAATAAATAGTGATGATAAGGAAATAAATATAATGATAACAGTTGGACACGTTTGTTCTTAGACCACACGATTAGAACAAGAAATGCTACATTACAAACGTTATCTTCTAATCATTAATCTGACATTATTCTAACAATTTAAAACCCCTTAAAACCTTGTGTGCATTTCAGCCGCAGACTCATCTAATTTTACTTGCAACGACAGAACTTTAGAGATAATGTATGTCCTTACTTCCCGTCAGTAATGTCATTTCATCCAGAAATCTGTGCCAGCTCCCTGGTTGTAATGGTGTCATCTCACATTTTCTAGACATTTAAAATTTACTTAGAAAGGATCTTGTCCAAAGTCAAAAACTTTTTATTTTTACATGACAATGAAGATTAGTTTTAACAAGTAATATAATTTATATGGTTCTGATTGAGTAAATATATTCATCATCCTATATTCGCACTTCCTATCTATGTGTATTTAGAAGACTTCCATCCGTTTCTAGTAAATTCAAGTGAATTTGATGAATAACCCAAAACTATTAAAACCCAATAGTGTACATACCATGGAAACAAATTTTGCACATCCTTGAGGCCCATCCTTAAAGCCCATCCTTGAGGTCCGTCCTTGAGGTCCATCTTTAAGGTTTATCCTTGAGGTTCATCCTTAAGGTCCAACCTTGAGGTCCATCCTTGAGGCCCATCCTTAAGCCCATCCTTAATGTCCAACTATGAAGTCCATGAGGGTGCGGATAATAAATGGAGGAGACAGGGTTGCAGTTCTTTTTACCTTTACTTGGTGAGCACTCAAGTGAGCCCAGCCAGGTACTGTGCTCCTCCAATGTGCAGCCAGGTTAGACCCCAGGTGATCAGGGTCGTGCCTCCAAGACACCACTCTAAAGCCTGTCCAGGCCATCTCACCATACTGGCTATCCTCCTTCCTGCCTGCTCTCATGGGCAGTGTCCTAATCCAATAGCTGCAGGCCTTGTCGGGTGATGTTCAGAGTCTCCTGGCCCTAGGTCTGTCCACCTTCTTGGCAGGTGTCCATGGTCTTTGGCCACTGTTTCTTCAGACACAGTGGCTTCTGATTTTTTTTGGCTGAGGCTTGCAGCACTTGTACCAGTTTGGGGCCGGTCCCCTTTTGCGACCCAGTCCCTCCACACACCAGTGACTGGTAGTGGATTTGGGCACCACAGGTGTTTCCTCCACTCCCATGCCCCCTAGGACTCCCTTGCTCCGCAGAATGCATCCTGTCTGCTCAACATCCTAATTCCTTCTCTAACTCTCTAACTACTAACCCCTCCTCCTGACCAGAAGATGGGGCCCTCCCTCTCAATTGGGTCCACTAGAATCACCTGGCCCTGATTTGGGATGGTGCTGTGTGCAATTTTCTGTGTCTTGGGATCACAACCCCTCTCACCTGAGAACGGTGACACCACACTTGTGGAGTAGGTGCAGCATCCTGTGGCGACCAGTCTGCAGGGGCGCCATATTTCCCCTTGGCAAAGCACAGCACGTCCGCAGGCTGAAATAGGTACAAGATGTTAAGCGAGCATGCAAAACTTTTTCATGTGCACATTCAACAACATCAACTTCTTCCCTTTATGGGAGGCTCAAACTTAAATGTTGCATATAAAAGCAAATATAAACGTACAAAAGTAGTAAAATAGCAAAAGTTCAAAAAGTGCAAAAGTGATTAACCCGTCCAGGCTATATTTAATTTAGTCCCTAGCCGGGGGGGAGCCTTTTGTCCCTCAACTTAGTGACTGTGGGGGGACCACCTCAACCCCTGAATGTTGTCTCCTGGACATGACTACAAGGAGCGCAGGTCTTTCGTTGGACCAAGTGCTTCGGCCACGCCAGACGGTCGTTTAGTGGTCAAAGATGTAGAGTGCATAGGATTCATGATGCACCCACGATGATGGTTTAAAAAAACAACAAAAAGCACATACAGTTGTGGGCAAAAGTATTGGGACCCCTGCAATTCTGTCAGATAATACTCAGTTTCTTCCTGAAAATGATTGCAATCACAAATTCTTTGGTATTATTATCTTCACTTAATTTGTCTTCAATGAAAAAACACAACAAGAATTGTCCTAAAGCCAAATTGGATCTAATTCCACACCAAACATAAAAAAGGGGGTGGATAAAAGTATTGACACTGTTAGAAAAATCATGTGATGCTTCTCTAATTTGTGTAATTAACAGCACCTGTAACTTACCTGTGGCACCTAACAGGTGTTGGCAATAACTAAATCACACTTGCAGCCAGTTGACATGGATTAAAGTTGACTCAATCTCTGTCCTGTGTCCTTGTGTGTACCACATTGAGTATGGAGAAAAGAAAAAGACCCAAGAACTGTCTGAGGACTTGAGAAACCAAATTGTGAGGAAGCATGAGCAACCTCAAGGCTACAGGTCCATCTCCAAAGACCTGAATGTTCCTGTGTCTACCGTGCGCAGTGTCATCAAGAGTTTAAAGCCCATGGCACTGTGGCTAACCTCCCTAGATGTGGACAGAAAAGAAAAATTGACGAGAGATTTCAAGGCAAGATTGTGCGGATGGTGGATATAGAACCTCGACTAACATCCAAACAAGTTCAAGCTGCCCTGCAGTCCAAGGGTACAACAGTGTCCCGTACTATCCGTCGGCATCTGAATGAAAAGAGACTGTATGGTAGGATACCCAGGAAGTCCCCACTTCTTACCCCAAGATATGAAAAAGCCAGGCTGGAGTTTGCCCAAAACTTACCTGAGAAAGCCTAAAACGTTTTGGAAGAATGTTCTCTGGTCAGATGAGACAAAAGTAGAGCTTTTTGGGCAAAGGCATCAACATAGAGTTTACAGGAGAAAAAAAAGAGGCATTCAAAGAAAAGAACACTGTCCCTACAGTCAAACATGGCGCAGGTTCCCTGGTGTTTTGGGGTTGCTTTGCTGCCTCTGGCACTGGACTGCTTGACCGTGCGCAAGGCATTATGAAGTCTGTAGACTACCAACAAATTTTGCAGCATAATGTAGGGCCCAGTGTGAGAAAGCTGGGTCTCCCTCCGAGGTCATGGTCTTCCAGCAAATGACCCAAAACACACTTCAAAAAGCACTAGAAAATGGTTTGAGAGAAAGCACTGGAGACTTCTAAGGTGGCCAGCAATGTTATTTTGGCTAAAGGTTGTGTAACCAAGTATTAGGCTGAGGGTGCCAATACTTTTGTCTGGCCCATTTTTGGAGTTTTGTGTGAAATGATCAATGTTTTGCTTTTTGTTTCATTCTCTTTTGTGTTTTTTCATTGAAGACAAATTAAATGAAGATAATAATACCAAAGAATTTGTGATTGCAATCATTTTCAGGAAGAAACTGAGTATTATCTAACAGAATTGCAGGGGCGTCAATACTTTTGGCGCCACAACTGTATGAGAGTGCCAACTATTTACATTATAAGCTCCGATTATTCACCATCCAAGAATCCATTTGTCCATGTATAAAATTCACATAAAACAGTTTAACCTTAACTTTCATTGCTTATTCGGCTAACTTACATATTATGAAACGATTTAAAACAATATAAAACGATACTTAGCCATGTATAAACATTCAGGTTACTAAATAACAATTCACATTTTAGCAATGTACTTTCATCTATTTTCTTGGTTGCTTCCAGGGCAACAGGGTAGCGAGTGGCAACCTCCCTGTCCTGGTAACACTTACATTCTGACTCACTTCATCTCCACGCCATAATATACCTCTGCCAAAAGTTGGTCGACAGGGTGACTGCTGTTGAGCTCCCCTTGCCATTCGCGCCATCTCCCGGAGCCCCCTGCACCACTTGCCCAGCGTGGCCAGCTGCAACTTCGGGAGCTGTCCAGCTCAGCTCCTCACCTCCACCTCCGGAGGCCTGCCTCCATTACCAGTAGCAGCTCTTGTGACATCCAGAGCTGGCCTGGTGGACCGGCTTCAGACCTTGCCGACGTGGGGACCTCTTCACTTTGCCCCACCATTGCTCTGCCTCGTGTTTCTTGCAGCTCGGTCTCTCTTCTCTTCCGTCCTGATGTCTACCTTGCGCACATCAGGAGGTGGTGTCTCGGAGTTGATTGGCATGCCCCCTTAGCTCACAGTCAATACAGGGGGTGGGCATTGTTTTTTGTGCTGCTGGCCAGTTTGTCCCATGATGGGCAGCTGGGAGCCTCCCACCGGCCAGCACATGGCATCATGGCACTGCATCCTCCATTATACAAGTCTTTTAAAGCAGTCTCTTTAAACACAGTTCTTTAGGCGCACAGGACCTGCTGTAACCGGGCTACAAAATCCTGTTTGTGATGCCAGTTGTGATGCTCACCAAGACCATGGGGTACTGGGAAACTGGGCCGGTGGTTGCTTGGGAGGTCACAGTGGTGGTGACCCGGCTCCGTGGCCCTGGGTGTGCAGAGAAGGTGAATTATATACAGGGGATATCACAAAGCAATTAGGGGCACACTGATGAGGGGCAACACCCTGAACCAGCTGTCAGTGGATGGATACCTGGACTTGGTATTCCCTTGTCATATCTTTAAATTTGTAACAAGATGGATATTGACTGAAAGGGCCACTTAATATGGTGGTTATGGTGGTCTACTCAAGTAGCCACCCCATGGCTAGATCCTTCCCTGTAGGGATATCTGGCTAGTTCTGTGTTTGAGACTCCTAAATGAGGCTTCACAGACTCTATTTACATATAAAGGGGATAGGTTTGTGACGCCACCTGTGGTTATTCTGGTCAGTGTGACCAGCGCTGACATAGGACCTCTGGGGCCAGTGAAATGACAGCCCGGATGGTACTGCTCCCTACAGGTAGAATGTGGCCCCAGGGATTGTAGTAGAGTCTATAAAGATGGTGATTGGGTTTGTGTAGTGAGGCAGGAGGGTGCGGATAATAACTGGAGGAGACAGGGTTGCAGTTCCTGTTACCTTTACTTGGCGATCACTCAAGTCATCCCAGCCGGGTACTGTGCTCCTCCAATGCACTCCAGGTTAGCCCCAGTTGATCAGGGTCATTCCTCCAAGACACCACTCTAAAGCCTGTCCGGGCCATCTCACCACTCTGGCTATCCTTCTCTCCCGCCTGTGTCTACATGGGCAGTGTCTCAATCCAGTGGTCGCAGGACTTGTCGGGCAATGCTCAGAGTCCCCTGGCCTAGGTATGGCCACCTTCTCGGCGTGTATCCATAGTCTTTGGCCACTGTTCCTGCAGACACAGTGGTCTCTGGTTTTCTGGCTGAGGTGTGCAGCACTTCCACCAGTTCAGAGCCGATCCCCTTCTGTGACCCAGTCCCTCCACACACCAGAGACTGGCAATGGATTCAGGGCATCACGGGTGGTTCCTCCACTCCTGTGACCCCTAGGACTCCCTCACTCCGCAGCATGCATCCTGAATTCTCGACATCCTAACTCCTTCTCTGTCTAACTCTCTAACTGCTAACCCCTCCTCCTGACCAGAAGATCTGGCCCTCCCTCTCCATAGCGTCTGCCTGAATCCCCTGGCCCTGATTTGGGATGAGGTTGTGTGCAATTTTTTGTGTCTCGGGATTACAACCCCTCTCACCTGAGAACGGTGACACCACATCTATGGTGTAGGTGCAGCATCACTCTGGTGACCAGTATGCAGGGGCACCACAGATCCAATTCATCAAAGTGTTTACACCAGTTTGTAACTTTTTGGCATCTGTGTCATGTTAGTTAGAGCTAGGGGGAAACAATGCATGGCAATGTCAATTCCTCCAATTCATAAAATATGCCACCAATTTTTATGGCACTCCATTCCTAGAATGAAGTAGTATTTCTAGTGGGATGCAAGGAGGCACACGCCACTGAGAAGATGCGCTGAATTCACTAAATGGCAAGCATCTCTTAAAAGGAAGGTGCCATAAATCAATTTCAACAATTGAACTATGAGAAGTTTAATGTTTTAAAAATATATATAGAATTTGTTTTATTGGAGTAAAATGCAAGAAATAATTTTAACAGGTTTGAAATTTTCCGCATTTAAACACTAGGGCAAGCAGCTGCTGAAATCTATCATTAAAGCCTAGTGCACTGCTAGATCACATTTCACCTGCAGTTAATCTGGGTGGGATCTGTTTGTTGTGTCAGATGTCTCCTCTCCTCCCCTTCTAGATGTTTACAAAAGGATAAGAGGATGCAGTTTAGGATCACAGTGCAGAGCCATTTTGTTGGTGACTGAAAAGTGATACTGACGTCACCAAGGATGTCTTAAAGCATCGATTTGGATATTTGGTGCTGCTCGCTGTATCATAAGCTGGGGTAAGGGTGCGTTCACACACTGCGTATTTGCTGCATATTTTTACGCAAGTGCTGTTGCCGTTTTTGTAGCCAAAATCAGGAGTGGAACAATCAGAGGAAAAGGCTGATAGAAACAAGTGCTCCACTTCTGTATTTAATCACCCACTGCTGGTTTTAATCGGCCACTCCTGGTTTTGGCTACAAAAACTGCAAGAGCACTCGCGTAAAAATATGCAGCAAATACCCAATGTGTGAACGCACCCTTAGATATGCAAATAGAGTCTGTGGAGCCTCGGTTAGGAGTCTCAAACACAGGACTAGCCAGATATCCCTCCAGGGAAAGGACCCAGCCAAGGGTGGCTCCTTGCGGAGAACACCATAACCACCATGTTAAGTGGCCCTTTTAGTCAATATCCAGCTCTTTTACAAGCTTAGAGATATGACAAGGGAATACCAAGGTCAGGTATCCATCCACAGACAGCTGTTTCGGGTGTTGGCCCTCATCAGTGTGGAGTAGAATTCTGGCTAGGTGGAAGGAAGGCCTAGTAGACCAACATCACAAAGCATTCACTGATCTCAGGGAGACCAGTCAAAGAAAACACTGCGGCAGCTGGCTAAAGCACTCAACACAGTGAATTCCTAAGCGCATTGTCCCCTGGGAATTATGAATTTGCAAATAGAGTCTGTGGAGCCTCAATTAGGAGTCTCAAACACAGGACTAGCCAGATATCCCTCCAGGAAGGACCCAGCCAAGGGTGGCTCCTTGCGGAGAACACCATAACCACCATGTTAAGTGGCCCTTTGAGTCAATATCCAACTCTTTTATGGTACCTTTACACGCAGCCACAGGAAGGTAGAACACGCCAGGCATCGGACACAATTGTGCCTGTTGTCATGAAAACACCTTGAAGTGGCTGCGTGTAAGTCAGTATCTGCAAGACACATGAAGGAAATTCCTGAATTACATGCAGCCACTTCAAAGTGTTTTCATGGCAACAGGCACAATTGTGTCCGATGCCTGGCGGTTTGTACCTTCATGTGGCTGCGTGTAAAGTACCATTACATGCTTAGAGATATGACAAGGTAATACCAAGGCCAGGTATCCATCCACAGACAGCTGTTTCGGGGTGTTGCCCCTCATCAGTGTGAAGTAGGATTCTTGCTAGGTGGAAGCAAGGCCTAGTAGACCAACATCACAAAGCATTCACTGATCTCAGGGAGACCAGTGCAAGAAAACACTGCGGCAGCTGGCTAAAGCGCTCAACACAGTGAATTCCTAGGCGCATTGCCCCTGGGAATTATGAATATGCAAATAGAGTCTGTGGAGCCTCGGTTAGGAGTCTCAAACACAGGACTAGCCAGATATCCCTCCAGGGAAAGGACCCAGCCAAGGGGTGGCTCCTTGCGGAGAACACCATAACCACCATGTTAAGTGCCCTTTTAGTCAATATCCAGCTCTTTTACAAGCTTAGAGATATAACAAGGGAATACCAAGGCCAGGCATCCATCCATAGACAGCGTTTCAGGATGTTGCCCTCATCAGTGTGGAGTAGGATTCTGGCTAGGAATTCACTGTGTTGAGCACTTTAGCCAGCTGCCCGCAGTGTTTTCCTGCTTTGTGAGGCACCCTTAGATACACTTAGAGTAATACACACAGGAATTAGATACAAAGCTCAGTGGAGTGTATCACACCAAATGGCTTAGATACACAGTATCTAATGTATGTAACGTGTGACCCTGGCCTACATCGACTATTACATTACTACTCCCATAGAAGTGGATGGAGCAATGCCACACAGTACACTACTGCTGTCATAGAATTGGATGGAGTGGTGTCAAACATAATACTTAGGGATGAGCGAGTATACTCGTTACTATTCGGTACTTGCCGAATAGTACGGTACTCGGGCTACTCGTTACTCCGCGAGTTTCCTTGTTAATACTCGGTAGGAGTAACGAGTACAATGTAAGTTAATGGGAAGTGCGAGTAATTCCTCAGCTGGACCCTATACAGCAGTCTGGGGGCTGAGGAAAAGGCTGAAATGGGTGCTTGATTGTTTAAAAGCCGGCGGTAAAAACCCACTGGCTTTTAAACAATCATTCAACCTGATCCTCTGCCTCCCATCCCGATCCTTTGCTCCCCCCGCCGAGTCACACCCCGATCCTAAATTAGCATTGAGCGGGGAGCGCAGCACAAGAGAGCGGGGAACGAAGGACCCAGGCGGGGAAGCTGGCGGTGAGAAGACTTCACTGCCGGCTTTCCCTTTCTGTGCTGTTCTCCTTGCTCCATGATGCCCCCTCCCCCCTCCCTGGTTCTGCACTCCCCGCATGATGCTAAATTAGAATTTGGCGGAAATGTGGCAGGGGAAAGCAGGGAGTGGGGAGAGTGCAGCACAGCACAGGAAAGCCGGTGGTGAGGTCTTCTCACTGCCGGCTTTCCCATCGGTTATTTAAAATCAACAGTTGAGGTATCAGCTGATGCTGATCAGCGCTTCATTTGAAGTAGCTACGCGGTGCTGTCAGGGTTCATGTGAGTTCATGCTTGACTGCATGAACTCACATGAACTTTCCCATCAGCATATAAGGACGAAGTGTCGTACAATCCGCGCTGCTACCAAAGGAAGACCAGGACAATGGATCGTCTGGTTGGTAATGTCCCTGAGGAAGGAGCTGGCAGATAGCTCCAAAACGCGTCGGTTAAAGAACCACTTCAACCAGACGATCCATTGTCCTGGTCTTCCTTTGGTAGCAGCGCGGATCGTACAACACTTTGTCCTTATATGCTGATTTCTGACCGCGGTGACCCGTGGATGTGTGGATCCAGCAGCAGCTACTGACTAAGCGTTCATACTGGTTGTGGGTTACACAACCAGATCAGGTGAGCAGGCCCTTGTCGCCATACATATACCTCTATATAATAGAGATAAGACCCTATTGCGCATTTGTCTCATTTCTATAGATTCATGAACTTTCCCATGGCCACCCAGTGCACAGCTCAGCTACATCTCTGGTAGAGGCTCTCATCCAAGCCAGGCCCAGAACCAGGAAACCTGACCCAGCTGTGCAGCGCCCTAGAGAGAGGGACGGAGGCCAGTGGAAGAGGTAGGAAGACAGAAGAAGGGAACAGATCTGAGATCCCTTTAGCCCACCTGGACAATGGAGTCCGAAGCTGCTATTAATCTAGTGGTAGAAAAAAAGCTGGAATGGAAAAGGCACAATCTAGGGTGTTATCAGTATTACAATTGGAAGTGTTCAAAAGGTACACACTCACCTGGCAGGGTTGTGTAAGCCGCAACCACTACAAAAGCGTATTAGAAGGTTGCTGCTGTCTTCCCAAAAAAATTGTGTCAATAAAATCCAAAATAAAAAGAAAGGGAATATTGACAGTGCTACCATATATGACAATCAAAAATTATCCATATAGTGCAATGGACCCCACACTGCCTTCCATATTGTACGATGGGCCCCATATAGTGCACAATATAGTATAATGGCCCCACAATGTGCCCCATACAGTATAATAACCCACATCGTGAGCCATACAATATCATGGCCCCACAGAGTGCTCAATACAGAATAATGGCCCACACATAATCAACATATGGTACAATAACCCCACATAGTGATCAATAATGTATAATGACCTCCACATAGTCAACAAACAGTATAATGGCTCCACATAGTGCTCAGAAGAGTATAATGGCCCCACATAGTGCTCCATACAGTTTAATGGACCCACTTAGTCACCATACAGTAAGATGAGCAGTAGATACACGGATCTGCTATATCAGTTTGCAGTGATATAGCAAAGCTGAGTTAGTGTGTTCAGAGCACAGCAGCATGATGATTTCTCTGCTGAGCTCTGAACATGATGGCAAGGAGCGGTGAACTGTAGCCTTGTATGGTACTGATGATGTCAGGCTGTGACCACCACTCCCCACCACTGATGCTCACCTAATCTGGGACATCCAATCCTGTTATCTCCTGTCCCCACTCCAAGCCTGACAGCTTCTGTCACCACTCGGCTCCCGATGAGCACTGGGCCCCCAGTGGATGCAGAAAACAATATTATATAGCTGCCGGCTATTTATGACCGGATCTGAGGACAGACGCCAGTCAGGACCAATTGAAGCAGCTGTCTGCTGCGAAACGGTCACCGTCGTCCACCCGACGTCCCTGCACCTCCCTCCCCTACTTCACGATTTCCTCATGCAACTTTGTTGGAATCGTTAAATAAACAGAAGATTCAACTATGGTGAGTGCCGTTGGTCTGTTTTCTTTTTTTGCGATATAATTACACTTACCATTAGCGGGTACCACCTGATATTGTGCTATCAATCATTTGGACTGATTCTTACCATGGATAGTGCCCGGTTCTCTTTACCTCTGCGCTTAGAATATATATATTAGAATACTGGTGCAGCACAGCTCCCCTTGGTGCTCAGCAGTCACAGCTCCTCTCCTCCTTGCTGTATAAATATACAAGATAAAGAACTGCAGCACTCTTCTTTTTGAAACAACCGCCTTTATTCGGCCATCAGGTGGGGGTGACAACGTTTCGGGATCCTGTCCCTTTCCCTAGCGAGAAAGGGATAGGATCCCGAAACGTTGTCACCCCCACCTGATGGCCGAATAAAGGCGGTTGTTTCAAAAAGAAGAGTGCTGCAGTTCTTTATCTTGTATATATATATATATATATATATATATATATATATATATATATATATATACTAGCTGTAGTACCCGGCTACGCCCGGGTTAATAAATAACTGCTGTTAGCTATAACAAAATAGAATTTGAATATGTCATATTAATGACCTGTAGGAAAATAGAAGCTGAGCTGTGATTGATTGCTATAGGCAGCCTAATAAATCTCCAGCCAACAGTAAACCCTCCCCCTGGCCGGGCAGTATATGTTACCTCATACATACACATAATAGACAGCTCATGTGACTGACATCTGCCTTAATTCTCTATATGGCACATGTGTTGCACATTAGCTGTTTTTAATCAGATGTTTATGTTTGGAAAATAAAGATAGCACAAATATGAGGCGAGTTGTGTGAGGTGATTTGTGCACATCTGTGTCTGTCTGTGTGGTGTGTGTGTCCCTGGGGTGTGTATGTGTGTGTCCCTGTGGGGGGGGGTATGTGTGGTGTGTGTCTCTGTTGTGTATGTCTCTTTGTGGTGTGTGTGTGTGTGTCCCTGTGCGGTGAGTGCATGTTTCCCTATAGGGTGTGTATGTGTGTGTGTCCCTGTGGGGGGGTCTGTGTGGTGTGTGTGTGTATCTGTGTTGTGTGTGTCTCTTTGTGGTGTGTGTCCCTGTGGGGTGAGTGCATGTGTCCCTATAGGGTGTGCATGTGTGTGTGTCCCTGTGGGGGGGTCTGTGTGGTGTGTGTGTGTATCTGTGTTGTGTGTGTCTCTTTGTGGTGTGTGTCCCTGTGGGGTGAGTGCATGTGTCCCTATAGAGTGTGCATGTGTGTGTGTCCCTGTGGGGGGGGTGTCTGTGTGGGGTGTGTGTGTCTCTGTGTTGTGTGTGTCTCTGTGTGGTGTGTGTCTCTTTGTGGTGTGTGTGTGTCCCTGAGGGGTGAGTGCATGTGTCCTTATAGGGTGTGTATGTGTGTGTGGTCCCTGTGGGGGGGTCTGTGTGGTGTGTGTGTGTCTCTTTGTGGTGTGTGTCCCTGTGGGGTGAGTGTATGTGTCCCTATAGGGTGGCTATGTGTGTGTGTCCCTGTGGGGGGGGGGTCTGTGTTGGTGTGTGTGTCTGTGTCATGTGTGTCTCATTGTGGTGTGTGTGTGTGTGTCCCTGTGGGGTGAGTGCATGTGTCGCTATAGAGTGTGTGTGTGTCCCCTTGGGGGTGTGTGTGTGTCTCTATGTTGTGTGTGTCTCTTTGTGGTGTGTGTGTGTGTTTGTTCGGGTGCGTGGTGAGTATCCAATGTTGGGGCTGCACCTTAGCGACTATACACTTGCTGTTACTCTTTGTATGCGTGTGTTGTGTATACATGTCCCCGTGTGTGGTGAATATCTCATGTTGGGGCCCCACCTTAGTGACTATATGCTGGTATGTGCTGTTAGTCTTTGGTGCTATCATTAAGCCCCTCTCAATCACAACTGTCAACTGGTAACTGTCACTTTTTCCCCATTATGTAGATAGGGGTAAAATTGTTTGGTGAATTGGAATGCGCGGGGTTAAAATGTTGCCTCACAACATAGCCTGTGACGCTCCCGGGGTCCAGACGTAGGACTGTGCAAAATTTTGTATCTATAGCTGACATCTGTCGATTTTCCTCCAACTCTTTTCCATTCAGTTTTTCCCCATTATGTAGATAGGGGCAACATTTTTTGGTGAACTGGAACGCGCAGGGTTAAAATTTCGCCTCACAACATAGACTATGACGCTCCCGGGGTCAAGACGTGCGACTGTGCAAAATTTTGTAGCTATAGCTGGCAGCTGTCGATTTTCCTCCCACACGTTTCCTTTCCCTTTTTCCCCATTATGTAGATAGGGCCAAAATTGTTTGGTGAACTGGAACGCGCGGGGTTAAAATTTCGCCTCACAACATAGCCTATGACGCTCTCAGGGTCCAGACGTGTGACTGTGCAAAATTTTGTCTCTATAGCTGACAGCTGTCGATTTTCCTCCAATATTTTTCCATTCACTTTTTCCCCATTATGTAGATAGGGGCAAAATTGTTTGGAGGAACTGGAACGCGCAGGGTCAAAATTTCGCCTCACAACATAGCCTATGACGCTCCCGGGTCGAGACGTGTGACTGTGCAAAATTTTGTGGCTATAGTTGCGACGGTGTAGATGCCAATCCCGGATATACACACATACACACATTCAGCTTTATATATTAGACTAGCTGTAGTACCCGGCTACGCCCGGGTTAATAAATAACTGCTGTTAGCTATAACAAAATAGAATTTGAATATGTCATATTAATGGCCTGTAGGAAAATAGAAGCTGAGCTGTGATTGATTGCTATAGGCAGCCTAATAAATCTCCAGCCAACAGTAAACCCTCCCCCTGGCCGGGTAGTATATGTTACCTCACACATACACATAATAGACAGCTCATGTGACTGACATCTGCCTTAATTCCCTATATGGCACATGTGTTGCACATTGGCTGTTTTTATATCAGATGTTTATGTTTGGAAAATAAAGATAGCACAAATATGAGGCGAGTTGTGTGAGGTGATTTGTGCACATCTGTGTCTGTCTGTGTGGTGTGTGTGTCCCTGGGGTGTGTATGTGTGTGTCCCTGTGGGATGGGGTCTGTGTGGTGTGTGTCTCTGTTGTGTGTGTCTCTTTGTGTGGTGTGTGTCCCTGTGGGGTAAGTGCATGTGCCCCTATAGGGTGTGTATGTGTGTGTGTGCCCCTGTGTGGGGGTCTGTGGTGTGTGTGCATCTGTGTTGTGTGTGTCTCTTTGTGGTGTGTGTGTGTGTGTCCCTGTGGGGTGAGTGCATGTGTCCCTATAGGGTGTGTATGTGTGTGTGTGTCCCTGTGGGGGGGTGTCTGTGTCGGGTGTGTGTGTCTCTGTGTTGTGTGTGTCCCTTTGTGGTGTGTGTGTGTCCCTGAGGGGTGAGTGCATGTGTCCCTATAGGGTGTGTATGTGTGTGTGTCCCTGTGGGGGGGGTCTGTGTGGTGTGTGTGTGTCTCTTTGTGGTGTGTGTGTCCCTGTGGGGTAAGTGCATGTGCCCCTATATGGTGTGTATGTGTGTGTGCCCCTGTGTGGGGGTCTGTGGTGTGTGTGTATCTTGTTGTGTGTTGTGTCTCTTTGTGGTGTGTGTGTGTGTCCCTGTGGGGTGAGTGCATGTGTCCCTATGTGTGTGTATGTGTGTGTGTGTCTCTGTGGGGGGTGTCTGTGTGGGGTGTGTGTGTCTCTGTGTTGTGTGTGTCCCTTTGTGGTGTGTGTGTGTCCCTGAGGGGTGAGTGCATGTGTCCCTATAGGGTGTGTATGTGTGTGTGTCCCTGTGGGGGTATCTGTGTGGTGTGTGTGTGTCTCTTTGTGGTGTGTGTGTCCCTGTGGGGTGAGTGCATGTGCCCCTATACGGTGTGTATGTGTGTGTGCCCCTGTGTGGGGGTCTGTGGTGTGTGTGTCTCTGTGTTGTGTGTGTCCCTTTGTGGTGTGTGTGTGTCCCTGAGGGGTGAGTGCATGTGTCCCTATAGGGTGTGTATGTGTGTGTATCCCTGTGGGGGTATCTGTGTGCTGTGTGTGTGTCTCTTTGTGGTGTGTGTGTGTCCCTGTGTGGTGAGTGCATGTGTCGCTATAGAGTGTGTGTGTGTCCCCTTGGGGGTGTGTGTGTGTCTTTTCTGGTGTGTGTTTGTTCGGGTGCGTGGTGAGTATCCAATGTTGGGGCTGCACCTTAGCGACTATACACTTGCTGTTACTCTTTGTGTGCGTGTGGTGTGTATACATGTCCCCGTGTGTGGTGAATATCTCATGTTGGGGCCCCACCTTAGTGACTATATGCTGGTATGTGCTGTTAGTCTTTGGCGCTATCATTAAGTCCCTCTCATTCACAACTGTCAACTGGTAACTGTCACTTTTTCCCCATTATGTAGATAGGGGCAAAATTGTTTGGTGAACTGGAACGCGCGGGGTTAAAATTTTGCCTCACAGCATAGCCTATGACGCTCCCGGGGTCCAGACATGTGACTGTGCAAAATTTTGTCTCTATAGCTGACAGCTGTCGATTTTCCTCCCACACGTTTCCTTTCCCTTTTTTCCCATTATGTAGATAGGGGCAAAATTGTTTGGTGAACTGGAATGCGCAGGGTTAAAATTTCGCCTCACAACATAGCCTATGACGCTCCCGGGGTCCAGACGTGTGACTCTGCAAAATTTTGCGGCTGTAGCTGCGATGGTGTAGATGCCAATCCCGGATATACACACATACACACACACATACATACACACATTAAGCTTTATATATTAGATATATATATAGTATATAACAAAAACTGTTAAAACAGTGATTTTAAATTTGTATTAAGATAATTGACTATACAAATAATAATTATTAATACAAAAATAAAAATCTTCACCTTCTCTTTAATGAAATCTGTGCATCCTACGTCAAAGTACCCCTTTACTAAGATTGTTGTGTATAAGAGAAGAGCAGTGTTAATGAATAGGGCCCTAATTTTTTCTCTGAAATATCGCAGCCAGGGTGTGATTCATGATGCCCATGGCTCAGTCAGGAAGACACTTATGATAGTTTCCTTTACTGTAAAAGAAATGATAAAGCCTGATTTGCCCTGTTTCATATGTATCCTAAGTAATATCAACAATAACTACAGCTGAGTCTGTTTAAATGCTATACCCACCACAATATCACCGACTCAGGACAGCGCTCGCCAATATTTGCTTGAGAAGTACTGTTTGAACTCTGGTTGTCATTGCCAGAATTGTAGGCCCAATGTTCATTCGACTAAAAATGTCCGGATTGAGTCAATCTTAGTTTGTTAATTTCAAGTAAATTGAGTCCTGTTCTTTTTTTGACAATGTCGCATGTGCTTTGGTTTATGGTTTGTATCTATGTTCCATGTTCCGAAAATCATGATATCTCTACATCTTTTGGTCTTCTCTTTTGGCAAAGCACCTAGACATCCTTGCAGCTTTGATCCTCGTGCGTCACAAGCATTGCTCATATTCAGGTCAATCATTAGCTCTTCCCCAGTAGCGTGTTGAATGTCTTTCATAGTTTCATAGTTTTTAAAGTTGAAGGTAGACTTTAAGTCCATCTAGTTCAACCCATAGCCTAACATGTTGATCTAGAGGAAGGCAAAAAAAAACCATGTGGCAACACTAAGCTCCACTTTGGGGAAAAAATTTCCTTCCTGACGCCACATACGGCAATAAGACAATTTCGACCTAGGGATGTATCTTCAAGCACTATATCAATTTCCTTTAGTTGAACGCTCCATGAAGTTTTCATGGCATAATACAGAAGGAGTTTGCCAAGCCTTTTGTTCTGCACAGAATTGTGGCACCTGTGAAGGAGACACACCAAATCTGATTTGTATGTAGCCAGTACAATCAACCTCATCATACAACATCCAGCTGTAGACTCTGAGCAGGACTCAGCCTGGCATTTGAATCCTATCCACTAGCAGTGATGGCGAACTCCAGGCCTCGAGTGCCGCACACAGTGCAGGCTTTCAGGATTTCCTTAGAGTTTGAACGTTGGTAATTTGATTGCCAACTGTCAAATGCAATGGAAATCCTGAAAACCCGGACTGTGTGTGGCACTCGAGGCCTGGCGTTCGCCATCACTGCACTAGGGTGTCCATGCTGGCAAGTTACACTGCTGGCAGCATAGCTTTCACATCACTGATGCATGCAAGGCCTGCCATTGCAATTGCAACAAACCAGTACTGTCATGAATGGGGTACCCACCACTAATTGAGACCATAAGGACTTTAGCTAAGACTACTCCCACATACACACATGCACACTTTATTATAAGCCATTTCCAACTTTTTGCAGAAAATGTCTTACCAGTCTCACCTTGTCGTTCCTTTCTACAATACAGTATCTGAACCCTACTTAATGTCCTTTATTTCTGAGATCAGTATAATCCAGGTTCATCCATGAAATCTGCCTCATGGTAAGTGATCAGATGAAACAATATAATGAAATGTTTTATAATCAGCACAAGCTTTAAATCAGCAAAACTCAACTAAGCGAAAAACCTGTGATGATAAGACATTATGGGAAAGTAGGCCATCCATAGACGTCTGTGATTTATAGACTTTGGCCAGGGTCACATTTGCGGTTGGACCCTGGCCTGCCGGATTCCGGTTTCAACTTAGCAATTTTTCCATCACCGCATAGCGTTTCCGCTATGCGGTGCTGGAAACCGCAGTCCCTAGTTACCCGGTGTTTACCTGCACGACCTGTCACACAGGCATCGGCTCGGAGGGCGTTTTACAGCGCCGCACAGGAAACCGTTGCAGACACGATTTCCTGTGCGGCGCTGTAAAACGCCCTCCGAGCCGCTGCCTGTGTGACAGGTCGTGCAGGTAAACACCGGGTAACTAGGGACTGCGGTTTCCAGCACCGCATAGCGGAAACGCTATGCGGTGATGGAAAAATTGCTAAGTTGAAACCGGAATCCGGCAGGCCAGGGTCCAACCGCAAATGTGACCCTGGCCTTTGAATCAGATTTACAGACACAAGTTCTACAGACAAAGAAGCTCAACCAGAGATTTGTTCACAAGCCATGGATATATAGAAACTCGCTACTATATGTTACCTGGGCCAAACCCCACGACTGCAGAGAAATGTAGCACGGCATAAATTACAATGATAAGAAGGAAATACGAGACTGAAGAGCCCAAAGTAAGACTTTGGAAGAAGGATTTTGGTTATCAGTTTTCCGGAGGTCACAGAAAAGCCACATACTTTTTATAAATTGTAGAGTTTAGGGATAATATGAAACATTTTGTAATAGAGCCTGAACCTGCAAACCACAAACTAACATAAAACTGTAGTACTGCAAGGAAGGATTGATAGATGATCAGTGGGACCCACATAACCCTGAGATGTAGTAAGGAGCCTCCAGAAAGCGCTCACATACTTGGACGATGTCTTCAGCACATTTATTTCCAATTCTTATTCAGGACGTTTCTTTCTTCTCATTATTATGACAAACAAAGATCTAGACTAGAGCACTACAGCCCCATTAATCTTTTTTCACTGTTTAAGGCTGGGGTCACAGTACCATTTTTCACATGCTTTTTTGGAGACCTGCGTTTTCAAAAACGCATGTAAAAAACGCACCCATAGGCCCCCATGTTAAAAAATGCATGCCCTAATAGCCAAAAAGCATGTGTGATTGTCCCATGCGTTTTTGGAGCATATCCAAAAACGCATGCGTTTTTCAAAACGCTCAAAAAAATACTACAAGCACTATTTTTAGGTGCAGATTCAAAAACGCAGCCAAAAACGCAGGGAGCCATCACACACCTTACAAAACTCATGCTGACATGAAAAAAAGCATGAGTTTTGTTAAATCACTTAAAAAAACGCATGGCAACTGTGACCACAGCCTAAGTCACATTTCCTTATCTTTTTGTGGTATCTGTTGTCATTTGTCTTTGTTTTGTTTCTTCGTAAATTTTGTGCAAAGTTAAAGATGCTTTATATTTTTGTCTTTGACCTTTTTGTAACTCTTTATCTCAAAAATGTTTATCAAAAAGTGTGCCAAAATGTCTGGCGTACATAAAATCACTACGGGGGGGGAGGGATGGAACTGGAGTATATTGGCAACAAATGTTGTGTCTTTTTATAGGGTCGTAATTGATGAATCAGGTAAAAACATCTGGAAAATGTAAACACCAATCACAAAGGTAAACATAAAAAAAAAAGCGAACGCATAGAAAATGGATAATAAGGAGCAAATTCAAAGAAGCATAAGGCAAAAATGAAAAACAGGCAAAAAACAACAAAAAAGGCACAAATTCAACGCTGAATTAGGCAGGCCCTATGTGTTGAGCACTATGATACCACAATTAATTGTGACCAATAACTGACTAAACTCGGTTAGGCTGGGGTTCCACATAAGCCCTCAGTCCGTTTTTGGCTTCAGTTTTCTCATTTTTTTTTTCTAAGTCCAAAAACTGACAGAAAACGGATTGGATGTAATAAACACCCTGTCTGTTTTTCTCTGGAGCTCCAAACATTGCCCTGTCCGTTTTTGAGTTAAAAACGTTGCTAGCAATGTTTTTGGCATCAGTTAAAAAACGCATGCGTTTTCATGCGTTTTTTTTAACATGCGGCCCTATGGGAAACGCATGCGCGAACGCATGGCATATGCGCACTTGCATTTGCGCATGCGTTCGCGCATGCGTTTTTTTAATGAAAAGTCCAAAAACGTTCAGGAGTGCAGGAGGCTCAAAAAGCACCCAGAAAAAAACGGATTGGTGATGAAAATCACTTCCAAAAACGGATTTCTATGTGTGACCACAGCCTTACATTGATAAATTCAATGTTATCTGCTGCATCTGAATGTTTATTGTCTTTTAGTTGCTTTGTAGAAATGAGCTTAAAGATTTGCAATACACCAGGTCTGGTGTCCTCTCAGATACTCTGTGGTCACTTGACCAAGGCATGGTAAGTTGCTGCCAGACCTCAGTCAAAAGTTGAATTCTAATATGCTTGGAGCCACTTGTAGCCATCATGCTCCCATAACTTCATGAGGTTGCAGCATGACACTTGTCAAGACATCCATGAGGCATAGTAACAGTGCCTTAGGCTGTGGTCACAGTTGCCATGCGTTTTTTTAAGTGATTTAACAAAACTCATGCTTTTTTTCATGTCAGCATGACTTTTGTAAGGTGTGTGATGGCTCCCTGCGTTTTTGGGTGCGTTTTTGAATCTGCACCTAAAAATAGTGCTTGTAGTATTTTTTTGAGCGTTTTGAAAAACGCATGCGTTTTTATAACATGGGTTCCTATGGGAAATGCATGCAAAAACGCATGTACAATTAGTACCTTTTAGTGCCATTCAAAAACGCATGCGTTTCCCATAGGAGCCCATGTTAAAAAAACGCATGCGTTTCCGGAAACGTATGCGTTTTTTTAACATGGGCTCCTATGGGAAACGCATGCGTTTTTGAATGGCACTAATTGTACATGCGTTTTTGCATGCGTTTTCCATAAGGCCCCTTATTAAAAAACGCATGCGTTTTTGGATATGCTCCAAAAACGCATGGGCAGTCACACATGCTTTTTGGCTATTAGGGCATGCGTTTTTTAACATGGGGGTCTATGGGTGCGTTTTTTACATGCGTTTTTGAAAACGCAGGTCTCCAAAAACGCATGTGAAAAATGGTACTGTGACCACAGCCGTACTCTATGTAACACCATTGTGAGGGTTTAGTAATATAAGGATGACCCTACAATGCTCATATTCAAGTGACGGCCAAGGAGCCTAAGGCTGTGGTCACAGTTGCCATGCGTTTTTTTAATTGATTTAACAAAACTCATGCTTTTTTTCATGTCAGCATGACTTTTGTAAGGTGTGTGATGGCTCCCTGCGTTTTTGGGTGCGTTTTTGAATCTGCACCTAAAAATAGTGCTTGTAGTATTTTTTTGAGCGTTTTGAAAAATGGTACTGTGACCACAGCCTAAGACTTTCAAAAAACTTAAAATGTCCTAATAAACATCTCTCCAGGGAAAATATGGCATACGCAAGAGAAGGTCCACTATCTGGCACATCGAACTGTCACGCGTGGAGCAGAAGAGGGGAATAGAGCAAGAACGGATAACGGGTAAGGACTACTGGGAGGCTAGTCTGGCCCTGGACTCAGGATCCCTGACTAGGCCTGTGTCCGAAGGTACCTCTAAAGGTGAGGAGGTTTGGGCCACCACCCTATCACTCAACTCCTCAACCTGCTCTCAGCTAAGAGGCCCTACCTCTACCCACAGACCAGGAAAAAGACAGCTCTCAAAGTGAAGGGAATAGTAGCTGCTCCACCAGCACATCTGCGCAACATAGGTACTAGATGAGAAATGAACTCTATCAGTGACATCTGGTGGAGAGCAAAACTATTTAAGATTGAGGGGGTGGAGAGCGGAAAGCTCAGACACACCTCTCCACCTCCACCTGAGCTATGACTCACTCCCCACCTACAGAGCCGCCCACCACAGTCTATATAGAAGGCAAACAGTGCAAACATTTCAATAAAACCCAATTGAGAAAAAAATATTTTTAGCCTCTGATACATGCATTTAATAAGAAAACTGATGAGACAATCACTGGAGCCAATGGTAAGGAAGACTCAACAGCAACTAGGGGTGCAAGGCGCCAATTTTGTTTCACGTTGACTGCTGTTGAACTATTTGGAGGTTTTTCTAGGTTTTTCCTATTTTAATGCATCTTTTCTCTTCTGTCTGACATCTGTACCTGACCACCTGGACTTGTAACCTGACTATCACCAGGCTGCGTTTTCAACATATATCATTATAAGTGTTTCTCTAGTTCTTTAAGGAAGCGGTGTTTATTTCAATACATTTCAAGGCTGCCCCAGCGTCTTCTTCAGGTTTCACCAAATTTGGTGTATTCCTGAAGAAGAGGCTGGCACCGCCTTGAAATGCGTTGAAATAAACACCGCTTTCCTAAAGATGTTGGTCAATCTTCATTCACACACAGCAGCGCGGATCGTCTTTATTACCTCATCCCTGTGATTTGTGGTTTGTGCACGGCCATCCACATGGAATGGTGAATACAGTAGCAGCTGTATAAGGCGTTTACACTGGTTGTGGGTCACACAACCGAGCAAGGTGAGCAGTAAATTGCACTGTATTTGATCATAATAAGGAGATAAGACCCTATTGCGCCCTTGTCTGCCCCGTTTTAGGCGATTTCTCTAGTTCAGGTAGTTTAATACCACCTCTTCCTTGAATCAGGTCTACTGGTCCCCATCTCTTGTGTGGACACAACTCAAGTGGAGTGGCTTGCTTCATGCATGTTTTTAGCACTGGTGGACACAGACAGAAAAGAGCCCCTGTGCAAGTAGAATATATGGGTCCTTTTTCCACCTAAGAGCTCATCATAATGCACAATTACACCTGTTTTGGAGGTAAAAAATGGGCCCCTTCACCTCTTGGGCACATGTGCGACTGCACAGGCTGCACCAATGACATGTCCTCCCTTGGTCTGTAGTAGCCTATTCAAGTTGACAGATTGATATCAAGGTACTCCGATTTTCCTCCAACTTTCCAAAAACATACTAATAACGCCTTATGAAACCCGTGCAACATCTGTACAGAGCTGCGGAATATGTTGGAGCTACCTAGGCATCAGGGCGAAATTTTATTTGCTTGAATTCGTAAAACTGATTCCCATAGTGTTATAATATTCTTTTCAAAAAATATTTATCACAACTATTTACAGCAAGGCAAATCCTTTCCATTTCCATGATTTGTTGGAGCATATAACAGCATGATAGACTGCTAACTATAATTGGTTAGAAAATTGACTTACATTTAATGATACGGTCTCGGGTTGCACTTGACTGTCTCAGAAATGACAGATGAAATATGAAGAGTAATTACAGATAAGGAAACAAGAGGAGGATGCTGAAGGTAGAACGGCTGAGCTTGCAGCAACATAGCTAGGAGGAGGAAGACATAAGATGGTGACATTGATTAAATATTTCAGGACTACAGTCACAATGTATCATAGGGTGCCGAGAGTTCACAACTAAGCAAAGCATGGAAGGAAATAAAAAGGAAAGAGAGATTCATAGTAGACAGGTTATTAACGATACAACAGTAGTTGGAGAAAGACTCACAATAATAACAGTAGTATGTGCAGAGTGCAGGTAATTCCACAAAAACATTTTTTACACGCCGCAATATTTTGTGGCGATATGAGGCGATCTAACGTGCCCGTGCATGTTTTTCATGGTCGCCTCAGATCACCGATGGCGCCATTACACGCTGCAATTTCAGCCTCAACCTAAGGCGATGTGTCGCCCCGGAAATCGCCTACCCCACAGCGGAACCAATCCGGTGGACTTCCCTCACCGCTTCACACAATCCCCAAAGGAATGTGGACGTACATGTTCAGCGCAGCGTGAACATAGGCGTGGCAGACTGGTTTACACCGCGCCCCAAACACGCTGATTCGACAACGCAGTAGCGTTATGATTGGGCAGCCTGCGCTGGAAGGCTGGCTAATACATGATGCCATTGCCATTGTGTGGTGGTGAATGGACAGCTGATCAAATATGGCGCAGTGTCAAGTGACAGCCAATGGGAACACAGTAGCCCACACCAATCATTTCAGATGGGGCGCAGACTCCAGCACGCTGTGGTACGCCTACAGGAAATCAATAGGCAACACTGATTCCATCACTATCGCCCTATCACATGCCAAAAGCCGGAAATCTCGACTTCATGATTGCCTCTGATTTTGGAGCACTGAAATCAGAACCAGGCGATATTTTATCGTCGCCAAATTCCCCAATTACATGACGCAACTGGGAGGCAATTTGACAGCGATAGTTTCAGGACGACATAACGCTGTCAGGATACCCACAAAATATTGTGGCGTGTAAAGGTACCCTTACACTGGCAACAGTTATGTTGGCTTTTGGGGATATGTAGGCATTTAAGCCTTTACTAATCCAAGGATAATAATTTATAAGATCTTGGATTCCCTCAGGGGCAGATCTAGACACAGATAGAAAAGGGACCACTGATAAATCTATGTAGCTGGATAGGGGCCCAAGAGGTAAGGGGGCCCATTAGCATGTCCAAAATAGGGGGTATTGTGCACAATGATGAGCTATTGGAATGCAAAGGTCTCATAAATTGTACTTGCACAGGGGTCCTCTCCTGTGTCCGCTCCTGGATCTACTTATTCCAGGAAATTGAATAAATAATTCCCAAATATCATGTTTCATAATGTACTAATTTAATCAGCGTTACCTTTGTCTCCTACCAGTGCAGGAATGTGCATGCACCAAAGGAGAACTCCCTCTCCTCCGACGCTTCACGCTGCCTGTAGACATGATGTCAGTGGAAACATCAGCTCAGAGGAGAAGACAAGGGACGTGTAGGAACCTGTATGGGACATCGTAGAAAGTGGATTAAATACAGATAGTTATTGGTGTAAGATTATTGCTGCAAGGTAATTAGAAAACACTTTTTTGACCAAATAAATCATAGCGATTTACTCAACTCCTTGAAGCAGGTCTGCCGTGAGATTTCACACTATAAATTAAATACAGGAAAAACTTTCGAAGAAAAATGTTACACTGACAACACTTATAAAAACTAGACCTTTTATTATAAATCTATTAAGAAACAGCTCCGCTGGTATATACAAGTCATATCTGACGTGTTTCTGGCATAAACCGCCCTTAGCTATAGACATATTATCGTGGGCATGGTACACTCTACTTAAAACCACAATCAACCAATAAGAAACCGGAACAAATTACATGCTTCATTTCATCATCATAAAAAACACCCTATAATATGTACAGATTTTGAACATAATAACATTGTATTATTATGGAAATTCATTATGTTAGGTTTAATGTGCACAAAGGGTGTGAATTTAAGAATGAGAGCAACATTATGAAAAAAAGTGACAGAAGGCACAAAAATAAGAATATCAACCACTCCTTGAAGAAAGTAAAAAAAACAAACAAACAAAGGAATCTACTTGAGAATTTTAGAAATTCTAAAAAAGGCAAATCTAATGATGACAACAGTCGTAGGATGTTTTGTACCTTGTACAATTGTCAATACAATGAAATAATTAATTATTAAAGGGAACTTGTCACCTTGATCTACCTGTCTAACCTATCACTAGCTGTCCCTGCATCTTCCTAGCTGATCACTAACTATCCCTGTCTCACCTAAAAGGGCCCTATAAAGATGAAGAAAAAGAGTGTTATACTGGTACATTTAGTCTGGTTCCATAGTCTGCGGTGGGCGGGCTCCGGGGCTCCATTCCTCCTCCTTGCTTGCTTACAGCATGCCCCGCTGGGCGTCATCAATCCATCCCTTGATCTCCTCCTCATTTGAAAATTCCCGCCTCTTCTGATGTATATGCACGGGCTGAAACGTCATATCGGGCCCGGTGCATTGTGGGGGCTGATCACGTGATACGACTCGGCTTCAATATGCACACTGCGCATGCACTGGAGCCGGGCCGTACCACGTGACCAGTTCCCACAATAATGGTAATGATACTCCTGAATAGGTATTATTATGTTTATCTAAACATTTTACAGCCATACACAAAGGTGATTTAAAAAGTCTGTAGTGCTATGGTATTGAAAGAACTACTGGCCCTATATGGAGTGGGGATTGGCAAATAAGGTGCTCACAGGGGAAATGTATTGGATCCTAAGATTGAACACTATACAAATTAATAGCATACATTTCCGCAGTGATATGTTATATTAAAAATCTGCATATATTATAGGATGTCATGTATGATGATGAAATGAAGCATGTAATTTGTTCCTGTCTCTTATTGGTTGATTGTGGTTTTAAACGTAGTGTAACATGGGCTACATCAATACCTCCATGACTAAAGGCCACATCATACACTTCAATATCGTTAACGATCGCACAAGCGATCTCCCATGAACGAGATCGTTTGGTCAATCTCTCGAGATCGTTGGTGAGATGTCGCACGTCTAGATATCGTGAACGAGGCGCCAACAATGTGGCGAGCAGCTATTGTTCGCACAACCCAGGAATGATACTTGTTCAATGTTGTGAATAGGCGGAGTCGTTCACAAAATCATTATCGCGGTGTCACACGCAACGATGCAGCAGGTTGAATGCTGGTTAATTGAACGACACATGACAAATTTGAGGTCAAGATCTGAAATCTGTGATGAGCGATCAAATGATTTTTCGAGAAAAGATCATTTGGTTACACACAACGATGCACAAACGATATCGTTTCAGCGATTAAAAAACAGTGACGTTTCAGTGATATCGTTAACGATATCGAAGCGTGTGACGTGGCCTTCAGGGTAGTTTGAAACTCCGGAATTGCGTCAGAGATGACTTGTATATACTAGCAGAGCTATTTTTAATGGATTCATAGTAAAGGATCTAGTTTTGATAAGTGGATGAATTCATTTTTCTTTAAACGTTTTTGCTGTATGGGAAGCAGGCAAGCATGCGATGAGATTACTGGGAAATACTTTTGCAAGTAGGTAGTTCATACCTATCATATTTGTACCATAAATTACATACTTTACTAAAGAGATCTCTTAAACTTGATCAAAGTTAAGCGACCGCCTGGATGTTCAAGTTCGGTTGCTACCTGTTCGGTACTCACGTGTGACCTCGTACGTCTATGAAAGTCACTGTTTTGCTCTACGCCCACATACAGCCAGCCATAAGCAAAAGACTGCTGTGGGTGGGGTTTTTAACTTTTTTTAAATTTTCATCCACATTACGGACGATGACGCAGGATTTAACCCCAGTGTGAGACGATCAAACACTGCCAGTGACTCTCACTGTCCAGAGCATAGTGATCCCGGTTCTAGCACATAGAAAGACAAAATTCTCTCAAACTCCAGCCCTCTAGACTTAAGAATGCTGTACTTACTTTCAGAACCTATGCCAGAATCATGTTGAGCATTTTATGACTACAACTGTAGAGTGAGAGATGTCATGGTTCCAAGTATCTGCCCACACAGCCTGATTGACAGATGCAGTTTGTACTGAGCAGTAAGCAAACCAAAGAAATGAGTTGCAGCATATGTTGGTATAAGTGCATTGCATAGGTGCATGCTTACTCTGGCCATTAACAGACATAACTTAGGATAAAAACAATATGAGTGCTATGATAACAGATGGAACAGCACTCACCGGTCAGGATTTACAAAATGGGGGTCATGTGTTGTGCTTGGAAATAGAGCGAGGTTTCAAACTCCGGCACTTAGATGTCGGCATTTGACCTGCACTTGGGGGTCCGCAACCCTAAAGGTACCTTTACACGCCGCTACAACAGGATGGATACAACCCGCTACTTCACGTGCACGAGCACGGCCAAACGGTTACAAACGGGAAACGCACCACCTTTACACGCCGCCATAAGGTGCGCTACACTATGTTACATCTACAGCTAGATACATCGCCGGGTGTCTCAAGTAGCCATCTGTAGCTTACCTTACCTCATTTACACACCGCTACAACAAGCTAATATGGGCGGACCTGGTGCAGCAGGGACAGCACATAGGCGTGCCACAATTGTGGAGTACGAGACGTCCGTACGCTGATAGGACAAAGCAATAACATGATGATTGGGCAGGCATCGCAGGAGGCTGTTTAATACATGACGCTCGAGCAATTGTGTAGTGTGACTGGTCAGCTCCTTAAATATGCCTCCCTATGCAGTGACTACCAATCGTCATGCAGGAGCTTCCTCCAATGATCGCTGAAGGGGCGCTGTATCCCAAGCCTGTGTCACGCCCCAGCTACATACCAGGTACATCGCCTGGTGTATAGACATCCCTTCTGTAGCTTCTTTACACGCCGATACAGCTTGCTGCAATCGGCTTTGTAGCCACCTGTTTCAGAGCAGTGCTCGGAAACAGATGTATCTGTTGCCGGCTGCCTCCTACCGTCTTCACACGCCGCTACTACGGGCTATATTGACGACGCAAGCTACAATCGTAGCCTGTAGCGGGTTGTATCCATCCTGTTGTAGCGGCGTGTAAAGGTACCTTTAGGGTACCTTTACACGCGGCTACATTTCTTAGGGTGGCTACAGGTAACTTACTGGTTGCAGTGAAATCATGGAAAGATTATTCCATTTGTACACAGCAACAAGATAGAACCTTGTCTCCATGATTTCACTGCAACCAGTAAGTTACCTGTAGCCACCCTAGAAATGTAGCCGCGTGTAAAGGTACCCTTAGGAATGAATTGGCAGCGTTAATGCAGCCTTACCTTTACGGTAACACTGCATTACTGCTGCCAAATTCTATCATTTTAACGGAACCCTTTGAAAGAAATACAAAACGATAGTGTGACCCTAGCCTAAGTGGCTTAAACGCCTTTTTAATCAAAATAGTGTCAACTTAGTACCCCATGGTATTTCCATGTATTATTAATATTTCATTTTTATTTACTTAATACAAGGTATTTGCTAATTGTTTTTTTATCCTTCTTTTTGTACTGAGCAGTGTGAGATCTAGTTGAAATGTACTCAGCTTGTATTGTGAAATCTGGTGCGTCAGATCCGCTTTAAACAAATGGTGCAAAGCATTAGAAAAAAAATCAGACGAACAGCAGTATAAGGCTATGCCCACTGTGCGTTTTTGGTGCGTTTTTTGCTGCATTTCTTCAGAAAACGCAGCACCAACAACTTTGTAATGAAAGTCTATGTGATTTTACAAGAGCTTTTTTGGGTGCTGGGTTTTTGTATCAGAAATTGGCAGCGTTTTTTTTATGTCCCTGCAATTAACTTGTCTGTTTTTGGGCTGAACTTTTCCCATAAACTCCCTTCTAAATCCCAAAAAAGCTTCACAAATCAATAGGTATTCCCACAGTCCACTTGTGAGGCTTTTTTAAAGCGATTTCTACACCACAAACGCTGCAATACTCACCCTCCACAAGGATCCCACGGCTATACCCGGTGATTACTTCATTCCCGGTATCGGGAGAAGCTGCGTGAGTGACTTGAGGACCTTTTGCCGCCCCAAGTGACAGGTTACTCAACCTGTCACATTGCCAGCCTCTGATTGGACGAAATCTACAGGTCCTTCTGCTTCCTGGGAAGAAGACATCACTGGTCACCGTTAGCTCACCATAGGGTGGGAAACTGTGCCTGTCTGTGTCTGTGTGTGTCAGTCTGTCTTTGTCTGTCTTTGTATGTGTCTGTCTGTCTGTGTGTGTGCACTTATTTGTGCTTCGAGTTTGTGCTGCTTTTGTTTATAGCTCACAAACGCAGCACAAAAAGTAAGCATAGCCTAAGCCTTATTGGAAACATATATTTTTTCAACGCAAGTATAGGACAATGGTACAATTTTTACGAAGGATAAATCCAAGTCTTTATTAGACATTATTTTTACTTGTGTTTGTATTCTTTGTCTTACTATAATAGAAAAAAAAGAAAATGAAAGATTGTTACTTTATGTTTTTTTAAATATTCCTTTGTCCTTCTTTTCCAATAATACATGATTTATAACCCAACCTGGTAATGATCCATCAACAAGTATTTAAAATTATTTAATCAGAAAGCCATATAAATCATCCAACAGTTAATACAACTCAAAAATTATATATATTATATACATATTTTAATTCTAAACCAAGCACTTAGAGATAAGAAAAAAAAGGAATCGCCACAAAGTCTATGTTTTTTTTCCAAGACAGTATTAAAATGTTCACCAAATAAATAACTTGCATCTAAAATGTGAAGCATTTATGGCTTCGAGAAGAATAATTTGAGTTCACAGAAAGGTTTTCTCTTCAAAAGGTCAAAAGTAGCATTTCCTTTAAGGTTTCATGTCATCACCTAATGAAATTAACTGTGGCAAACACTATTAAAATGCTACGTGATAATGTAGAGCACACTGACAAAGTGGGCTAGTAAATAAAACCTGAATATTCAAGTTTTTCCAGCTTTATGCAGACGAGATGAGAACGAATTTATCTGGCATGATTAATTGGGTTATGTCTTATCGACGCCGGTTAATAAAATATTTTAACATAAAATTTTGTTTTTATTTTTCATAAATTTACATTTTTTTATTTATTTGTGTTTTTTTTTTATTATTTTATTTTAACATGATTTTATTTTTTTAAATTTATCTTTATGTTGTTTTTGTTGTCAATTTGTTATTATTTTTTTATTATTTAGTTTACTCATTTACGTGGGAGGTGGGTTGTCAAGCAATATTATTGGTGAACTATATTGAAGGTCGTTGGCATTAATTAGGCTGGCTTCACACCACGGTTTCAGGGATCCGGGGCTGTCCGGTTTGAACGGGACAGCCCTGGATCCGATATAGGCCCCATAGTATTCCTATGGGGCCAGATGGCAGTGATTTGCCATCCGATTCCCAGCTGTCAGGGGGGATCCAGCAGAATTTGTTATTTTTTCCCGGATAAAAAAAAACGCAGCTTGCAGCGTTTTTGTGTCCAGGGACAAAATCTGACAAAATCGGATATTCCCGGATCCTCCAGGGTCTGGTGCGATCCGGCACCCCCCTAACATGGGAGTCTATGGTCGCCGGATCGCACCAGATCTGACAGAAAATCTGATCCATCTCCCGGGTGCTGAAGTTCAGCACCTGGGGAGCTCCCGGCTGACATTTCAGAACTGCGACTAGCTCCCCGCTTGGCACGATTTAGAAGTTTCAGGACCTTGACTGCGGCATCAGCGCGCACTGATGATTCTGGCAGAAAACAGAATCGGAGTGCATATTTGCCCTCCGGTTGTGTTTGTCTGGACCTGTCAGGCTGTGTCCGGTGCATCCAGAAAAACATCGGACACAGCCTGAGAGCAAAAAACAGTGGTGTGAAACCAGCCTGAATGTATGCTTTTACTTATGTTTCGGAGTTACATTTTATTGACCATCATTATTAATGCAATTTTTGTTTTGTTTTATGTTTTTTTTAAATATACATTTTTCCAAAATTCATCCTTTTTTTTCAGCTTATATTTCATAATATTTGTATTCTAACTTAATTTTAGTTGTTTTAATTTATTAAATATTTATGTTGCTCTTAGTTATGAATTTTGTATTATTTTTTATTATTTACGTATTTTTTCTACTCACTTAGTGGAGGGTGGGTCGTCAAGCAATACGATTGGTCAACTATATTGAAGGTTAATTGTATTAATTAATGTATGTTTCACTTATATTTAGGAAGTTCCATTTCATTGACCATTATTAGTTAAAGAAAGAAACTCAGTAATCAATGTCAAACACAGTCTGGCACCTCTTATAACCACCTCATAAATTATTTTTCAACATTCTCTGGCCCTTTAACAATACTCGCTAACCGCAACATTTTTTTTATACATTCACATCCCAATAATGCGGTTTGTTTGATTGGCAAACATATCGGTCTTTTGATTACTAGTCGTAGACGGCGTGGTTACATAGCCTAACGCTGTACACGGAACGGAAATTGTATGGGAATAATTAGGTAAAAAAAAAGACATTATTATATCATTTCTATTGGGGTGGTTGGTGTACCACAAAGCCAATATGATATATTTGTGTAGGAAATGTCTTAAACTAAAAAACATAACATATGGTATGAATAAGACTTGAAGATTTTCTCGAGTAAATAATAAAAAATAAATGAAAAGCAATTAAAGTGTTTTACATTAAAAGCCACCATCTTAGCATTCATTCCAGTTGACAAATTTGTAAAGATTTGTCAAAGCACATTAACATTATCAGGATGAGAGTTTTTAATTTCACCTATGTCGTTTGTTGGTTTTGGCACTTTTTCATATAGGTGTGTTATACTAGTGACAAGGTGCCAGTCATCCAAGCTGTGAGATGCCAACCTAGTCTGTTCATGGCTGAAGCAATTTACACTTGGCTGAACACCTTTCATCGGGAAATCACTCGAATACCTGCAGACTTACTAGAAATGAGGTAGTACTAGAACTGTTACTTGTGCTTTTTATATCTTCTACATAAGTCACTGTTTAGAATTTATCTTTGTTTAGTGCTCTGGTTTCCTGCCACATTTGAAAACCATATTGTTAAGATTAAAAGGGTTGTCTAACAAGTTAAAAAAATGAAAATTTTGCCCCGAGTTTATTAAACATAATAAATGGAGGCATGCTCACCTTCTAGAGCTCCCGACGATGCAGAACAGCTGCTCTGGAGTTTTTCACCAACTCCTTAACCAGCTTCGGCCCTGTTTGAAAGTCTCAGCACTACTAAAGCGTATAATTTGTTGTAGTGGTCTAGTGACTAGAATACTGCGTCTGAAATCAACCGTACACCCCTATGGACTGAGAGGAGGCCACTCTTGACATTTTCACCAGCTCTGGAAGCAGTATCTGCCTTGTTTGAAGGCCCCGTCACTATTGCATTCTGTAATTAACTTTAGCGATCTGGTAACTAGAACAGTGCGACATCATACCTACCATCCAGTACCAGAGCGGATCCAGCATAGGACAAGCCAGGGGTCTCTACTGGCTCCAGAAATAGTGTCTGCATCATTCAGAAATCCCAGTGTAGCCTGGCATAAGGCAGGCAAGGTCTTTGTCTGCTGCACCCCAGCATGCTGCATGACAAAGAGGGTCCTGCTTGGGTTTGTGGTTTTTCATTAAGGAGGCAATACACCTTGGTAGGCTGCATGATGGTGACAGCTTTAGCTGTCTAGAACCAGATGTTAACAAGTTCATCAAGGGAGACAACAAGTTCTTTAAAAATGTTGTTTTACACAACAAAAGCTTACTAACTAGAGCATCTCTATGCACACTTCCTTCACATTACTTGTTCCAGCCTCCACTAGTCCTTTTTGTTCCACCAGTAATCAGCACAGTTCCTGAAAGTCATATTTTCCTCCCGCGGTTCCGCATCTTCTCCATTTTAAAGGGATATTGCTAATATGCTCAGAACCAGATGTTAACAAGTTTATCAAGGGAGACCACAAGTTTTTTAAAAATTTAGTTTTACGTAACAAAAGATTACTAACTAGAGTATCTCATGCACACTTCCTTCACATCCCTTGTTCCAGCCTTCATTAGTCCTCTTCGTTCCACCAGTAATCAGTCTAGCACCACAGTACAGTTCCTAAAAGTCATATTTTTCTCCCTGCGGATCCGCATCTTCTCCATCTTAAAGGGATATTGCTAATATGCCTGAACTGGGCCCCAATCTCACAGATGCTTAGGGAGCTCCTGCCTGGGGCATTTACTTTGTTCATGCTTTGTTTCGTCCTATACTAGAACTCTTTTCACAATCACTGGTAATGTCGCATGCTTAAATTGCACTGACTCTGTTGGATGCTGCTGTGTTTGTTTATGTTTGCATTTCTTCAGGAGCTGCATGAGGTTCGGGTGTGAAGGTCTTGCTCAGCTGCTAGTTGATGTGAAGCTTGGATGTGACTCACCTGCAATCCCCTCCCCCTGGCCTTTAAATAGCCTTTCCTCTCCCCTCTCAGATGCCGTTGTTAGAGTTATTTACTCTTGGTCTCTGTGCTGTGAAGTTGCTTTGCTGCTGAGCTGAAGTTCTTCCAGGAGTTCCCTTGCCTTGGGAGTAGCTGTGGTTCCTGATCCGTGCGTGGAGGTAGGGACCCTCAGTCTAGGGCTAATTAGGAGCTTAAAGGGATCCTGTCACCCCCAAAACACCTTTAAAGCTATTAAAACCTGTCCCTACAGCATATTAACACTTTCCCTACACTCTTTTTAGCTCCTAAATGCAGTAAATGATATTGCATAAAAACGTTTTATAAGTACCTGCTTAGTGATGATAATGAGTGACTATGCTATTCATAGTCACTCATCAAGACTGCCCCTCTGCTTCATAGCACGCCTGAATAGGCGTGATCTACATCCAGGATTCAAAATCGCGCGTCCCTTCTGTGCCCTGTGTCGTAGGAGGCTGCAGTGTGGCTTGTGACGCGATCCGCGTCATTCCCGGCGCCCTGTGACGTATTTACAGCGGCGCCGCGCTGTGAGCTTCAAAATGTGCACTGCGCATGCCCAATGCGCATGCGCAGTGCGCATTTTGAAGCTCACAGCGCGGCGCCGCTGTAAATACGTCACAGGGCGCCGGGAATGACGCGGATCACGTCACAAGCCACACTGCAGCCTCCTACGACACAGGGCACAGAAGGGACGCGCGATTTTGAATCCTGGATGTAGATCACGCCTATTCAGGCGTGCTATGAAGCAGAGGGGCAGTCTTGATGAGTGACTATGAATAGCATAGTCACTCATTATCATCAGTAATCAGGTACTTATAAAACGTTTTTATGCAATATCATTTACTGCATTTAGGAGCTAAAAAGAGTGTAGGGAAAGTGTTAATATGCTGTAGGGACAGGTTTTAATAGCTTTAAAGGTGTTTTGGGGGTGACAGGATCCCTTTAAGGCAAAAGGGTGGCGACTCGGACCTCATCACCATCAGAGGTACATCCAAGATCAGGGAGGCCAGGGCCCCCAGGTCCAGGGTCTGATTAGCTCCCCCTGAATCCCTGCACCCATCACACTATCCAGTCACCTGTTTTTCTCACCTCTCAAATGTGACAGGTAAGTCGTGTGACCCAATGCCCAAAGAGCACTCTGGAACTTGGTCACTGTTTCCTCAGTATTTTACTATTCTTGGTCTTGGTCTTAGTCTCATCTAGGGACACCAACATCACGCGGTTCTTGCAGCCTATTCAGACTCTAGGTCTGTCTCTGTCATATGCTGAGCCTTATTTGATGTTCTTATAGAAATACAGTCATTGTCTCATCAATAGCCCTGCCAATATACACTGGTCCCAAACATTAACACAAACCTTCCTTAGCCATTGCCTGTTGCTGGGCAGAACACAGCTTCATCACAGTACTGTTCAAAAATTACAATGCATCACAACAATGCACATTATACATAACACAAGACAATACACATTACTCTTTACATCATAACAATAACATTGGTGTCTTCAAGGGGAAACAAGTCCATCTTTCTACATTTTCCCCTTCTTTAACTATGGTTGTCCTCGACCATCGGGAAAATCTCAAAGATGACAATGAATAACACCACACAAATAACCAAAACAACATCTTCCATCTTTTCTTCTCCAAAATATCAATGCTATTTTAGTCCAAAGAACACAGATTCGGTCTCCCCCAGCTACGACCCCCAGAATCACAAATGTCCAATTCCATTTAACACAGTATCTGTCTATTAGGTCACTTTGGCCCATTTTATTATGGGTCTTCAATGCTACACATTTCATCCCTGTATAGGTAGTTCATTATAGCAAGGGTTCATTTAGCACAGCTTGGATTGAACAAAGTCCATGGTAAGTGGCATGCAACTCAGTTCCGGCCTCAAAGTCCCTCAATCAAGCAGGGGTGTGCAACATTTACAGACTAGCTGGGAAGGGTACAAAACAATTATTAGTTACCAGTGGCTGCAACATGGAGAGTCACAGACATGTGGGTCTAAGGGTGCTTTCACACCACGATTTTTGCATTTCCGATGCTGTCCGAAAAAAATCGGACAGCATCGGACCGATTTTCGGATCCTATGGATCCCTATGGGGATCGGACCGAATCGGATGTGCACTAAATGCCATCCAATTTGGTCCGATCCGATTCTGCCCGATTTTGGCCGATTTTTTTTCAGGAGAAAAAAATCGTTGCCTGCAACGATTTTTTCATCCGATTACAAAATCTGACAGACTCGGATCGGACCAAATCGGATGGCATTTAGTGCACATCCGATCTGACTCGATCCCTAACATGGGGCCCTATGGAGAAGGGTCCGAGGAAACATCTGATGTCTCCTCGGACCCCATTTTACTGTACTGAGCAAGCTCAGTACAGTAAAACTGCTCCTGGGAGCACAAGGGTTAAAAAGAAAAAAAAAAAGTTTATTCTCACCTCTCCCCGAGCCCCCGCCGTCAACCGCCATCTTCCTCTAGGCTCCCGGTGGCTCCCGCAGGCTGACGGTGTCAGCAGAGGTGTACCTCTGCTGTTCAGGGCCTGCGGTGATGTCACAGTCATGTGACCGCGGGTTCACCATGGTAAACCCGCGGTCACGTGAATGTGACATCACCGCAGGTCCTGTGTACAGCAGAGGTACACCTCTGCTGACACCGGCAGCCTGCGGGAGCCACCGGGAGCCTAGAGGAAGATGGCGGTTGACGGCGGGGGCTCGGGGAGAGGTGAGAATAAACTTTTTTTTTTTTCTTTTTTTGCAGCCCGGCGCCGATTTTATGCCGGAATCGGGTGCCTATTTGGCACCCGATTCCAGGCATCAGAATGGAGCCGATGCTGTCCGATTTATATCGGACAGCATCGGCTCCCTCAAAATCGTGGGGTGAAAGCACCCTTAGACCTGTTGCTACATGGCCTTCAGGAACTTAGAATTGTTCCACTTCCAGTGCAACAAGCACAATGTGGCCTTTCTAATATCTGACTCTATTTTTTCATGATTCCTCTGCTTTCTCTGGATGTGGGGGCTTGCATTTCATAACTTTCCTTTCCTGCCCCTGTTAAAGTCACATGCCCATCTTCTTACACCATGCCACTGCAGTCTGTTGTTGGCTGTTGCGGTCGAGTGACTACAACAGTTCATCATTAGAGAACATCTGTGACAGCCTGTGATGGATCCACCAGAAAAAATTTGAGTAAATTTTACCTAGCTTATAAGCAAAAACAACTTGCAATTAATTTTATTAACTAATTAAAAATGGTTATTCCCTAAATTGTAAGTTATTCCTTGGATAGGGATAAACTTACTAAGTAGGGGACCAACAGATAGAGCCCCAAGTGATCATGAGAATGGGGCTTTTTTGAATGGAATGGAGGGGCGAGTATGACACGCCCACTCCGGGGTCAGGGAAGACTCGGTACCGGGCAGTTTCTAGTTGCACTCGCATCTTCACTTCTCGGTTCTTTTCACGAGGACAGACAGGGGCCGAGACCCGGTTCCGTGACCTTGGTGGTGTCATTTAATAAAGGGGGTGATGTTAGGGAAAGTCTGAGGGGATAGGAGATATTCGTGACGCCACCTGTGGTATGCGGCCAGAGCGGCTGCTGCTGCAGTAGAACCTCTGGGAATGATGACTGGCAGCTTAGATAGTCCCGCTCCCCGCAGTCGGAGTGCATTCCCCAGGGCAGTGAAGGGGTTTCCCCGGATCATACCTTAGCAGACGCTAACTCAGTCAGCAGTACCCTCAATGTTTCAGGTGGCCTCTGCAGCCAATGGTCGCCGCTAATAAAAGTCTCACACATCACAGCTGCAGTTCCGTTACTTTTATTTCAGGTGTTAAACATGGCCGCAGGGTACACTCTCTCTGGTACAGTCAAGTCTCGTTGGTGCCCTCTCTCTAGTTTCTCTCTATGTCACAGTCTCTGGTGGGTCTCGTCTCTCGGCGTTATGAGGGGTAACTTTCATCTGAGGCGAGTTAGTCGTTGCTCTGCTCCCCAGGCTCTCAACAATCGCAGCACAGAGGCACAAAGCTCAGGTACTGGTAGCCACGGGTGCTTCTGTGTGTCTCGGACACAATTAGGATCCCTCCTGGGCACTGCTCCATGGTTCGGCCACCTTCCCCAAGATGTGTCGGGTGTTCGGTCACAGCTCCCGTTAGAAGTCTGAGGCCTCCGGTTTCGGCTCAGGCTTGAAGCTTCCGCACCATCTGCAGGGCCAGTCTCTGTGTTCTCCACGAACCCCTGTGTCATCAGATTCAAGGGTCCGGGGGTCGATGCCTCATCTGCACTCTTAGGGCTCTTCTCTTCGTCGCTACTGGTCCGTTTTCTCCCTCCAGCGGGCGAGCATGGTGGTGTAGCTTTAACCCACGGGAGTCGGCACCACACTGCCTCTACACTTCCGACTACCACTCCTTTGTCAGTTGATGTTACTCCTCTGATTTCCTACTACTGAACTGCGTCTCACTAGCACTGTCCCGTCCCCCCTTTGTTCCCTGGGTCCTCTTTCAGGGTCCACCCATTGTCCTAGGGGCCCTTCACTATGTGTGTGTGTGCGTGTTGTGGCTTAACCATACCATCCCAACACCTGGAGAACAGGATCACTACACCTCCTAACCGCAGAAGTGCAGTACCTCTGGTGGCGGTTTGTCCAGAGGGGTGCCACACATACTCAGCTCCACTTATAGTCTATGGGATGGAAGGAAATAGCTTGGCTTAAGTCCCTTAAGTAATGAATGGAGAAGAAATTGAACATTCACATCTTTACACGATTCATGATGGGGCTTTGCAGAGCCCAGGACCAGGGATCATTGGGTCAGAGAGCTCCAACCCCAACTAATCTGTAACTCATTTTCCTTGCTATGGATAGAGGAAAGTTACAATTTTGGGATTAACCTTTAAGTTATGAATTAGAAATATCTGTGTACATGATACAATTCTATAGTGTCCAGTTCTTAAACCTTGGTTATATTGGTAAGATAAGATGCAGTCGATTTTGTCTTTAAGGATTTCTACTTCCAATAGGTTGCACTACTAGACTTCGTCTTCTTTCTCTCTGAAGAGACAATTTGTATGTTTATCTTCCTCTAGAATTTTGTACAATGCATTCCTTAAATGAATCTTCTGAAATTCATTTCACACAAATTTGCTTGATTTGTCCAGTAGATCTGATTTGATCCAAATCGGAAGTGCCCCAAAAATATGTTTATTATTCCATGAGAAAATTCCAGAACCCAAAGCATAATAGACAGATGGGAAGAAAAAAGTTAAAAATAAAAAACACATTATACTCTCGTCATATGCCCTTCTGACAGCTCCTCAGTGGCGTTGAGACCCTCTTGCTTAAGTGGGTGGACAATGCATGTCATTGACGAGAAGATGCAGCAGGGGCAGTGGCGTAACAAGTCAAGTGAAGGCCTAGGAAAGGTGATCATAATGGCCATTATTTTAACCCCTTCAAAGACCTCAAAAGAATCCAACAAAATTGTTGCCAGTTCATGTGAATTGAAGTCATTAAATTTCATATCCACCAGTAAGGCGGCCGTCACACGCTACGATATAGAAAACGATGTGGGATACGATGTCGGATTTACACATCGTCCGCACGATGTGTGTGATCGTTCACCGTACCGCTACACGAACAGACATCGCTCATACGACTCCCCGATGCAGCGGTCGTCTGAGCGATCTACTTATCATCTGTGCACATCGTTAGCAAACAGTCACACAGAAACCTCGTAAACGATGTGGGGGTAAATGTGGGCATATTTGAAGGTACATTTGAGAACATAGGCGTGCCTCATGTATTACAAGGCGCGCCCCTCGCTCCATCATTGGTGGCCAGTACTGACTGCTCATTGGTCAGATGTTGTTGGAAACATGGCGGCCTAATTATCCGACTATCCTGTGATGTGCATCGCCATGTCCATGTGTAAACACGTACTGCTATCCCAAAAAGCCTATTAATGTAAATAGTGAAATGTAGAAACCGCTATCCCCCTTGTGCGCTGTGCCCAATCCGAACACTTATGCGTCGGTCAATGGTTGCCGTTTGGGCGACCCGTAAAGGACTCACCCTGTTGCGGCCATGACAGTGCTGCAATGTGCATGGGAGGAGCTAGCACCTTGCAGGCGGAATGAAACTGAAAGCAAATTCATGACGTCAGTACGACCGCTCGCGTGGGCCATACACATTGCAACGCGCCGGACGCGCTGTGACACGGCGAGGAACACTTCTATGACACCTACGGGACAAGAACCCGGGGCATGGCGTAACGCAGCGTTGTGTAAAGCGTAACGCACACTCGTTGGGGGGGTATGACACCGTGCAGAGTATATTGGGCCCAGGGCAAGACTGGAGTTTTTGAGCAGACCGCCCTGGTGTCTGGCCGTAAATGTAAACCAACAAGGCAGGATCAGCCAAACGGCGCCTATGTGTAGTAGTGCTGAAGTGACAGCTCTTCAAAAATGGCGGCCTGGGAAGTAAGAACCAATCGTCACGCAGGAGTTTCAACCAATAAGAGCTAATGTGGCGCCAGCCAATCGTAACGCATGAGGGTTCACGAATCACAACTGAGGAGGCGTGACACAGGTGAATTCCCGGCACGCCTACGTGTTAGATTTCGCCATTGCTCAATTCACAGCTGTTGTACGATATCGTTCATTTACACGCATCGATTCTGCGTATCCACTAAGCCGACATCGTCAGATGTGAGGTCCGGATCTCACATCTCGATCTTACGATCTGATCATTTCTCGTTGATCGTATCTTGCCGTCACACGCACAGACATCGTTCGGGTGATGTTTAATCTGGCGCGTTTAAGCGATATCTTACCAGATATCGTAGCGTGTGACGGCCGCCTAAGCAAAATTTGTGGAACACTCATAATGAATTTGAATCATTATGGACTAATTCTATCATGTCTACTTCAGGTTATCACATCTAAACAGCATACAAGAAGTGTCGTAAACGTAATGGTAAAATAGGATCAATTTATTAAGCCGCATTGGCTTCATCATAATTTGAAAGCACTCTAAACTACATCTATCACCTTTTCCGCTATGACCCCCTGGTGTGAACAGGTAAATGTAATGGGTTATTTAATGGAAAGCCAACTCAAAGTCTGAACAAGAGACTAAGAGATTACATTTTTCATCGTTGTGTGGAGAACTCATCCTCTGTTCAAAAGAACAAAGCAGCCAAGGTGGCACTGGATTCCAGTTATGAATATTGGGTTTTTGTTACAGTTGTAGGTCCTACAGTTAAGGGAGACACATTTGCAACATCATGATCCTAAGGGGAATTAAATGCATGTTCCTGCCTTGCTGTTCAATCTGCGTATCAGCCCTGAATTAATATCAGCCAGATGGATGGGGTTATATATGTCATGTCTCTTATCTATGTTAAGCTAAAATCATTATAGGAAACATAGCACTAATATCTTCTACCTGGGACCACCAGGAAGCCAGATATCCTGAAGATCGAGGATCCCATAATTTTTGGGACCTGAGCCACATCCCACTGACCAGCCCCTATCTGAGGTCACCAAGGGGAGGTATATGGGGGTTACAGAAATCTAATAAATAAAGATTCTGAATTATGATTCTTGTTCAGTCTGTCTACAATTCGCTGTAGGATTGTACCATATTTCTATTGGAGTGATCCCCTCCATAAAAGAATTGCGTCATTCCTGTAACCATAGGTCTAGTGCTGCTTTTCATTTGTTTATATATTTCATTATATGTGATCGCATATTTGTGATTACATAAACTGTATTGTTTTGTCCACTACGTACCATCTTTTCTATATTTTTACAAACACCACCTACCTGTCCAATTAAATATATAATAGTTTTGCTCCTATTTCTCTATAAAACACATCCCTGAAGCCTTACAAAGCAAGACGTTACTAGTGAAGGGTGTCCAATCCACCGGTATAAATGACTGGTGTGGCAGCTAGTTGTTCTTGGCTTATTGCAGAGCTTAACAGTGACCGTACCAAAGCACATATATATATATATATCCTACTATATAATTGTCTTATCGTGTCTGTCTCTGTGTAACGAAAATCCCGCATCGGTGATTGCTCACGCCCAGAAGGCCACGACCAATCAAAGAAACAGACAGAATTAGCCGCAGATGCCCCCACCCACTACTCCCTGGCAGGTCGGCGGTGGAAAATGGCGGAGTTGTGGAGCAGGGCCCAGGTGTGACTGAGGGGCTCACCGTCGGCCGCCCGCCCGCAGCGGAGGACAGCTGTGATGTAGCTGGGAGATGACCTGCGCTAGCCGGTCATCTCCAGCCCGCTCAGTCACAATTCGCGATGCTCCAAACATCCCGACAACAATACGACCTATAGGTATCGCTGGAGCATCGCCAAGTGTGACTGAGTGGCCAGGAGATGACCGGCTAGCACCAGTCAGCTCCTAGCTACGTCTCCGCTGACCTACGATGCGGGCGGGCGGCGTAGGTGGGAAATGACCGGCGTTAGCCGGTCATCTCCCGGCCATTCAGTCACACTTGGCGGCGCTCCAAAGATCCCGACAACAATATGACTTAGGTATCGCTGATAGGTATTGCTGAAGCGTTGCCAAGTGTGACTGAGCAGCCAGGAGATGACCGGCTAGCGCCGGTCATCTCCCGGCTACGTCGCCCGCATCGGAGGTCAGCTCTGAGATCGCTGATTGTCGCGATCAGTAAGGTACCGTCACACTTGGCGACGCTCCAGCGATCCTGACAACGATACGACCTGTAGGTATCACTGGAGTGTCGCCAAGTGTGACGGTACCTTACAGATCGCTGGTGAAGTGTCACATGTGCAGATATACTGAATGAAGCGTTGCTGATTGGTCACAGCTGCCTGGTTATGCCGTCGCGATATTGGCGCAGAATTTAAACACCACTCACAGAGCGAGCAATAACATTTAATGATAAAGTACTGTATATATTTTACCTGGAAAATCCTGTGTATTCATTGCATTATTCTTATATCTTCATAAATAAACTACATACATGTTCTAAAATACCTGATGCGTTACAATCGGGCCAACATCTGGTATATATATACTGTATAGATATATATATTATAAATCACAATATATATATATATATATATATATAATATATATATAATATATATAATATATGCATTGGAATCGGGAGGGTGTATATAATATATGTGTGCTGTTCATGACACATTGGTGGCAGCAGTGGTATATCTGTGGGATTCTGACCCAGCTGTTCCTGATAAGGAGTATCTCCTAGCAGGCAGGAGTCAAGCAAACCACCAATTTTGAATAAATTGTCAGTAGTAGTGTAAGGATTTGGCTACCAGAGAAGAGACTGTCACCTTGATCCCTGTTATTTGCCTATTAAAGAGATTATAAATAGCTGCAGGACTGCTCCAATTTATTCTGAGGTTATAACTAGAGATAAGCGGTGTTCGACTCGAATTGTTCACCAATCTCAAATTCGAGCTGTTTTTGGCGATGTTCGAGTCGTTCGTCGAATTAGAACAATTGCCTTAAAATTTGGCAGTTCGAGGTCATGTTCGATTTCAGTTCGATTTCAGTTCCGCAATGTATATACATATACATATACATACATTGTGGAACTGAAATGAAGTAAAATCAAGGGTTAAAAATAAAAAAATTGATACTCACCTCTTTAATCCACCCAGCGACGCTTCCAGCACTATCTACCTGTCGGAGATGTGATCCTGGCAGCTTTTCCCGGTGAGATGACGAGTTCTCGCGATAACTCGTCATGTGACCAGAAACCGCTGCCGGGATTATGACGTCACCGCAGGTCCTACAGGTACCTCACTACTATTCACTACTAGTGAGGGTCTGTAGGACCTGCGGTGACGTCATAATCTCAGCAGCGGTTTCCGGTCACATGACGAGTTATCGCGAGAACTCATCATTTCACCGGGAAAAGCTTCCAGGATAATATCTAAAACAAGTAGGAAGTGCTGGAAGCGTCGCTGGATTAGAGAGGTATCGATTTTTTTTCATTTTTAACTCTTGATTTTACTTAATTTCAGTTCCGCAATGTATGTATATACTTTGCGAACTGAAATTGACCACCACCCTGGTATTTTAGTGTGTTCGAGGGTGTTCGACGACCATTCGACAAACATTCGACGAACACACCTCCCATTCGACGAACTGAATCGAATTCGAACACTAGGGTGGTGGCTCATCTCTAGTTATAACATCAATGATTCTTTTTATATAACCACCATGCATAAGGTGCAAATGCCTGAAGTCACACTTAAAGAGTATCTATCATTTGAGAAAACTGCTCATATATTATATTGGAATCTTAGAGTGCTCAGTGGTTGATACCTTTTAATGGCTAACTGAAAAGATGGTAAACATAGCAAGCTTTCGGGACACTATGGTCCCTTCGTGAGGCTGATAATGACACAAATTCTGAAAACACACACATATATACATAAGCAGGGTTAGCTGCTGTAGTAAATATGACAGGTGACGTAAAACACAGTACAAACATTTATTATACTTACTTAGCGCCATCATATCCAACTTCCCATTGGGGTTCACAATCCCAATTCCCTATAAGTACAGTATGTCTATGGAGTGTGGGAGGAAACCCATGCAAACATACGGAGAACATACAAACTCTTTAAAGATGTTGTCCTTGGTAAGTTATGAACCAAGTGCTGAAATGCAAGACTGCTAACCATTGAGCCACCACCATGTTCCCGACCAGGTTGTATAATGCTGCCATTTGGTAAGGGTCCCGGAATTGAGAACCATTCCCCACAGATCACTGAAAACATTACTCTGGAGTAAACAGCTCCTGCATGAGCTGCACAGAGCTTGGAATATGGGCTCAGTAGTAAGACTAAGTATTCAATCATAGTTCTGTAAGTCTTATTCAAACCAATAGACTTTCTATTGAGCCCATGCATTGGTAAACTAATAACAGCAGAAAGGTAACTGGAAAAAAAATCACAAGAACCTGTTCCACCTGTAACTAAACTAACAATTGTTATGCTGGGATTTAACCTTGCTAATTATTGGCAGAGGTCAAGGCTAATAGAGGAAAGGTTAAATGGTGATTTCACAGCAATGGGTCAATAAACGAAGAAATCTGACAATAAGGTCTCGGTTCTACTTGTGTTTTCAATGGACATGTGCAATCTGATAAGACATCAGATTGCACTCACATTGTTATAAAGAATGATGCAGTGCCTATTTGTTATTTTTTCCTGCGTTTGGCAGTGAGTCTCAGTTCACACGCACCCATACAAATCTATGGGTGTGTGTGAAACATCACACTGTAGTGAGATGTCCCCCGGCTGCAATACAATATATATGGCGAGGCAAGGCCACCATCAGGGCTTCACTGCTATTACTCCTATGAGGCGCCCAGAGGAGATTGGGGCCTAGAAGTCTCTAATATGTATACAGCCATCAGTCTCTATTGTGCATATGGCCTGCAGCCATCTTCATTGTGTATACAGCCCACAGCAGCCTTCATTGTGTATACAGCTAGCAGCAGTCTTTATTGTGTATACAGCCTGCAGCAGTCTCTATTGTGTATTCTTCATTGTGTATACAGCCTGCAGCAGTCACTATTGTGTATTCTCTTGTGTATTCATTCCAAAGCAGTCTTTATTGTGTCTGTATATATATTTATGTATATGTTGGGATGGAAGCTGAGCCTGGGTGGAGGCGGAGCTGTGGTGAAGGCTGGGTGGAGTCTCAGGGGGGCCCCAAAATTTTGCCAGTGAGGGACCTGAAATTCCTAGGAGCAAACCTGTACCTAGGCCGGCAATGCAGGAAATGGAGAGATAAATCTTTCCCTCTCCTCTACACCTGTGATCTCATCACAGGATCAGATCATAATATAATGACACTCGGCTCACGCATCTGATGGCATATGCAAATGGAATCCTGGTCTAACAGTCAAATAAAGCCCAGTCATCTTCAGGAAATCACACTAAGTAATATAGCCATGGGCGTATCCAGCAAGGAGAAGGGGGGGGCAGCTGGCTTCACCCCCCCAGAAGCTGTTGGGTTCCAGGGCTTTATTCTCCCTCCTCATAGGGGCGCACCTATCATGTGGCGGTAACCAGAGGGCAGCACTGGCGGAAGGAACCCGCTGCTTGCGCGGGTTCCCCACAGATGCCACTCCTGTAGTGTAATCCTGGCTGCCGCTCTGAAGGTCAGGACGTCGAGGAGCGATGACATCATCACTGAGCACCGGCGCTGCCCGGTTCCTGCAGAGCGGCAGACACACGCTGGGGAGACCGGAGCTGCGAGGAGAGAGCATCGAGGAGAGAGGTGAGTATGTGCCAACTGATGGGAGATAATGTGTATGGGTATGTAATGGGGGTGCATTATATGTGATGAAGTACTATGGGGTGCATTATATGTGATGAAGTCCTATGGGGGTGTATTATATGTGATGGAGACCTATGATAGTACATTATATGTGATGAAGTCCTATGGGGTGCATTATATTTGATGGAGTACTATCATGGTGCATTATATGTGATGGAGTCCCATGGGTAATGGGGGTGCATTATATTTGATGGAGCCCTATGGGGGTGCATTATACTGTATGGAGTACTATGGGGGTGCGGACAAACACGTGATCAGCTCCCACAATGCAGCGGGCCAGAAATGACGTTCCGGCTGGTGCATCAGAGTACCACAGAAGACGGGAACGACCATGGCCTAGTTTTGATCTTGGGTATGCCCATGAATATACTGTAGCTATGCAGATAATAAAACTATAGAGTTTTACAGCTGAATTACGACTCTATATGAGTAAGAATAAAACCAGCACAAAACATTTTCCTTGTATCAGATGCCATGTTATGGAAGCAGGGGCTGGGCTGGGTGACTCATGCGAGATGCATGTGGGATATTCGCATACAAATCACAGAGTGTGTTTCCACCCCTACAGAAAACATGTCAGTTCCAATGTATTATAATTACAAAAGGATTTTTTAAAGAATTGATACATTTCCATAAAAAAAGTTTTTGTTAATAAAAGTAATCAGAAAGAAAGAAACTATATGTAATCGGTTCTGCTCTCATTGGAGTAACCCCTAAAGTGAACATGTCAAAAAAAATATAGAAGTCATAAAAAAAAGTTGAGTGGCAAAAAATATGTTCCTTAAGGAGGTACTCCGGGGAGGTAAAAAATCCTTCCACTGGCCATGCCCTCATCTAATATATAAAGCTGGGTGTGTATGTACAGTATGTATGTCCACTAAAGGAATTCGCACCATCGCATGTACAATCACAACATTTTGTAACCACACAGAAGGGTGGTTTTGGACTTTGTTGACTGGTGCCAGGCTAACAAATTAGAACGCAACGTAAAGAAAACCAGGGAGTTGGTGTTGAGTTATGGAAGGTGCATGAAGGATTGCTTACCTATCACTATTGATGGTCAGGATGTGGAGATGGTGGAGAATTTCAAATATTTGGGGGTTCACCTGGACAGCAAGCTTGATTGAAGGTGCCATATGGAGAAGGTTTGCAATAAAGGGATGAGTAGACTTTACTTCCTAAGGAAGTTAAGGTCGTTTAATGTGTGTAGCAAAATGCTTGAAATGTTCTACCAATCTATTGTGGCGAGCGCAATCTTTGCTGCAATAATATGCTGGGGTAGTAGTGTGCGCACAGCTGACGCTAATTAGCTGAATAAACCTATCAAGAAGGCTAGTGCGGCGGTGGGTCTACAACTTAGGACTTTCGAGGAGGTATTAGAGGATAGAATTAATAAGAAATGCAAGGCTATAATGAGCAACAATACACACCCGCTCTCTGAACTGTTTGCGAAGCAGAAGAGCACATTCAGCAAGCGTCTAATCCACGTGGGGATGTTTAACAAATGTATAAGTGTAAAGCATCCCAAGACTAAGTGAGGTTCTAAGTGTATGGGGGGAATAGGTGAGGTACATGCATCAGTCTACCCGCATCTGCTGCCCATATAGACATATTTTGTAAAGTATGTGTAATGTTCTTGATCTTTGTTCTGCTGCTGTAATACTGTAATTTCCTCCGGGATCAATAAAGTTTATCTTATCTTATCTTATCTTTTGCACAGATAGCTCATTTGACTGAGGGAACATCAAAGACTATGTTTTGAGGGGAAATTTTAACCCTGCGCTTTACAGTCATTTGCCAAAAAAAGGCCTATTTAATGTTTGTATGTGTGAGGTAATAGATTCTGCACGCCTCTTTTGACAGTTGGCCTGCATATTGATCAGGTGGCCTATAGCAAATAATCACAGCTCAGCTTCTGATTGGTTGCTATCGGCAACAAAGGACATTTATAGTAATAACACAGCTTATGCATGTCTGTTGAAACATTCAGGGAAGCTGCCAAAGACAAGTACTTCTGAATAATGGTGCACACTGGGACATGAAGCAGCAGCCACCAAACACCAAAGCAACTAAGGCATCTCTTTGCTATTCTTGTAACAACTTCGCACACACAGCCCTCACAATATACAGCAGGAGTCCACATACAGCCCCCAATAAACAGTAGGAGGCCGCACACAGCCCCAGTATACAGCAGGACACCACATACAGCCCCAGTATACAGCAGGACACCACACACAGCCCCCAGTATACAGCAGGAGCCCACATACAGCCCTCATTATAAAGTAGGAGGCCGCACACAGCCCCCAGCATAATGCAAGAGGTCGCACACAGCCTCCAGTATACAGCATGAGGACATACAGCCCCCAATATACAGCAGAAGGTCACACAGCCACCAGTATGCAGCAGGAGGCTGCACAAAGCCCCCAGTATTAGAGCAGGAGGCCTAACATAGCCTCTGTATTACACCAGGAACTCATGGCACATGGCCCTTGTGTTACTCCAGGAGCCCACACATAGAGCCTGTATATCTCAGCAGAGAGAAGAAAGACTTTGTTAACCCATTTTATTTTCTTATAGCTAAGAACAGTTCGTTACTATCCCGGACAACGTTGGGGACTACAGCTAGTAAACTATAAAGATGAGATCCATAGTGCTGTGCTGTCCTGTACCTGTTTTTCAGTGTGTTGCAGGAGCTGCTCCTTGCTGTTCCCCCTCCTCTCTGGTATGTTACATCACACATCAGGGGCCTACTCCATGTTGTTAGTAACAGCCCCTTAATAGTAGCTGCTTCTCTGCAGTCAGAGAACCAGGGACATGATCTTGAGCTGCAGGAAATGAATCATGACTGCATCCGGGGTTCTCAGAGGACCCCGAGTTATCATGGCAATGCATCAAGGCCCAGTGATCGCATGCACTGCAGTGCTTTAGATTGCACTGTCAATGATTGACAGCACAATCTAAAGGGTTAACGCAAATTGGATCACTGATTCAATCGGTCCTGTTAGCTGCACATGTCAGCTGATCAGATGAGCTGACACGTGCAGGGAATGGTGCGAGCTCACCGCGTGAGCGCACATCAAAGGGAGGGAGGCGACCTTGGACATACCCATACATTCAAGGTTATGAAGGGGTTAATATTTCCAGCACATTACACATATCATAATTGCTTCATTGTGGATCACAATCTAAATTCCCTAGCAGTATGTATTTTTGTAATGTAGGAAGAAACCAAAGAACCAGTAGAAAACTCACACAAACACAGGGAGAACATACAAGCTCCTTGCACATGTTGTCCTTTGTGGGATTTAAACCTAGGACTGCTATGCCCCATGAATTATTCGTTGTTTTAGTGCTGTGTATTGTGTATTTCTGTGTTGCTGGGCAGAAGAACTGCCTTTGGTATTTTGCTCCTTTTCACCTTGCTGTAGCTTGGCGATGATCAGTTTACTTCTCCCTTCTTCCCCATGTAATTGTTTTGCAGCCATCTTAGTATGGACACATGTTTTACTGCTCTATTAAGAATCACTCTTTTTACCTACTGCATTCTACCTCTATACAAGGTTTCCAGTGAAAAGCATCTTTACTTCTTCTGGTTTCTTATATGAAGTCTGATTGGTTGACTTGAACTATCTGTGACAATTTCATATGAACGTGACTATGGTTCACACCAGTGGTGGACCTTGCATCCCGGGGGCCCTGGTGCAGCATTAGATGATGGTGAGGAGCGTGGGTGGGGGGGTGCTATCGGATGGTCGGACCGCCAAGGGGTAGTTCTTGGGGTGGGTGTTACCAGGCAACGGCGGTGAACAGGGCTATGTGTGCGGCTTCTCCTACCTGCGTCGTGCGAGCCGCACTGGGAGCCGGCTAGGAGCCGGGGTGGCAGAGGAGAGGAGGGGCGGGCTCAGTATGGGAAAGCAGGAAGCTTCCCTCGGTTAACCCCCTCTCCTCTGCCACAGTGGCACAGGGTCATGAGGGTCTGCTGGGGGCCCCCCTGCAGGCTTGAGGGGCCCCCTAGCGTCGGGCCGGCAGTCCTCAGCTGCACACGAGGTCGCCCTGGTTAGACATGAGCCGTTAGTGCCTTACTACTAACTCACCCTTGAAGTTATCAGAATAAGATCACATGCATACACAGTGTAACACTGTATGAGGTTATCACTATAAAACATCCTTCAAATCTATAAATGCATTTCCTTGATCCTCTGATGACTTGGTCAAGACTGAGCCCACGTGACATCCTCATCGCTGAAATATCCTAGTATCTTTTTAAGATGTTACTGAAGTTAGGAGAAGGAGCGCAGACAAGGAAAACTGATTAGAATTGATAAAACCGGGCAGGAAATGTATATGACTGACCACAAGCCAGTTTTCATTACAAGATGCTTTCAGACACCACTTACTGTTCCTCTTGTGTTATTTCTCCACCAATCACAACGGTCATTTTACAGATTCTACAAGTAAGGACATGATAATAGCTGTCTGTTGCTGGGCCGTATTATTCACACACAAAAAAAATTCATGTAAATCCAGACCAGGTTTCTATTTCATAAATTGGCCTAAAAACCATTTTACTTCAAATAGACAACCTGAATAGACTAATATTTCCAGCCAAAGTTTGTAAAACTGACAAAGAAAGAAAAAAAAAAGGAATACATGAAACATATGTTACTGAATGACTTAACTCCCCCATCCAATGGTTTCCTGTGCTTTACTATAAAAGTGGTTTGGAAACATGCATGCAGCCAGCTGCGGGGTGGAATGCCCGACATATGTTCCTACAGGAAGACTTCGTTATTGTCCGTGTAAATATGAATCAATCCCGAAGAATTGTCCATCCTTTTGATGAGCTGTCCTTTGACTTTTTTCTTTTTTTTTTTGGGAAAGATAAAGCACAGCTGTTGTATGTAGAAGATGATAATGTTAAACCTTCAGAAGCGGCGTGGGGGAAATCCGAAAATGAAGATAAAATAAAACTTATAATTCCATGCACATATTAAACAATAAAGTAAAAAAAAGTAGTTTTGATCACAGGCAAATCCGCAGCTTTCCCCTCTGGTAGGGGCTTCTTTCATTTTTACATCAGGACACTTGTATCCAATAACCCTTTCTGTTTGGCAAAGATCTGCACGAAACAAAAGTCCAATGTATGTCGCATTTTACTTACATAAAACACAAGCCATGCAGAGCTGCAGGGTGTTGATTTACAGCCTATACATATTGCGGTTTAGTAACTGTTTATCAGATTTTGGACCGCGCTACTGAGATTTGAAGCTCTCGTACTTTGGCAAGAAACCCCGGCTTTGTCAATGGAGAAATGTTCTCAGACTAAGCTATACAGTCAACAGCATTCACCTTCTTCCGAGTCTTTTGGCATCAGATCCTGTTAATCTGCAGCCTCTGCCAATATTTTGTTTTTCAAAAACACACAGGGATGCTTGCTGGGAAACGAGTTACAGAATCGAAATTGCCAAAATGATGTTATAAAAGTGGAGGAAAGACAAAAGTGAAATGGAAAAGTCAAAGAAGAAAAGGAGACTGTTTTCTAATAAGGTTACCAGATGGTTTAGGGCCATCAAAGACAGCTGAGCTTGTTCTGCTTCATTAAGTTCTATCCTAGTGAATGCTGGAACTTGATGTCCTTCTTGTCTTAGGGAGATAAAGAATGAGGGTTTAAAAGCATGAAAGTTAAAAAGTCAGGGCTGACAAATCCTAAGATACAGCGTCTTATCGATGGTGCACAGGCTAGTTAGATGGGAGTTTTACTGTATTCCAGATGTATGAGAGTGGTGTTGCACTAATGGTACAGAAAATGATGGGAGTATGGCAAACACATGTGTGGTGGGCAACTAATACATATCTCAGGCTCACTCTATAGATAGATAGAATACAGGAGAATGAAGTTTCACCATAGCTGGGGCATGTAAATAGTAAACTGGCATGATCTAATGTTATACACAAAAGGATGATGCCATGCATTTTGGATGGCAATGTACCCAGTGATCTGTGGTTGGCTCGGTTATCAGGGGCATTTATCTCTCACTTTTTTTAAACTATACATTTTTATTACGTTTTAAAGACAATAAAGAACTCAAAACGGGTGTACAAGGCAGGTGTACAAAACGGGACAACAAACATGTGTAAGCAAGCATAAAAGTTAGAAACAAACATCAAACATAATCGCCAACCCACCATGCCCACGTGACAGGGCCTTGCGAGAAGGCTAAAGTAAGGCTATTGGAGCCTTAGGCTGGTTTCACATTGCGATCTTTTTCAATCCGTGGCTGTCCGATGTAAATCAGACAGCCACGGATCTGATTTGGCCCCCATGTTATCCAATGGGGGTCAGATCAGATCGGATTTGGCCGAATTGACATCTGATTTTTGTGGATCCGATTTCTGTCCGATTTTTTGTTGTACCCAAAATCGGAAAACGTATATTATACATTGCGGAAGTGAACGTGCCCCGCTGTTTCCGGATCCGTGATAATCACGGATCCGGACACAGAATAGGTCATCCCCTGTGGTGTCCTTTCTTGTCCGTAGGGTCCTACAAAAAGTAGGATCCCACGGACAGGAAAAGAAAAGTTAGGTGAAACCAGCCTAACAAGAGCTTATTGATCCATATCAATTGTATTAAGAATGGAGGCAAGTGTCAAAGTAACAAGAACCACTTGTGACAAAGACAGGAAGGGGGGGGATTGATGGATGGCTACAAGTGAAGACAGAATAAAGAAGGGGGGGGGGGGCGAAGGATTAGGCACAGTGCAGTAGCTTCAATAAACCTGGACCCTAAAGATCTTTGCACGGTGAATAGTAATCCCATGGGGACCAAACTGCCTGAAAGTGATCCTGAAAGTGAGCGTTCAGTAATGCGGTGTAGATGTTCCATTCTTCTAACATCTAGTATCCTAGTCGTGAGACTCTGCAGCGACGGGCACTTCATTTGTTTCCAGTCACATACGATCAGGCACCGAGCTGCTGTGAGGATGTGACTCATTAGTCTGAATAGAAATTTACCAATGCCCCGCACTCCAGTGCCTAGGAGATACACCAGAGTATCAAAGTCCACAAATACAGTACAGACCAAAAGCTTGGACACACCTTCTCATTCAAAAAGTTTTCTTTATTTTCACTTCAAGTAATGTTTATTGCGTTTTCTTGATAATCAGTATATTACAATGGGTTACAGCATTAAGTATTCATTTTAGTGTAATTAAAGTAGTATAATGTACAAAGTACACATTCTTTAACTAATAACTCTATATTGTTGATAAGTATGCTTGATATAATCATCAATAATCTTCATTTACAGAACACAGTGAATAAGGTAATAACACAAACATTCTAACAAGAACATCTTACGGCTCATGTTACTAATAACATTCTACTAATAAGGAGTCTTTTATAGCTTTTTGTTGCTTGAGTCTTATTTTATAGCGCGTATATCTAAAAGGTTCAAGGTCCCCTACTTGGTTGCTCAAATAAGTATTTAGTTTTATTTGAAAGTCTGCTACTGTCAATTCAATGTCAATAGGGCTAAGTTAAATTAAATGAAATGGTTGATGATGGAGTCTTGCCACGGATCCCATTTATGATGAAATTTTACTTGGGTGTTGTTTTTAATAGAGAAATGGTATTCCAGATTTTTGTGGAGTGATAGGGTTTCTAGAACATCTTGGATTTTTGGAGTGATGGTGCTTTTCCAGTTGGAAGCTATTAGTTTGTTTGCGATTAGAATAATATGTATAACTATGGGTCTATATTGTTTTGTAATTGTGTCAATGTTTAGTAATAATAATGTTAGTTCCGGTTTTAAAGTAATGCTCAGATGAGTGATTGAGGATATTAGTTTTTGTAAGTCTCTCCAGAATTCTCTGATTTTGGGACATGCCCAGAATATGTGTGTTATATTTCCTGTTTGTTTACAGTGTCTCCAACATTCATTTGTAAGTTCTGGGTTCATTAAGTTTAACTTATGGGGAGTGAAATACCATCGGGTAAGCAGTTTATAAAACGTCTCAATCAATGATACACAAGGTATGTATTTATAGATGGAGGCCATTACTTTTTGAAGCTTTATTTCTATTGGGATTTCTGTGAATTTTAGTTCTTTCTTCCATGAGTCCAATTGTTTGAAAGGCTTAAAGTCTTCATCGTCATTAAATATTCTATAAATATTTTTGGTTTTCCATGTACTCTGGTTATTAATGTCCTTTAGGAGGTTAGCAATATTGCTTGGGAGGGAAAGTGGTGGGGATTGTTTCGAGAGTATTTTTTCTAGTAGTTTCCAAGTCTTTTTCTGTGTCTTTGGTAGGTTGAATTCGTTTACCAGGGTCTGGAAGGGCTTAAGGTTGTCTTTATCCATGATATCCTCTATGTTATTGATGCCTGATGCTTTCCAGATTTTAAATTTTAGTCTAGGTGAAAATGCAGATAAGGTCTCAATCCTCATCCATTTTATTTGCTGCGAGTTGAAGTTTTTCCTAGAGGATGTCTCAAATTTTTTCCAGGTTGTTATGGAGTATTTGGTGATTTCTTCCTTTTCTTCCTTTTTCTTCCTTTTCTTTATTTTCATGACTATGAAAATTGTAGATTCACACTGAAGGCATCAAAACTATGAATTAACACATGTGGAATTATTTACTTAAGAAAAAAGTGTGAAACAACTCAAAATATGTCTTATATTCTAGGTTCTTCAAAGTAGCCACCTTTTGCATTGATTACTGCTTTGCACACTCTTGGCATTCTCTTGATGAGCTTCAGGTAGTCACCGGATATGGTCTTGAAGTAGTCCCAGAGATGCTTAGCACTTGTTGGCCCTTTTGCCTTCACTCTGCGGTCCAGCTCACCCCAAACCATCTTGATTAGGTTCAGGTCTGGTAGCTGTGGAAGCCAGGTCATCTGGCGTAGCACCCCATCACTCTCCCTCTTGGTCAAATTGCTCTTACACAGCCTGGAGGTGTGTTTGGGGTCATTGTCTTGTTGAAAAATAAATGATGGTCCAACTAAACGCAAACCAGATGGAATAGCGTGCCGCTGCAAGATGCTGTGGTAGCCACGCTGGTTCAGTATGCTTTCAATTTTGAATAAATTCCCAACAGTGTCTCCATCAAAGCACCCCCACACCATCACACCTCCTCCTCCATGCTTCACGGTGGGAACCAGGCATGTAGAGTCCATCTGTTCACCTTGCACAAAGACACGGTGGTTGTAAGCAAAGATCTCAAATTTGGACTCATCAGACCAAAGCACAGATTTCCACTGGTCTAATGTCCATTCCTTGTGTTCTTTAGCCCAAACAAGTCTCTTCTGCTTGTTGCCTGTCCTTAGCAGTGGTTTCCTAGCAGCTATTTTACCATGAAGGCCTGCTGCACAAAGTCTCCTCTTAACAGTTGTTGTAGAGATGTGTCTGCTGCTAGACCTCTGTGTGGCATTGACCTGGTCTCTAATCTGAGCTGCTGTTAACCTGCGATTTCTGAGGCTGGTGACTCGGATGAACTTATCCTCTGCAGTAAAAGTGACTCTTGGTCTTCCTTTCCTGGGGTGGTCCTCATGTGAGCCAGTTTCTTTGTAGCGCTTGATGGTTTTTGCAACAACACTTGGAGACACTTTCAAAGTGTCTCCAAGTGCAGATGTGCAAATGTTTAAGTTTTCGGACTGACTGACCTTCCTTTCTTAAAGTAATGATGGCCATTCATTTTTCTTTACTTAGCTGCTTTTTTCTTGCCATAATACAAATTCTAACAGTCTATTCAGAAGGACTATCAGCTGTGTATCCACCAGACTTCTGCACAACACAACTGATGGTCCCAACCCCATTTATAAGGCAAGAAATCCCACTTATTAAACCTGACAGGGCATACCTGTGAAGTGAAAACAATTTCCGGTGACTACCTCTTGAAGCTCATCAAGAGAATGCCAAGTGTGCAAAGCAGTAATCAAAGCAAAAGGTGACTACTTTGAAGAACCTAAAATATAAGACATATTTTCAGTTGGTTCACACTTTTTTGTTCTCATAGTAATGAAAATACAGAAAACTCTTTGAATGAGAAGGTGTGTCCATCTCTTAGCTTATCATCAAGAAATACTAATAAAAAATACCCAGAAATACTGGATTAAAGAGGATAAGCTGGCATGGGTAGGCCTTGAAGACTCCTGTTGCTCAAACACAGTGGCGTAACTTTAGCATTGCGGGCCCCGGTGTGGCATGTAGACCGGTGCCCCCCAGTAGGTGAGGAGCGGAGGGGGGGCTGCTGGGGGTGCTGCTGGCCTGCCGCGAGTAAGGAGTGGGGGGAATGATAATGGCCTGCCGTGGGTGAGAAGCAGGGGGGCGGGGTGTTTGCTCCTTACAGCGGGATCCCTAATGGAGCGTTCAGGGCTGGGAGCCGGCAGCAGAGGAGAGGAGGGGCGGGATCAGCAGCAGGAAGCTTCCCTCACGTCACCTCCTCTCCTCTAACACATGGGGCTGCGATCGCGGTCGCGGGAGGCGGCTGGAGGCGCGGGCCCCCCTGGAGGGAGGCAAGGGCCCCCCTACAGGTCCGGGCCCGGTCTCAGCCGCGACTGCTCCGACCGCGATCATTACGCCACTGCTAACGTGGGAGACTTGGTGGTGGCCTACCTATGCAACTCCAAAATGCAACTCCCTGGGGAGGTCATCACTAAGTACTCCGTAATGATATGGAAAAAGCTAGAGGCACAATCCAGACGGAACTTCAGTTTATACTCAATAGATTAGATGGGAATTGAGACTCTATCTGCACTCTCACCTATGTTTTGAAACCCTTTCATAATCTGGAGATGGAGTTTGGACTTCCAAAGTCTCAGAAAAAGATTTTAGAAGGCCTTCTTAAAAAACAAACAACATCACTTTATCTCCCAAATAATATGGCAGTTCTTCTGAAAGACCCACAAAATTCGAATTCATGGAGAACCAAAGACATTTATCAATTACTCAACAATGATAGGGATTTTCATTCCTCAAAACAATTAAGGCCGCTTTACACGTCACGATATCGCAACGCAACTATGATGAAAAGTCACGTGGTAGGGGCGCTGCAGTTGTTATCGTTGGTGAGTTGTGTCGTGTAAATGGGCAACACAACTCAAAAACGATGCAACTTCAATATCGTTTGTGAATTGTGCATTCTCTTCAACCGTGCAATATTGGCTTGACGATCTGGCAAGATCGTGCTGTGTGACAGCGCAACTACGATTTGGAGCGCAACTTCCCCTATTCACTCCAATGTTAATTGGTCGTTCCCTGAGTTGCTCAGACGCTGTGTGCAAGAGGGGCGTACGACATCGTAGTTGCTACCTGCCTGGCGATATCTCCCTGTGTAACATCTCCTATGCGATTTTGGACAAGTGCCAAAAACGTGTGTGCTCCCGTGAAGTTGTATGCAATATCGGAACGATATTGCAACTTGTAAAGCGGCCTTTAGATTCAAGGAAGAAAGAGTTAAAAATTACAGATCATTTGATTGATGAAAAATTACAAAAAACACTCACTTCCATGTATAAATATATACCCTGCTCTTCACTCACGGAGACATATTATAAAATTTTCACATGATGGTACCTCACACCCCATAAATTAAATTTAATAAACACAGATTTCTAACACATGTTGGAGAAACTGCGAACATGTTGGTAACATAGTACATATATTTTGGGCTTGTCCAAAAATAAGAAGATTTTGGGGAGACATTCAAACCTTAATTAATTTAATTACCCATTTGAACATAATCTTGACACCAGAATTAGCACTCTTTTTGCTTAACATTGATATTATACCAACAAAATTTAGGCCCATAATTACTCACATTATTTTAATTTCCAACAAATTATTGGCTTCCAACTGGAAGAGCTCTAGTGTCCCAACAATACAAGATGTCACAGAGACACTATCTCTCCATAAAACATTGAAATATTACTATTTGATAAAAAATAACATTCAAATAAAATTTTATAACAAGTGGGATGCGTGGCAGGAGTTTATAGATAGTTAGCTAGTTTGGCCCTAGTAACATTTTAGACATTTTGCATTTTAACAACTACCTACACGAAGAATCCATCTTGGTGTTCTGGACCTTGACAGTCTCTATAACATTTAATGTTAGCATCAAAAGAGATCTATTTTCTTAGAAATTGAACTAAGCAAACTATGCCAGAAAATTGTTTATTTGTTTATCATATGTTACTGTTTTTAAATTCATCTTTTACTGTATCATATGGAAATTTGAAGATTCTATTCAGCACAATAACAAACAATGTATTATCTTTAGGTTAACTAAGGGTGCTTTCACACTACGATTTTTGCATTTCCGATGCTGTCCGAAAAAAATCGGACAGCATCGGACCGATTTTCGGATCCCATGCATCCCTATGGGGATCGGACCGAATTGGATGTGCACTAAATGCCATCCGATTTGGTCCGATCCGATTCTGCCCGATTTTGGCCGATTTTTTTCAGGAGAAAAAAATCGTTGCCTGCAACGATTTTTTCATCCGATTACAAAATCTGACAGACTCGGATCGGACCAAATCGGATGGCATTTAGTGCACATCCGATCTGACCCGATCCCTAACATGGGGCCCTATGGAGAAGGGTCCGAGGAAACATCTGATGTCTCCTCGGACCCCATTTTACTGTACTGAGCATGCTCAGTACAGTAAAACTGCTCCTGGGAGCACAAGGGTTAAAAAGAAAAAAAAAAAAGTTTATTCTCACCTCTCCCCGAGCCCCCGCCGTCAACCGCCATCTTCCTCTAGGTTCCCGGTGGCTCTCGCAGGCTGCCGGTGTCAGCAGAGGTGTACCTCTGCTGTTCAGGACCCATGGTGAACCTGCGGTCACGTGACTGTGACATCACCGCAGGTCCTGTGTACAGCAGAGGTACACCTCTGCTGACACCGGCAGCCTGCGGGAGCCACCGGGAACCTAGAGGAAGATGGCGGTTGACGGCGGGGGCTCGGGGAGAGGTGAGAATAAACTTTTTTTTTTTTTCTTTTTTTGCAGCCCGGCGCCGATTTTATGCCGGAATCCAGGCATCAGAAGGAGCCGATGCTGTCCGATTTATATCGGACAGCATCGGCTCCCTCAAAATCGTGGTGTGAAAGCACCCTAAGCAATATATTTGATGTAAAGATTACATGACATTGTATATGTATTACATGATTGTTTGATAACTGTTTGTAACATTAAGAAAATTCAATAAACATTATTTGAATTGAGAAGGTGTGTCCAAACCTTTGGTCTGTACTATACATACAGGACTTTGTTGATCAGGTCTTTGACCTGGCCCCAAAACGTCAGGATCCTGGACAGGATCAAAATCTTTGGAGAAGCGTCCTCGTGTCATCCGGCACCTCCAGCAGGTAGCGGTAATAGAGGGATCTAACCCATGGAGGAAGGCCGGTGTATGCTACCAGAACATCATAATTTTGTAGATGTTCTCCTTATATAATGTGTATAATACTGATAACTTGGCAGCCGCATTCCGAATAGTGTATCACTCCCGAGCGGAGATCCGCCTACCCAGGGAAGACTCCCACCTGCGCATATACGGAATAACTCCACCAGACTCACCCTGTGGTTCAAAAATCAATCTATATACAGTACTGTGCAAATTAATTGGGACAAATCGTAAGTTGGGGTTACCAGTCAGTGATTCAAACCAGTTTTAACTGCTTTGAACAGGTGAGAGTGTACAACCTTGAGTAACAAAATGTGGTTTGACTGGTTTTAGTCAGAAAATAACAGCTAGCTGCCCCCTCAGCTTCAGTTGAGAGCTTGTTTCTGTGAGGAGTGGTTTAGTGTATTTTTTTTTCTCAGTGTGATTCGTGCCTGAAAAATGGATGTTACTCCACGGAAGAGGTCTGAATCTGCATGGTGTTCCCGTCTATTATGTCCACAAATCTGAACTAACCTGCTCTAAGCCATGGGTGCACCATAGCAGATTCTAAACTAATTGGGAGCCACAGTTGGTAAATAAAGGACACCAAGTGGGAACAAGGGGACGTTACGGCGAATCTCCATGTGTATGAGTGCCAGAGATCCTGTGTAAACTACATGGGGCCCAAGAGAGGGAGTAAGAGTTACACTGAGCTGGTGTCCACAAGAGAGAATTGGGGTGTTTTGGGGCAAGCCAAAGTTTCTCCAACTCTGACCACTTGTTGTAGGCCCGAAGGGATGCCCAACAAGGGATCCTCCTAAGGTGAGTGGCCCAATAGTATTCCAGACATTCCCTCCCTAGGTTTATGAGCCGTCAGGACCTCCCTGGCCACTCTCTGATGCTTGTTACGCCAAATGAACTATATAATGGCTGCCTGGAGGGATTTCAATTCTGTCAGCGGGATCCTGACCGGAAGGGTTTAAAAAAAGTAAATCAACTTGGGGAGTATGCTCATTTTCACAGCCGCCATCCTCCCCATCCAGGAAAGGGGAAGTGGTAACTACTTGTTCAGGAGAGTTTTCATGTATCTAAAAAGGGGAGGAAAGTTAAGTTTGTAAAGAGTGTCAAAGGAATAAGTTATATTGACCCCCAAATATTTCATGGCATCCATCTTCCACCTAAATTTGAAACATCTCGGGGCGGAAGGTTCAGTGGCATGGCACTGTTTTGCTCAAATTGATTTTATAACCTGAGAGACCCCTGTTCTCTGTCCGGGTACGCATCAAGTTTAGGAGAGACACATATATATCTCTCACTTTAAAGTTATGTGCACATAGCATCTTTAAGTTGCTGTGATTTCTCAGATGAAGCAGCTTCAGAAAAAAATCCAGAGGATGTTTTGAGGAAGCGGGATTTTGCCAACATTCTTGTGACGGCTCTGCCTCCGATGCCTTTTATTTCCCTGAAGTGATTTAAAGAATCGACTAGTGATGAGGGAATAGTTCGGTATTCAGTTACGAATAAGTCTACATGAATACTTTTCATTTTTAGGATATTCATCCCAAATAGTGAAAATAATGCAAGTCAATGGGAAACTCGAATATTTGTCTTGAAGATTCCCCACACAAATATCCAAGTTACCCTTTGCGAAAACTCAATATGTTTATTTTTCTGATTATTAATATACACTACTAATTGGTCTTCATCTCACTAAACTATCCCCTCTTTAATACATCTTGAATGCACAAGCCAGACTTATATTTCTGTCCAACTGCTAAACTAACACCTCCATCCTGTACCAGTCATTGTACTGGTTGCCCATTCTCTAGAGATACAACTTAAACTTAATACTCTCACCCACAAAGCCCTCCACAGTTCTACACCAACCTCCATTTCCATCCCATCTGTCTAGCACACTACCTGGGTGTTTGTTCTGCTAATGATCTAACACAAAAACCTTCCATAATCCAAACCTCCTACTCCTAATTTCAAGATTTTTTTCATGCTACACCAATGCCATGGAATGCACTGTCCCAGGCAATCCAATTAATTTTAAGTGTCCATACAAGTATGCATGTCCTAAAAATACATCTTTTAGGCAAACCTTACACATTACTAAACTAACTTTTTTCAGATCTTCCTCCATAACAATTTTCTCAGAACCTGGTTCCTTCTTTTATCACTTTCCCACACCCTCCATGCTCTTAGTAGCATTTCAAATCTGGACTTTTAATGATATTGGCTGGTGAAAGGTACATGCAGCTTTAAAGAGGACCTGTCAGTTCCCCCATGGATGTGAATTTAAGTGCAGCACTGAATGCAGCATGTATGTTATGGTATGGAGCAGGGTGGGCAAAGGAGCCGACGTCAGAGCAGGAGGCGGGACAGGCGGTCTGATGTCAGCTCCTTTCCCCGCCCTGTTCCACAGCATAAACGGAGCAGGGCGGGGAAAGGCTCTGACAACACAGCAGGAGGCGGGACAGGCAGCCGGGAGCACAGAGAAGTGATACCTCGCTCTGCGCCCAGGGCAGGCGAGGATGATACATGGGTGAAATGAGTGGCAGGAGGGAGGCGGGGAAAGGCGGCACAGAAACGCAGGGCGCGTGAAATGCCTCCAGTGCTATGAGGTGGCTGAAGCACAAGGGCCAGCCTCCATGGCTTCAAACTGTAAGTTTTTCTAAGCCTATATCTCATGGTACCAGCCGCACACAGACATGGGGGACCCCTTGCCTGAATACAGCAGACATGCTGCATTCAGTGCTGCACTTAGATTCACATCCATGGGGAGGGATGACAGGTCCTCTTTAAATGAACACTATTATTTATGGATTATGTAATACAAACAGTTCTTTATCAATAATCTGTGAAAGTGGGACAGGAGACTTGAGTGACTGGAATTGTAAATTAGCTGTCGTCATCCCAGGCTTTTCTCTTGATTAGCTGAGCTGGTGCAACATCATCATTGTTGTGTGATGCAAACTCATCGCACAAGGAGAGCTAATTAAAAGAAGATCCACATCAGGTAAGGCCATTTCTTACATTATTATAGATCACTAAGTCTATGTGCCTACCTAGCAGATTATTTCGGCACCAAGTCTGCATCTCCTGGCACAAAAAATGCTGCAGACAATGCTGCATTTAAAGCATTTTTGGAGCGTTTTTCACCACGTGTTTCTGTCATATACAGGGCTGCTCACCGTTATTGGCACCCCTTCATTTTTTCCTAGGCTGTACAATATCTTCAGAAATAAATGGAAATTACCAAAGTTTTATCCTCAGAATTTTTTCAATTAGTGTCCAAAGTAATACAACAATAAAACATTGTTTGTCAACTTATGTGTTGCAATTTCAAGGAAGAAACAGAATAAACAGCATGTGCAGCAATAAAGGCACCTAATTAATCTTAGTTGCACATCCTTTGGCATTGATGGAGCCTCCACACGTTTCTCACAGCATCTATAAGCTTCTCGCACTTCTCAGCTGGTATTTTCTCTTCCTTTGCAGTTTGATCAGGCTCTTGAATGTTTGCAGGGTTCTATTTCCCAATGGCAGATTTCAGCTGACCCCAAAGATTTTCAATGGGATTGCGGGCAGGATTCATTGCTGGCCATTTTCAAAAAAGTATATTTTTCTTTATCAACCATTCCTGTGTACTTTTGGATGTGTGCTTTTGGTCATTTTCTTGCTGGAGAACCCATGATCTTCGACTCAAACCATGTTTTCTTACACTAGGTAGGACATTTGACTCCAGAATCTCTTGATAATTCTCTAATTTCATGATTCCTGTAATAAGGACTCCAGTACATGATGCAGCAAAGCAGCCCCATAGCATTATTGAACCTCTACCATGCTCAACTGTTGGTAGGGTGTTCTTTTCCTTACAAATTTCATTGCACCATCTGTAAACAAACTGTTGCTTTGTATTCATTAACTGTAATAGTTTGTATGTTATTTATCTGATTACCTGTAATCTGTGCAACCTCTCATATTTGAGGTGCACAACCAGGAAACTTAGACAGCATATAAATGAGCATCTCAGGGATTGATGCACAAAATCCTTCTAATGTATCCCAACATTTATTTCAGACATATGAAGGAAATCTTAGTGGCTTTCAGTTCTACAGGATTGAAAAGGTTAATAAACCTAGAAGAGGCTGGGACTGAAGGCAGTTCAGTAGGAAGGTCCATAGGATCCTTATGATGGAAATGTCCCACCCAGCCGGACTAAATAAACACACTGATTTGATCCTGTTTTATTACTATCTGGCTTGTTAGCCTATAATAGTATGTGATATTGGTTTTAAAGTTTGTATCTCTTTATGTATCACTAATTTTAACATGTATTTTCTGTGTAACTTTGATCGTCATGTGATTTGTGGGTGGGGCTTTCTTTCCCTGGGAGATTTAAAACCAAGAGTTTCAGTATAGCACCAGGTTATGATTAAGAGGCTCTGACGCCTCAAAACACCTAAACCGATGCCTGGGATCATGTCATATTACCTTATGCCTGTATTGCTTCGTTGATCCATTTATTACTGATGTTGTAATAAAAATCCTTTGGAATTTTAACCTACCTATACCAAAGTCTTTGGAGATGGCCTTAAACCCTTTGGAAGAGTTGTGTTTGCTTGTAATAGCAGTTCTGATGTCTTCAGACAGCTCCTTTATCTTCACCATTGTGACAAAGGTACAGTGCCTGACATGTGGCTTTTTAAAACCCTGACTTCCTTATTCATTGGCTAATTCATGTCACTTGGGCACCGACAATTTATATAATTCTCATTTGTGATGTACCACAGGAGAGCCAAAATGTGTTTCAATATTAATTTAATGTAAAGCCCCCGTCACTCTAAGCAAGATCGCTGCTAAGTCAGAGGTTTTGTGATGCAGCAGCGACCTCAACAGCGATCTCGCTACATCTGACACGTAGCAGCAATCAGGCCCCTGCTGTGAGATCGCTGATCGTTACAAACTGTTCTAGACCATTTTTTGGTCGTTACGCTCCCGCTGGGCAGCGTGCATCACTGTGTTTGAAAGGGACAATGACAACGATCTTAATACTACGCCCAAGAGTGACAGGGTCCCAACAACCGCTGTATCGTTGCTGCGTCGCTGGTGAAATCTGACTGTTTAACATCTCACCAGTGATCACGTAGCGATGCACCAGTGATCCCGGCCAGGTCGGATCGTTGTCGGGATTGCTGGTGCGTCGCCAAGTGTGACGGTACCCTAAATGTGCCAATATCAGTGTCACAGCAAACTTTAGGTTTTTCTATTTTTTCATCCCATTGTTTTTGTTCTAAATTGTTGTTAATCATTTGTTCTTTTGTTTTTAACACGAGTCTCCATACAAAAAAGCTGTTTCACTTGATTCATTTTTTTCAGGAGATATTCCACATTATGTTCTTAAACTTTATGGGTGCAAATAACAATGAGCAGGACTGTAGTCTACTAGAAAAAATGCAGAAAGAATGAACATGTTGGAGTTTTTTTTTTTGCACCAATATCTGGAAGGAAAAATCTTGTGGATGGGCACAGTGTCATGGTCGCAAGGGCTGGAGTACTCGACTATCCGGAGCAACAGTCTCTACATCATAGTGGTGATCCCAGAGGTCGTGACCCTGACAAAATATGAAAAGGGGGTATTTACAAGGGATGAGACTATGAATGATTCGTGACACCAGCTAAGTTATCTAGCCAGGCATGGCCAGCGTGCTTATGGGATCCCCAGGGGATAGATGGTGGAGCAGCAAGGTGGATTACTCTCAGCAGGAGAAATCCCCTGGGATAGTAAGGGTATAGGGTTGATGATGGGGTTTGTAGTGAGAGATGCCTCTTTACCTTTAATAATGATAGGAAATAAGTTGATACTCCCACCAGGTCCAGGGTCCAGTCGGTCTGGAAGCAGCTGGAGTCCACTCCACTAAGTGGGGAGAATATGCCTTCCATCTATGCTTGTCTGGAGATCCAGATACCTGCAAGCTATTCTGCTTTCCCTGCGTTCTCTTCTCTGTAGCTTCTCCAGCCAGCAGGCATTGCGAACACTTCCAAGCTGCTCTGGTTGTCACAGCTCTGAGCTCTGTATAATGCTGTTCTGCTGGACCTTCATGGGTGACAGCCTATAACTCTGGTGTCCTGCTCTCAGCATGAACCTGGAGTGAGTTTTCAGCAGCTCTAACTCCAAGAACTCTTGACTCCTTGTGCTTCTTCTTTCCTTCCCATCCTCACACTCCATAACTCTAACCCCTCCCCCCAGACAGAATAGTGAGTCACCCTAAAAACTAAGTGTTCGTGCTCCCCCTTCTGGTCAGGGATCAGGCTGTGTGTGGATGCATTGGGTTACTAAAAGGGAAGCTGTCACCAGGTTTTTGCAACCTAAGTAAATGACACATCGCTGGAATCAGGGTCTCTATTTCTACATTATGCTGCTCTCAGATGGGATGGCAAAAACCTGGTGACAGGTTCCCTTTAATGTAGGGAGCACCAGTTATCTCCAGACATGGCACCACCACTAGTTACAGAAGCAATACCACAGTGGTGACGGGACCTCAGGGGCACGATAACAGCACTTCAGAATTCTCATTGATTTTGCTGGCATGCATGTTCTCTTGCAAATTTTAGAAAATCTACAAGGAATAACGCTTAAATAAATGCACAAAAAAGGTTAGGTGGACACATAGCCTTAAGGTACCTTTACATGTCACAACATTGCATGCAATTTCACTTGCAACTTAGGCCGGCTTCACACTGCGGCGTGATCCGGTCCGGGGCTGTCCGGGATGCCCCTTACAACCGCGGACCGGATCACCACACAGGACTGGGGGGCTAATATGCCCTCCGGTCCGGTGTGTAGCGCACGCAGCTGCAGCCGCTGACAGGTCAGGACCGCGGTGCCCACGGTCCTGACTTATCAGCAGCGGGAACTGCGTGCGCTGCACACCAGACTGGAGGGCATATTAGCCCTCCAGTCCTGTGTGCTGATCCAGTCCGCAGCTGTAAGGGGCATCCTGGACAGCCCCGGACCGGATCATGCCGCAGTGTGAAGCCGGCCTTACTGGTTGCAGTGAAATCATGGACACATTGTTACATTTGTACACGGCAACAAAATGGAACAATGTGCCATGATTTCACTGCAACCAGCAAATTGCAAGTGAAATTGAATGCAATGTTGCGACATGTAACGGTACCCTAATACTTCTGTGCTTACATGATTTGTTAACCATATTTATTTCACGACTGACTATGGTAATGTGATGTCATTATGAACAATCTGTCATTGAGCCACAATGAGTATGCCACGTAGGGATGGGGAATAAAAGGAAATTATGGGAAGTATATTACATCCAAGGTAAATGTACAAGGCTGGTAGCACTACTCCAATGTATACGAGTATTTTCTGATAAAAACAAAACTTTAACAAAAAAATGTAGAAATCAATATTACCATGATTAGCACTCTACTGCATACAATTAGGAAACTATACAGAAAACATAAATTAAGGTGTTTGCTTAGGGGGCAAAAAAACATGCTTAAAGGGAACCTGTCAGGCCGGCTTCACACCATGGCAAGGTCAGGTCCGGGGCTGTAGGGTGTGAACCTGACAGCTCCAGACCCAATTTTGCACTAATGCAGCCCTATGGTGTCAGACAGGGCCGGATGGCAGCTATTTGCCATTCAGTTTTGTCCCTGTCCGGCAGCATCAGGCTGCATTTGATTTTTGCCACAAAATCGGATCCTCCCGGATCCGGCACGATCCGGTGCCCCCTGACATGGGAGTCTATAACACAGGATCGCGCCGGATTCAACAAAAAATCAGAGCCGGGAACCGGACACCAGCTGCTGGAGTTTAGCAGCGAGCGCTGCTAAACTTCAGCACCTGGAGATGTCCCCTGCTATGATTTCAGGACCGCAGCCAGCTCCCTGCTAGCCGCGATCCTGACATTTCTGCAGGGACAGCTCCTGCCGCTGTGAAATGCCGATTCCAGCTGCAAAACGGACTGGAGGGCATATTTGCTCTCCGGTTCTGTTTCAAAATTGGGTCCGGGGATGTCAGGTTCACACTGGACAGCCCCGGATCTGATCTTGCCATGTTGTGAAGCCAGCCTCACCAGGTTTTTGCAACCTAATCTGAGAATAGCATAATATAGGACCCAAGATCCTGATTCCAGTGATGTGTCACTTACTGGGCTGTTCAGTGTAGTTTTGATAAAATCACTATTTGATCAGTTGGAGATTATTATTAGCAGTCTCATTGGAATCTGTACCGAGCCAGGGTGAGCCGGAGGAGAGAGAAAGCCTATCCGGAGCCAGATCTCCAGGAGTGTGAGAGGACAGAGAGGGACGGTGATAACCGGGCCCTAGGAACACAGCAAAGCTACCAACTGCAGGCGGAGTAGCCCTCCTGATATACTGAGAGACGCAGAGGGAAAGAGCCCGGTAGAGCCTCACATCTGAGGACTGCTGGAGGCTGGGCTGAGTAGAGTGTCGGCTCTAGAGGGGACCGTAGTTTTACCCGGAATCCCCAAACAACACGACGGGGGACCACAGTTGCATGCTAGGGTCCCTACCCCAAGGACAGGCAGCTCAGTGACGAGGAGGAGGACCCACAAGGGCCCGAGTCACCGCCATACTGTCCGGAGACACCCACCAAGTGTATACAGAATGTAAACAGCCCGGAAAGGACACAGAGAAAGTGTGAGGGGTCACAGAGAGAGAGAGAGGCCTGGCTGCAGAGCAAAGGAAACCCAGAGAGGGAGAGTGTGCCTGTGTACTTGTACTGAACTTTGTAAGACCTGTAACTGACTTGTGAACTGTCTGAAGAACAGAGTAAACACGGAAAACCCTGAGATTGCCTCCCTTGTGTCTCTGCATGAAAGCGATTCTCTCCATACAGGATTACAGAAAGCCCTCCACCTGCAGAGCCACAGCACAGCCTGTCAGCACCAACATTGAGGAGAGATCCCTGCAGCGTTTGCACAGTAAGGGTACCTTTACACGCGGCTACATTTCTAGGGTGGCTACAGGTAACTTACTGGTTGTAGTGAAATCATGGAGAGATTATTCCATTTGTACACAGCAACAAGATAGAAAATTGTCTCCATGATTTCACTGCAACCAGTAAGTTACCTGTAGCCACCCTAGAAATGTAGCCGCGTGTAAAGGTACCCTAAGTGTACTGAACATTCCACAATAGACTTAACCCTTATTGCCCCGGGGAACACAGTTCTACCCACTGGAACTACACCATCTCCGCTGCCATTACATCATCCCCGGAGGTTCTGCAGCAGCGGCGGCCCCATCACTGGCCGCATATAGTGGGTGGCGTCACGACTGACAATCCCTGTAAATATCCCTTTTATTGCCGAGCCCGGGACACGGACCGGACCAGGACCACCCGTGACTTTCCCAGCAGCCGACACGGTCCGGTACCGAGTACCCCCGTCCCAGTGGGCCCGACACAAGCCTGGGTCCTATATGTCACTGTACCTCCTGCACGGTGTTAGGAGATCAGACCTGGAATCTGAACTCCCTGTCGCTGTGTCTGTGATGCGGCGTATAGCTTCGGTCACCTCAGAGCCTACTCTCTGGTCCCAGCCTAGCCTTCCTTTCCTACCTGTGTGACTCCGGTGTACATCAGGGGATCCCTTCTCTCAGTCACCACTGCCATTTTCCTCAGACCCAGCTGCACTGGTCCGGTCTCTCCCCTTCCCTTGGGTTACAGGCTGTGGAGTGGGCTTTGTCTCCAGGGAACTGTGCCTCGCAGGATTCTGCGCCTCCAGTGAGCCCAAAACCTTCCGGGAAGTCTCTCTCTTTGCTCTTGGTCTTTGCTGCTCAGCTCACTCTGGCCTACTCTTGGTCTTTGCTGTTCAGCTCACTCTGGCCTACTAACTACTATTTCCTGGTGTTCCCCTTATGTACCCGGTCTGTCACTACGTCCCACCCACTGTGACTGGCAACTACCACCCCTTTGCTGCCTAGAGTCCCGGGCTCCGGGTTGGGTCTTGTGTCGATGGGTGTGTGCTTGAAGGTGTTTTGTGTAAAAGCTGTCTCCCTGGCTGCAATTCTTACCTGTGGCCACCCTGGTCGCAGGCGAGCCACACATATGCGTTAACGCATGGGTTAACGCATGGTACATATAAGCACCACGTGTTAACGCATGCATTTCCCATTAGGCCCCATGTTAAAAAAACGCATGTGTTTTTTTACAGCACCCAAAAACGCTGCATGCAGCGTTTTTCGGGATGCTGAACAAAAACGCATGTGCTGTTGAAAAACGCAGTGACACTTAAGTGCACCATGCGTTAACGCATATGCGTTTTTGGACTTAGAAAAAAAAGCCTAAAATGATCCCAAAAATGGATTTAAGGCAAAAACGGATTGTATGTGTGACCCTGGCCTTTTAGATCAGGGTGTCATGCACAATCTATTCTCTTTAGATCCTTTCACACTATGTTTTTCCTCACGGTCATAGGTCCCATCAGGGCTTACACCCCCACCTCCCGCAAAACAGCATTTGGACATACAGTATGTGCTGGCAGAGACGTGGACTATAATGCTGCAGACGGAGTCAGTGTGCTCTGTTGTGCATTATTTTAGACACAAAAATGATGCATATGGCTCACCGTAGCCGGGTACTCAGGCATCAAGCACAAGCTACTGTCACGGTTCGGTGCTGGAGGCTAGAAGGGCCCGGTGGTCAATAAAAGGAGGGGGGGGGAAATTGGGTAGGAAATAAAGTTTGTCTCGTGACGCCACCTGTGGGTGTCCGCTGATTGCACCGGTGCTGCTTGGACCTCCGGGGGATGTGCTGCAGCTAGATGGAAGATACTCTCCTCAGGACGAGCGGAGTCCCCGGAGTCAGTAACTGTGAGGGTAGAATACAGCAGTTCGGTCAGTTTAGCAAGCATGTGTTGAAGCAGTTCGGAATAAAGCATGGACACGGCGCTCCTCTGAAACGGGTCTATACTGAAGTTGTACACGGTACACGGTAATACAGTTGTTGGGTAACGGACCGGGTGGTCCCAGTGATGAACAGTTTCGGTCCAAAGCTCTACAATGTTCCTTCTTTACTAACTGCCCCTTTGTTGCTCGTCGCTGCCTTGTTGCACCAGGTTACTGGGGTTTCTCTAGTGGATTGCCTGATCCGAGCTATTCAAGCCGGCTGCAAAGGGTCCTCAACCCCAATGGCGGGTACCCCTCTGGTACGGCTGCGGGCCTGTAGTGATGCACTCCTATGAAGCTCCTCTATCACTCCGGTTTGTAGTACAGTGATGGACAGCTGTCTACCTCGGATCCGGTGTCCGGTGGGGCTGGGCGCGGGTGTCTTTGGACCCGTTGCTTTGCTACGTAGCCCCCTTCCACGTCTGGGTCACCGCTTCTCGGTGCCCTCCCTGTTAGCTCTGTAGTTTTCACTTCCTCCTTGTACTTGTTCCTCTCACCGTCTCTCTTGCTTTCTGCTCTTTCCCCACACTAAACAACCTACACTCCTCCCACCAGGACCCAATTGGTCCTCTACCTCTGACTGTTGAATGTGGTGCATGGAGCCTTGGATTTAACTTGTTCATCACTGAGACGGAAGATATTGCATCTTCAGTCAGGGATGCAATACCCTCCTGTGACGCACTCGTTGTGGGGCGCCACACACACTGCCCACGTCTATACCGTTATAATCAATGGTTCATGTCCGAACCCTGTTTTGTGGGAAGTAGGGGATGTAAGCTCTGATGGGACCACTGAACGTGAGGAAAAACATAGTGTGAAAGGGGTCTTACCAGGTAAAATGACATCACACGGACACCAACACCCTCCGGGTGCTGTCAGGGATTTTCTGGGGCCCATAGACTTGTACAAGTAATGTTGATCCATGACTCCGTCTCCCTGATTATTCACAGTCATGCGGTTCCCAATAAGCCTCGGCCATGTGAGCAGCTCCATGGAGCGTAACGTGTCATGTTATCTGTGAAATACTCTGATAACTCAGACGTGAGACCCCAGGATGTGGGCAGGTCAAGGGCACAACTACACCAGGTGCCGGGTTGGAATTGCACTTAGGCCCGGAGCCTAGGGGGCCCCCAAGGTCCCTTTGGTCTATAGAAGAACAATGCTACAATGCTATTAAAGATTTGCAATAATTGTGGCCCCGTTGGAGTTTTCGGGGCCCCTGAGCTTCATGTTACACCACCGGGTGGAGCTATGCCCTATAATGGCGGCTCAGTTCCTCCCCCGAGCAACCGCTGAGCCCCGGATTCCTGTCTTTCTCTCCGGTCACATGGCGGCCGCCATCCACAGACAGCGCACGACTCATTTTAATGTGGGTTCTCCATCGTTTTACCTCACATTACGCTGCATTTTGTATCTCTGATGTAGATAAATGAGAAGTGTAAATAATTCATAGAAATGGAACTAACAGCAACATTTTCTGTGGTAACAAATATCCAATAACACAAAATGAAGGAAAAAATACACAAAAGCGATAGAGATAAAGTAAACTACAAAACTACTTAACTATAAGTATGGAGCTACACAGCCCGGCAGTGACAGGGTTACTGAGCTGAAAGCACGAGTCGTGCAGCGCCAAGTCACATGACCGCGCCGTCCAATCAGATCAGATTCCTTTCACCAATCAGCGCTCGGTTCCAGGCAAGATGGCGGCGCCGGTGTAGTAGGCCTCGGTTTTCTTGTCGTTATCGCTGTAGTAACGAATAGTCCCGAATTATCCCCGTCCGGGGACATGACGAGCCGGAGGCGGCAGCAGCTCAGGGACAGGAGCCGGCCAGTGTGTGAGGAGGATGGGGAGCGGACAGTCACCAGGGCCAGAGAGGAGGACTGTGACCGGGAGACGCCACAGAAGCCCGGCAAGAGGCTGTCCCGCTCCAGCAGGGCCGGGGCCGCCCGCCCGAGCACCCAGACCCCGAGCACAGCAGCCAGGAGCGACAGAGAGCAGGGTAAAGGCCGGAGGAGACACTGTGGGGGAAGGGAATGGGGAGAGAGGTCGTCACCGGAGCACAGCACTGTGTAGAACACCATACAACCGGTATATACACTGTACAACACCCACTATAATCCCAGTATATACACTGTACAACACCCACTATAATCCCAGTATATACACTGTACAACACCCACTATAATCCCAGTATATACACTGTACAACACCCACTATAATCCCAGTATATACACTGTACAACGCCCACTATAATCCCAGTATATACACTGTACAACGCCCACTATAATCCCAGTATATACACTGTACAACGCCCACTATAATCCCAGTATATACACTGTACAACACCCACTATAATCCCAGTATATGGACTGTACAACACCTACTATAATCCCAGTATATGCACTGTACAACGCCCCACCATAATCCCAGTATATACACTGTGCAACGCCCACTATAATCCCAGTATATACACTGTGCAACGCTCACTATAATCCCAGTATATACACTGTGCAACGCCCACCATAATCCCAGTATATACGCTGTGCAACGCCCACCATAATCCCAGTATATACACTGTGCAACGCCCACCATAATCCCAGTATATACACTGTGCAACGCCCACCATAATCCCAGTATATACACTGTGCAACGCCCACCATAATCCCAGTATATACACTGTGCAACGCCCACCATAATCCCAGTATATACACTGTGCAACGCCCACCATAATCCCAGTATATACACTGTATATACACTGTACAACGCCCACTATAATCCCTGTATATACACTGTACAACGCCCACTATAATCCCTGTATATACACTGTACAACGCCCACTATAATCCCAGTATATACACTGTACAACGCCCACTATAATCCCAGTATATACACTGTACAACACCCACTATAATCCCAGTATATACACTGTGCAATACACTATTCAACCCCCAGCACACCCAATATATAACCAGTAAATATATCAGTTATCCCATATAATCCCAGTATATCCAGTATATAACACAATACAACCAGTATGTACATCGTACAACCCCCAGAGTACCCAGTTAAAACCCAGTGCATAACCAGTATATGCACAGTACAACCCCCAGTATAATCCCACTGTATACACCGTACAACCTTCTGTATAATCCCAGTGTACCTAGATATAACCCCATACAACCAGTATATACACTGTATAACTCCCAATATCATACCAGGGTACCCAGTATAAACACAGTGTATAACCAGTATATGCACAGTACAACCCCCAGTATTATCCCAATATACCCAGTCTATACTCTGTAAAACCCCCAATATAATCCCAGTGTACCCAATATATACACTGTACAATCTCCAGTATAATCCCAGTATATACACCATACAACCCTCTGTATAATCCCAGTCTCGATGAGGAAGTGGAGATGGATCCAGCTCGACACATCGGGAAATTGAATAAAATTCAACAATCTTTATTGGCAAATCCTTTAAAAAATTTATAGAAAAGACAAAAAAAGGACATCTCAGATGAAAAAGCATATACTATGGGGAGGTGTTTATACAAAATTTTGCTTAGCCAGTGTTCGAGTTTTGCAGTCAAAACGCGTATGGCAAAATTGTTTATACTCACCACCCCATAGTATATACTTTATTGTCTGAGATGTCCATTTTTTGTCTTTTCTATATATTTTTAAAAAGGATTTGCCAATAAAGATTGTTGAATTTTAATCAACTACCCGGTGTGTTGAGCTGGATCCATCTTCACTTCTTCATTTACCAAGGTGCTGGGCAGCAGCGAGGATGCCGAGCTCCGTGCCAGACCAGCATTACATCTCCGAGGTGAGTTGAAATTTTCTCTTAGTCCCTGTGTACCCAGAATATAACACCATACAACCAGTATATACACCGTACAACTCCCAAATCATCCTAGTGTATAACCAGTATATACACAGTATAATCCCCAATATAGTTCCAGTGTACCCAGTATATACACTGTGCAACCACCCAGTATACCCAATATATTACCATTATATACACCATTCAACCCCCTTTATAATCCCAATGTACCCAGTATATAACACCACACAATCAGTATATACACCGTAGGACCCCCATGTTTAAATCCAGTTTATAACCGGTATATTCACCAGACAACTCCCAGGAGAACCCTGTTTTATACATACCATATATACTCGCGTATAAGCCGAGTTTTTCAGCCCAAAAATTGGCTGAAAAGTCCCCCCCTCGGCTTATATGCGAGTCATAAGCCCGCCCCCCCCCCCATCGGTATACAGAGCCCCCCTTTGCTGCCGCAAACCTGTAAAGTAATAGATCATTATACTTATCCCTGTCGCCGCCGCCATCGTGCTAATCCGGCTTCTTCCGGCTTCCTCCTCTGGCACACAGACAATGACGTCATTGCCTGCGCCCACCGGAGGAGGAAACCGGAAGAAGCATGAAGACCCGGAGGAGCGTGGTGCAGAGCGGCGGCGACAGGGATAAGTATAATGATCTATTACTTTACAGGTTTGCGGCAGCAAGGGGAGGGCCCTGTATAGCGATGGGAGAAGGGGGCCTGTATACCACTGGGGCTGCTGCTGTATATACCATTTTTTCCTTGTGAAGAACAACTTTAGTTAATTACAAAAAAAAAATGTTTTTAATTTTTTTCTTAATCAGTTAATTTTTTACACATTTTTAAAGTTTTAAAAAAGTGTGAATTTTGGCCTGGTATGGCTCTACATTTTCTATCATATCTCGGGCTAGAAAGAAGATAGAGAAACAAAATAAACACTGTTCTACTCAGACCTATGCAGGCTTTCACCAGATATGTCACAAGAGGATCTTTGTTAATATTTTACCCATGCGATCACAAACGCAAAATTTTAAAATGCATTTCCGAAAAATCGGCATAATTTAAATATTTCAGCCCATATGTCTGCTGTGCTCTTATCCACAACTGTACCAAATTTCAAGTTGGGATCGCGATGAGATGAGATTTTAAAACATTTTACTATTAATAGCGTCAATGGGTCATTCCATATCAAGTGATCTAAATATGAATATTTTTTTTTACCTGACATCTTTAGATTTTTTTTTATTTTTTTTCTATTTGAAGTACTACTATAGTTAATTACAACTTAAAAGTTTTGAGTTTTTTTCTTAATAAGTTAATTTTTTACAGATATTTAAAGTTTTAAAAAAGTGTGAATTTTGGCCTGGTATGGCTTTACATTTTTTTTTATCTCGGGCTAGAAATAAGATAATGAAATGGGAGAGGCATCATTTTACTTAGAATGGTAACAGCTTTCATTTGATATGTCACAAGACTATATATATATATTTTTTTTTTTTTGGGAAAAATCAAATTCAAAATTTTGATGCGCAATTGTGAAATAAATGTTAGTTTGAAAATTGTGAAAAAATGCCTGTGTGTTACTTGTGTTCTTGGTTATATTTGTGCAGAGATTCAACTTGGGACCTGTCAAATTTATATATTTTTTATTTTATGGTTGTATGAGTTATTACAACTTAAGTATTGAATAAAACATTTCTAGGCAACAAAAAAGAAACACAAAAAACAAATCCCGTAAGTGCCAGGATAAATATATCTTAGGCTGGTTTCACATTTGCATTTGCATGCTGATGGCATGCAGACACAAACGCAGTGAAAGCAGGATCATTTTTCTTTCTAATGATGTGTCCACAGCGGAGAATGTCCGCCTGCGGATACATCACTATGGAGTCCGGGCAGCCAATTGGCGGTGTCCGGGGGCGGGCCGGAGGCGGAGATCAGCGGCGGAGATCTCCTCCTCCCGGCCGCCGGTAAGCTCCGGTACGTGTCAGCGGGGTTAAACAGCTGATCTGACAGCTGTTTGAATCTCCCGCGCCGACACCGAGAGGAGATGTCAGCGCGGGAAGATTCAAACAGCTGTCACATTCGCTGTTTCTCCCCGCCGTCACTGCTAGGAGATTATCAGCGGCAGGGAGGAGGAGATCATCAGAGGCTCCAGCTGATCTCCCAGTGGCAATCGGTGATCTCCTGTGACATCACTGGCGGCCATCGGGAGAGATTTCAAAGGGTCCGCAGCGTTCTCCTGCGCTGTCATGCACAGAACACTGCGGACCCATTGACGCCAATGCATTCTTTTGTGCGCTTGGGGAAGCTTGCTGATTTTCCAAGGTCCCCGAGCGCACAAAAAATCCAACATGCTGTGTCCCGGGTGCGGACAGGGGACCCTGGAGGGAGCAGATATCTTCCGCATGCGCACCCGAACGCAGCAAACGCTGCCAAACGCAGGCACTATGCGTTCCTATGTTAAACATAGGAGCGCAGTGCGCATGTGCTTGACTGCGTATGGGAACGCAGCATACGCTGCCTTCCCATACGCAAATGTGAAGGCACCCTTAATCATCAGAACACAACGCTCAGCATTTTCAACCTGAATGCATTGAACAAACCAAAAGAAAAAAGGTGATCATATCCTCAAGTTTGATTAAACAAGATTAAAAGAACCAAAAATGTTAACCCCTATTTATACATGTAAATTTATTTTTTATTATATCACTAAACATGTCATTTATGAAGTGTTTAATAAGAATACCGTAGTACAGTAGTTAAATCATCGTTCTATAAAATATGAACTAATCAAACAATTAATAGTAAATTTTTAAGGTGGCTTTTTATCATCAATTTGTCCCTTTTTTAAGTGCGTGAAATGTAATCTTGTCCATAAGCGCTTACTAGCAATCGCCATTTCCTTTTGTGTCAGAGTATGTACGGCCTGTCACTGAGTTATTATCTGACTTTTTCTCTAGTCACCTTCCACGACAGCAGAACGGAGGTTGCCTCCCCGCCCTAATAGGGGACAGGAAACACAAAGAGGTTAAAAACCCCTCCCCTTCCTGCACACACCAGTGTTTTTCCTGTCCCCTATGGGGCATGAAGAGGTTCCTCTGAGCTGCCGGTGGCCGGTGACTAGGCGGCTGCTACTTGCTTACCGGGCGGCTGGGGTCAGGGCCTTCGGGTCTTCCCTGGGGGCAATTCGGGATCTGCGCCCGCCCCTCCTGCGCTCCCTTGGGGGTTAAAGCGAGGCGGTGTGCCTCTGGCCGGGGGCCTCTCGGAGCTCCCCGACTTCCTCCTCCTCAAGTGTGCGCGGCCGCCGCTGCTAGCCGCAACCGGAAGTGACGTCGCAGAGGTTATCGCGTCACTTCCGGTAGGCGTTCCTGGGCGGGAATGCATGCGGCCGGCGGTGCGGCGTGCTGGGGCGGCCGATTCTGCGGCCGGATGCGGGCCTAGCGAATGGGGCTGCTGGACCCGGAGGAGGAGGAGATCTGCGCTGTGGACCTGGCTGCATAAAGCCCGGTCGCCTTCTTGCTCCAGGTAAGGCCTGTGGGTCAGATGCAGCTAGGAAGTCCAGGTGTTCAGGTCTGTGACCATCCCCCCTGAGTGCCTCTGTTCCCGGTGCTCTGTCGCTTAGCAGGGTGGGCCTGGTTAGTACTAGCCTTGCATTATGGAGTCTGAGAAATCCCTTATGCCTGCATCTGCAGAGCCCAGCGTTCATCCCCCTGCCGTGAGTAGCTGGATGGGGTCCACCATTGCATGTGTATGGGTTGTTCTGAGTCCTTATGGGGTCCCTCTCTCTCTTTTTTTTAGGGAGAAAAGGTTTTGGGATCCAGGAAGGATAAGGATAAATCAGTGTCCCATAAATGTGGGGTCTGCTCGGTTAAAATGCCCTCCTCACATAAGAAAAAGCTATGCCAACCCTGCACTGATGATGTCCTGTGTGCGGAGCAGCCGTCCCTTCTGGACAGTATCAAATCCCTTATCCAGCAGGAAGTCCAGTCTTCCTTGTCTGCGATTTCTCAAACTCCTGCCCCTATGTTAGTCCCTCTGGCTAAGAAATGTAAATTCATCCCTGGGATTTGTCCTCTGAGTCGGGGGAGTTGCTTTCTTCTGACCCTGAGGGATTGGGAGGTTCTGAAGAGCCTCTGGATTCCATGGGCTCGGATAGGAAGCGTTTTCTCTTTTCTTCAGATGATATGGAGGAACTTCTTGAAATGGTTCGCTCCACTATGGGGGTAGAGGAGTTGGAGCCTGCTCCTTCCGTGCAGGATGTCATGTTTGGGGGCCTGAAAGCTAGGGCCCGTAAGGGATTTCCGCTTCATGACAACATCCTGAATTTGATTATCATGAATGGGACTGTCCGGAGAAACGTCTTTCTTTTCCCTCCGAAATGAAGCACAGGTTTCCCCTCGGGGGGAATGTTCCAAATAGGAACTTCCCAAGGTGGATGTCCAGGTCAGGGCTGCGAGGAAATCTGCCCTCCCTTTCGAGGACTCCTCGCAATTGAAGGACCCCATGGATAGGAAGATTGAAGGTCTTCTTCGGAAGACTGGTACTCTTCTTCTTACCTTTTGCAATCGAATATTGCTGCACCTGCGTGGCTAGGTCCCTCTCTCGTTGGCTTGTCCAACTGGAGGACCATGTCTCTCAGGGTACTTCCCGTGAGGAAATTGCTACTTCTCTCTCCTGCTTCAGAAGGCTACGGGTTCCTTGGGTTGGCCGGTCCGCACGTGTGGCAGCCTGTCTAACTCCTGCCCGGAGAGCTCTTTGGTTGAAGCTTTGGGCTGGGGATGTTACCTCCAAGGTCAAGCTTTGTTCTCTCCCCTTCAAGGGGGAGTTGGTGTTTGGCCCTGCTCTGGATGATATTCTGGAGCAGGCCACGGACAGGAAGAAGTCTCTTCCTGAACAGCGGTCGTCGAGGAAGCGTTTTTTTCGTCCTCCCCGTGAACAGGTCCCTTCCTTCGTGGTAAAGGGAAGTCGGGCAGTGGAGTTACCCGAAAAAGGGTAGAGGTCGGAACTTCTTTGCTCCCCCTTCCCAGAACCACCCTGACCAGCAGTGACTACACCAAAGTAGGGGGTCGGCTGTCGCATTTTTTTCCGAGGTGGCAGGAAGGTCTCCTCCAATCCGTTGGTGCTCCGCACCATCCAATCAGGTTTACAGATAGAATTTTCTCCGGTGCGAACCACCCCCCCCCAGTGCCTTCGGGTCACCACGCTTCCCTCTGGCTCTCTTCAGGCCTTCTTGTGGCAGGGTCTTCAGGCCGTGTTAGATTCTGGCGTAATTTCTTCTGTTCCCCTTCGGGAGGTCGGCAGGGGTCATTACTCCCGCCTCTTCATGGTCAAAAAGCCTTCAGGGGCCTACAGGATTATTATCAACCTGAACCTCTGAATCGGTTCGTGGTTTACCATCGATTCAAGATGGAATCCATTCGGTCCACCATTCCCTTGATAGGTCAGGATTGGTGATGGCCACTCTTCGACCTCACGGATGCGTATTACCATGTCCCGATCCATCCGGATCATCGTCCGTTTCTTCGTTTTGCGGTCTCGCGAAATCGGACATTTTTCATTTCCAGTTCAACGCCCTTCCCTTCGGGCTCTCCTCGGCCCCTCGGGTGTTTTCCAAGATTATGTCGGAGGTAGTTTCCTTTCTCAGGGGTCTGGGGATCTTTATTGTCCCCTACCTCGACGATTTTCTGATCCTGGCTCCCTCATCTCAGCAACTGTCCCTCTCGTTTCCACCACCCTTCAGGTTTTGCGCTCCCTGGGCTGGCTTCTGAATTTGGTAAAGTCCGACCTGACTCCGTCCACACGGAAGCAGTTCCTGGGGATTCTTCTAGATTCATCCAGGCAGACGTCCTTTCTGCCTCCGGACAAGAGGGTGAAACTCGTGCGGAAGCTCTCTCGATTTTTGCAGGCCGGCTGGAGTGTGGTCTCGCCTCCAGTACTCTAAAGGTGCAGATCTAGGCTCTCAGTTCCTTTTTTGATCAGGGTCTGGCCGCTCACCCTTGGGTCCGTCAGTTTATGACTTCCGCCGGTAGACTTCGCCCACGGTCTGCGGTGTCATGTCCCTCCTTGGGACCTGAATCTTGTCCTCTCCGGTCTCACAAAGTCACCCTTTGAGCCGCTGTCCTCCTCGGATCTCTGGGTGCTATCCTACAAGACTGCCTTCCTGGTTGCGGTCACTTCGGCTAGGCGTGTGGGTGAACTCCAGGCTCTTTCCGTCCGTGAGCCCTACCTTCAGGTCCTGGACGATAGTCTGGTGTTTCGCCTTGACCCTTCCTTTTTGCCTAAAGTGATCTCTGACTTCCATCGGTCGCAGGACATTGTTTTGCCTTCCTTTTGTTCATCCTCTTCTAATCCCAAGGAGGAGTGTCTTCATACGCTGGATGTTCGTCGAACGGTGCTTTATTATCTCCAGCAGACGGCCTCCTTTCGGGTCGACCAGAATTTTTGTCCAGCTCTTCGGCCGCAGGAAAGGGCTCAAGGCCTCTAAGCATATGATCGCTGGTTGGATCAAGAAAGCTATCTGCACTGCCTACGTTCAGATGGGTCATTCACCTCCTGAAAAGCTCAAGGCTCACTCCACCAGATCCGTCGCTACTTCCTGGGCTGAGCGGGGTGATGCATCGGTTGAGCAGATCTGCAGAGCTGCCACTTGGTCCTCGGTCCATACTTTTACCTGTCATTACCGGCTGGACTTCAATCGGGATCTCACGTTTGGCAGTAGGGTCCTGCAGGCTGTTATCCCACCCTAAGGTATATTCGTTGGTATTCCTCCGTTCTGCTGTCGTGGAAGGTGACTAGAGAAAATAGAATTAGACTTACCGGTAATTCAGTTTCTAGGAACCTTCCACGACAGCATTGATTCCCTCCCTGATTTATTGTCTTCTTCTTGATGTCTTGTTGTTCCTGCACTTGGTGGTCGCTTTCATGCGGGTGTGTACAGTCAAAACACTGGTGTTTGCAGGAAGGGGAGGGGTTTTTAACCTCTTTGTGTTTCCTGTCCCCTATTAGGGCGGGGAGGCAACCTCCATTCTGCTGTCGTGGAAGGTTCCTAGAAACTGAATTACCGGTAAGTCTAATTCTATTTTCACAATCTTTGGAGAGTACAGTAGCCAGCCACCAGCGCCAATCATATTCACAGGTCACAAAGCCAGCTATGTCATAAATTGCCAATCTTGTGCCACCTTCTACCACTTCATGGACTTCACTGTCTTTGCTGAATGAAAAAATCCTTGTTTTTATTTCTGTTTGACTACATGGAATGAAAGTGTGGGGTTGCTGAGTCCCTTTGATGGGTTTGCTTCTTCTGTAACCGATGTTTTAACAAACTCTCCTCCTCTTCGTAGTCCTGGTTTATACAATATTCAATACAATATTGTTCATTCTCAGGTTGAGCACTAACAAAGCTTTCTCCTATATGTTCTCTCCTGCTTCTAAGATGTAACATATCAAAATAATACAGTAATGTCTAAAAATCATGGATTATTTGGTGAATATAGACCCCACACTTTTAGACCACAGGCTGAACAGATCTGAATTCAAGATTTTCGAATTGATACTATAATAGTTAAGTATTTTAAAATATGATCCCATCGCGATCCCAATTTGAAATTTGGTACAGATGTGGCTAAGAGCACAGCAGACACCTGTGCAGTTTTTGAAATATTTAAATTATGCCGATTTTTCAGAAATGAGTTTTAAAATTTTGCTTTTGCGTTCGCATGGGTAAAAAATTAACAAAGATACTCTTGTGACATATCTGGTGAAAGCCTGTACAGTTTCGAGTAGAACAGTGTTTATTTTGTTTCTCTTATCTTATTTCTAGCCCGAGATATGATAGAAAATGTAAAGCCATACCAGGCCAAAATCCGCGCTTTTTTAAAACTTTAAAAAATCTGTAAAAAATTAACTGATAAAGAAAAAAATTCAAAACTTTTTATTTCTAATTAACTAAGGTAGTACTTCATATGGAAAAATTTTTTTAAAAAAAATCTAAAAACATCAGGTAAAAAAATATATTCATATTTAGATCACTTGATATGGAATGACCCATTCACGCTATTAATAATAAAATATTTTAAAATATGATCCGATCACGATCCCAACTTGAAATTTGGTACAGATGTGGCTAAGAGCACAGCAGACACATGGGCAGTTTTTGAAATATTTAAATTACCGTATTTTTCGCATTATAAGACGCACTTTTGTTCCCCCACATTTTGGGGGAAAGTGGGGGGTGCGTCTTATAATGCGAAACACTGTTGTTTGGTGGGGAAGGGGGGGGGTTGTGGAGCGGTGTTTGGGGCTGGCAGGAGGCTGTAGGAGGCCAGGAGCGGACTGCAGCAGCGGCCCCGTGGTCACGTGGGGCCGCTCATTATCTCCTGTAATATGCACTGCTTCCCGCTGTCAATCACCAGCGGGAGCAGCCCATATTACAGGAGCGGGACCGCAGCCCAGCGGCTGCGGTCCCGTGTGGATAGTCAGTGCTTTCCACGCAATGACAGCGTGGAAAGCACTGACTATCCCTGGGAGGATAAGCATACTCACCGCTCTCCTCACTCCCTGCCGTCCGCGCCATCCCCGCTGTCTTTGCCGGCATCCAGGTCCTGTGAGCGTCGCTGCAGAGTGACGTCATCACCTGCGCGATGCTCACAGGACTGGATGCCGGGCACAGCAGAGAGCGGATAGCGCGGACGGCGAGGGAGCGAGGAGAGCGGTGAGTATGATTGTTTATTATTTTAACTGTGCGGCAGCCTTATGGGGGACAGTGCCAGCAAGGGGACAGTGCCATCAGAGGGGACAGTGCCATCAGAGGGGACAGTGCCATCAGAGGGGACAGTGCCATCAGAGGGGACAGTGCCATCAGAGGGGACAGTGCCATCAGAGGGGACAGTGCCATCAGAGGGGACAGTGCCATCAGAGGGGACAGTGCCATCAGAGGGGACAGTGCCAGCAAGGGGACAGTGCCATCAGAGGGGACAGTGCCATCAGAGGGGACAGTGCCAGCAGGGGAAACGGTGCCAGCATGGGGGGGACAGTGCCAACATTGGGGGGACATTGTGCCAGCATGGTGGGACAGTGTACCACCATCGGGGACTGTGCCAGGATGGGGGGACAGTGTACCAGCATGGGGGACTGTGCCAGGAAGGGGGCACAGTGCCAACATGAAGGCTATGTGTACCAGCATGGAGGATATATATACCAGGATGGAGGACATATATATGGATTGTAAGACGGACACTGGCATTATAAGGCGAACCCCATTTAACATTAAAAATTATTTTTTCCTCTTTTCCTTCATCAAATGTGGGGGTGCGTCTTATAATCCGGTGTGTCTTATAAAGCGAAAAATACGGTATGCCGATTTTTCGGAAATGCGTTTTAAAATTTTGTGTTTGCTTTCGCATGGGTAAAATATTAACATAGATGCTCTTGTGACATATCTAGTGAAAGCCTGTATAGTTCTGAGTAGAATGGTGTTTATTTTGTTTCTCTATCTTATTTCTAGCCTGAGTTATGAGGAGAAATGTAAAGGCAGGCAACAGCGAAATTCACACTTTTTTCAAACTTTGAAAATCATTAAAAAAAAAAAAAATGTTTTTTAAAAAATTTTCTCTTCACATTTTGCATTGTCTGACATGCTATTGTCAGATAACAAAATCTCAAAAGAATTAAAAATATAGAGGTAATTATCATTGGTTCACTTGACATGGAATGGCCCGTATGAGTTCTATTCAAGTTTTTCACATTCTGTAGTCTATGGGGCTTTTCATAAGTCCAAGGATTTTTTTTTATGCGGACTGAGTGGTGGGCTCACGAATATTGATCAGATTGTCTAATAAAAATCAGCAATGCAAGTCTTTGGCCATCCAAGTCCTGTTTGTTTTTCACAAACTGCTAAGGTTGCTTTCACACAGCGTTTTTGTGCTGTCCGAGGGGATCCGACTTTTTGCATGATCCCTTGGACAGCAACGGATCCAAACTGATGCTTGCAATCGGATGCCAAATAGGTATCCGATTCCGATATTTTGCAGGATCAGTTTGGATCCTCTCCCTCTCTCCCTGCTCCTCCTGTCACCTCGCTCCCCCTCCTCTCTCCCTCCTGTCACCTCGCTTATCTTTCTCTTGTCACCTTTGTCCCCTTCTTTGTCCCCTTCTTTGTCCCCCTCTTTGTCCCTCTTTTCCAGACCTTAAAAAAGAAAAAAAATCTTTATTCTCACCCATCCACGAGTCCCCCGGCGCTTCCAGCTATCTTCTTCTGATCCTTACAGGACCTGGTGTGATGTCAGTCACATGACCGGTTACCGCGGGTAACCAGTCATGTGACTGTGACATCACGCCAGGTCCTATAAGCATCGATCGCTGGAGGCATCGGTGGATCGCGGGACAGGTGAGAATAAACATTTTTTTATTTTTAACCCTTTCTTTTCACTAGATGTCACTTCTGCAATGTATTTATATACATTGCAGAAGTGAAATTAGATGGCACAGAGCGATTTTAGTGTACTGAGCATACTCCGTACACTAAAATCATGTCCGAGGAACGATCAGCTGTTTCCTTGGACCCGCGCTTCATAGGCCCCATGTTATTTGGCGCAGATCAGGTTGGATCCAATTCGGTCCGATTTGATCCACTGTGCCCAAAATTGCAGCAGTCCGATTTTTTTGCTGTGCCCAGAATCGGATCTGACAAAATCTGATGCCATTAAGGGCAAATCCGATCTGTGCCCACAGGATAACATTGGGGCCAAATCTGATCCATGGCTGTCTGTTTTACAACAACGGACAGCCACGGATCCCAGAAAAACGCAGTGTGAATGCAGCCTAAATAGGAGAAGGTAAAGAAACATTTTCTTGTTCCTCTTCTGAAACTGATAAAACTTGGATGACCCTCTGATGAAAGGCTGAACAAAAACACTGGTGAAACGAAGACTGTTTTTCTTACTCTTCACGAGAAAACTTAATTATTATAGCTCCATTTATTCCATGCAGCTTTACATGTGAAAAGGGCACACACAGGTACAGGAGGAGAGAGGACCCTGTCTGTGACATTGTGGGATATTGATTAATGAGGTGATATCAGGTCCAGAGAGGTAGATCTGCGTGTAATCAGCATAGAGATGATGCTGAAAACCATTGGACTCTATGAGCTTCCAAGGCCGAAGGTGTAGATGAAGAGCAGGATTTCAAGAGCTGAATCCTGGGGGACACTGACAGATAGGGGGCAAGATGAGGAGGTGGTGTGGGAGTGGGAGACACTGACAGTACAGTTAGTTTGGCTTGGTATGAAGAGATCCAAGATAGAGCCAAGTCTGTGATGCCAAAAGATGAGAGAATCTGACGTAGGAGAGAGTGGTCCACAGTGGCGAAGGCAGAGGACAGGTCCAAGAGGAGGAGGATCGAGCAGTGTCACTTGGTTTTAGCAGTAAGTAGGTCATTCAATGGAATTCAAGCTCGAAGCCAGATTGTATTTGGTCAAAGAAGGAGCAGATTGAGAGGTGGGAGGACAGTTCAAAATGAAAATGCTGTTTCAGTAGTTTTGAGGCATAAGGGAGAAATGATATGGAGCAAAAGAGGATGAATCAAGGGAGGGCTTTTTGAGGATGGGTGAGATCAAGGCATGTTTAAAGCATGAGGGGAAGACACCAGTTGTTAGTGATGGTTGAAGAGATGAGTTAGGGTTGGGTTGAAGACTGGTGAGGTTAAGGATGAGGTGGAATGGGAGCAAGTGGAGTTCACAGATGGTGAGATATGATCTGGAAAATAGAGAGGAAAGTTGATCTTCAGCCATGGTAAAGGAGCTAGTTTTGGAGAAAGAGAGCTGAGTAGTTAGGAGGGGCTATGGGGACTGTGGGCCAAAGTTAGGAAACAATTTTTCCTCTGATTAGCACCTGCCTTATAGGAATTTTTAACATACCTGTCTTTTTTTATTTTTTTTTTTTTGTTTTTTTTTACCATTATCAGCGGTGGAACCCATATTCCACATTTTTTATAGTTACGTTCATCTAATTTTAATCCTTTAGAACCAGTAACAAACAAGGACACTCCCCAGCGATTCCCCAGATGTAAGCCGTGGACGTCCACCATTAATTCTCCATCCAATGATGTGGATCAGCAGCAGGACATTTTCTGGGACCCTCATTCACCAACAGCTTTTAAATTAGGTAACAGTAAATGTAACAACTTATCATGTGCTGTGTAAAACTAGAAATTGACCTTCAGAGCAGATTTCAATTCATGCTTTACACATTCATTGTAGATTTCACCCTTAGATTACATAGAAATCCACATGTAACTCAAGAAACGTTTAGATTTCATTCTTCATGCATCGTACGCAGTTTAGTCAAACAAAATGTGGTTGAATTTGTTACGACGTGCAGTAAGTCTTTATAAAGGAAATCTTTAGTGGATACACCACAGTCAGAATTGATATTGGTAGATAAGAGATCTTACTGATTTTCATCCATGGTAGTAAAAATGTGGCCGAGACAGTGAGATCATATACATCGACATTGATTGTGATGTAAATGTCCGTCTGTTGGAAAATTGTGCAAGCGTAAAAATTTGTATGATTTGAATTATCTATTTTTCTGCAGAAAATGGAAGAAGGAAACTGGCTGCAAATAAATGTACGTTTGACATCTCGGATATTGTCAATAGAATCGCCCCAAAGGTAACTGATTGTTTAGTTTAATCGTGTTTAAGATTGAAGGTGAACATAAGTTCACCGAGTTAAACTTATAACATAACATAACATGTTGCATTTCTGGTGCGGACTAGACTGGGTGATTTGTGCGCAGGCATCCGCCTGCACACAGATCACATATGGCAGTGAATCGGTGCACACGATCATGCGCAGTCAAGCGCAGCATCGTGCGCTCCCATTATAAAGATAGGGGCTTGCGGTGCTTCGGTCACATTGCGGATCCCCTTCGTAGAACGCTGTGGAGGGGAACGCAAATGTGAAAGTAGCCTAACCTGTCTTTTTGTAAGTTTCTAAACTGTTTTCATAAAAATCATCTGGTAGCGCATGTACAGGGCATATTTACCATCACTGTTGTGTAAGAAATTCAACACAACTCCAGGTGCAAATTGTTTTGGACACATTTATTAATGGGAGTTATGCCAAAAAGAACAGCTATTGTCACCTTGTTAAACATTTTTGCAGAGGGTCTAGATTAGAGGCATTGACTTAGTCCAGTTATAAGAAGTGTCATATTTATGGTGTGGCCACTTTTCAGGCAAAAAATTTTGGTCTATTGTTTTGTTTACCACACGAGAAGGTGTTCTATAGGAAACTAAAGTGCATCAGGTCTAACTATGAACTAATGTTGCTCTCACCCCTATTGCTAGCATGAGGTGGTGTCTACAACCCACAGACTTCTCAGGCAGCTTGTCCAGGATGGCACATCAATGCAAGCTGTGGCAAGAAAGTTGGCGATGTCTCAGTACAGTGTCCAGAGCGTGGCGCAAATACCAGGAGATGTGGAGGGGGCTGTAAAAGGGCAACCCAGCAGCAGGACTGCTATCTACTCCTTTGTTCAAGGAGGATAGTGCCAGAACCCCTAATGACCTCCAGCAGGACACTAATATCCATGTGTCTGCTCAAACTGTAAAACAGACTCTATGAGTGTGGAATGAGGGCCCGACGTCCACAAGTGGGTGTTGTGTTTACAGCCCAACACTGAGCAGAACGATTGGCATTTGTCAGAAAGCATCAACATTGGCAGATTCAATATTGATACCCGGTGCTCTTCACGGATAAGGGTAGGTTCTCACTGAGTACATGTGACAGACTTGATAGAGTCTGAAGATGACGTGGAGAACATTCTTCTGCCTGCAACATGCAGCATGACCGGTTTGGCAGTGGGTCAATAATGGTGTGAGGCGTTTCGTTGGAGGGCCGCACAGACCTCCATGTGCTGGCTAGAGGTACTCTGACTGCCGTTAGGTATCAGGATGAGATCCTCATATGCAGGTGCTGTGAATGCTAGATTCTTTCTGATGCATGACAATGCTAGGCCTCATGTGGCTGAAGTTTGTCAGCAGTTCCTGCATGATGAAAGCATTGAAGCTATGGACTGGCCCGCCCGTTCTCCAGACCTGAATCCAATCGAGCACATGTGGGACATCATGGCTTGTTTCATCCACCCAGTGCCACATTGTGCCACAGACTGTCCAGGAGGTGACTGATGAATTAGTCCAGTTCTGGGAGGAGATCCCTCAGGAGAACACCCGCCGCCTCATCAGGAGCATGCCCACGTTGCCCAGGTTGTTGTAGGGAGGTCGTACAGGCATGTAGAGGCTATACACACTTCTGAGCCTCATTTCCTTGTCTTGAGCATTTCCACTGAAGTTGGATCAGCCTGTAATTTGATTTTGCACTTTGATTTTGGGGATCAATCCAAATCCAGACCTCTATGGGATATTAATTTTGATTTACACTGATCATTTTTATGTTTTATTGTTCTCAATGCATTCCACTATGTAATGAATAAAGATATTTATGTATACAGTCATATGAAAAAGTTTGGGCACCCCTCTTAATCTTACTCTGTTTTTTTAGTTTAAAATTGTTTTTTTGCAACAGCTATTTCAGTGTGATATATGTAATAACTGATGGACACAGTAATTTTCAGGTTTGAAATGAGGTTTATTTTAGTAACCAAAAATGTGAAATATGCATTATTTCAAAATTTGACAGGTGCAAAAGTATGGGCACCCTTCTGATTTTCATGATTTGAATACTCCTAACTACTTTTTACTGACTTACTGAAGCACTAAATTGGTTTGGTAACCTCATTGAGCTTTGTACTTCATAGCCGGTGTATCCAATCATGAGAAAAGCTATTTCACGTGTCCACTTGAAAGTTGTTCTCCTAGTTGCATCTTCTCTGAGGAGTGGCATCATGGGCTCCTCAAAACAGCTCTCAAATGATCTGAAAAAAAAAAATTGTTCAACATAGTTGTTCAGGGGAAGGATACAAAAAGTTGTCTCAGAGATTTAACCTGTCAGTTTCCACTGTGAGGAACATAGTAAGGAAATGGAAGACCACAGGGACAGTTCTTGTAAAGGCCAGAAGTGGCAGGCCAACAAAAATATCAGAAAGGCAGAGAAGAAGAATGGTGAGAACAGTCAAGAAAATCCACAGACCACCTCCAAAGACCTGCAGCATCCTCTTGCTGCAGATGGTGTCACTGTGCATCGGTTAACAATACAGCGCACACTGCACAAGGAGAAGCTGTATGGGAGAGTGACGCGAAAGAAGCCGTTTCTGCATGCACGCCACAAACAGAGTCGCCTGAGGTATGCAAAAGCACATTTGGACAAGCCAGTTTCATTTTGGAAGAAGGTCCTGTGGACTGATGTAACAAAGATTGAGTTGTTTGGTCATACAACAAGGCTTATGCATGGCGCCACAAAAACACAGCATTCCAAGAAAAACACTTGCTACCCACTGTCAAATTTGGGGGAGGGTCCATCATGCTTTGGGTCTGTGTGGCCAATGACGGCACCGGGAATCTTGTTAAAGTTGAGGTCGCATGGATTCCAGTCAGTATCAGCAGATTCTTGAGAATAATGTTCAAGAATCAGTGTCAAAGTTGAAGTTACGCCGGGGATGGATCTTTCAGCAAGACAATGATCCAAAACACCGCTCCAAATCTACTCAGGCATTCATGCAGAGGAACAATTACAATGTTCTGGAATGGCCATCCCAGTCCCCAGACCTGAATATCATTGAACATCTGTGGGATGTTTTGAAGCGGGCTGTCCATGCTCAGCGACGATCAAACTTAACTAAACTGGAATTGTTTTGTATAGAGGAATGGTCAAAAATACCTTCATCCAGGATCCAAGAACTCATTAACAGCTACAGGAAGCGACTAGAGGCTGTTATTTTTGCAAAAGGTGGATTACTAAATTAATGTATTTTGTTTAGGTGCCCATACTTTTGCACTGTAATTTTGAAATAATGCACTATTTCACATTTTGGTTAGTACAATAAACCTCATTTCAATCCTGAAATATTACTGTGTCCATCAGTTATTACATATATCACACTGAAATAGCTGTTGCAAGAAAAACAATTTTAAACAACAAAAAAAAAAGAGTAAGATTAAGAGGGGTGCCCAAACTTTTTAATATGACTGTAACTAATAGATCTGGCCAGATTTGAACGGTTTCATTTGTTTGGTCGACTGGCTGGTCCATGGAATACAACAAAAAAATCCAGTTACCTTTTTGTCTTCTAACTTTAGCGAAATAAAGTCACAAATGTAATTCAAATCTGGACGATATTTTCCTCAACTCCAACGCTTGGAGCCTGAACAGTGCTTCACATCACAATAAATACTATCATCTATTAGCCAGGTAATAAGTTGTCATTATATATTCTACAACCCAGATGAAGGAAAAGGATTCAGCTCCCTCTAAATCTTTATTCTACTAAAGGCGGGCATGCTTGTATCGTAAGTGTTATTCTGCAATAAGAGCATACAGCTGCTTGTTAATCTCCCTGCACACTGTACACAAAATGCTGTGACCCGACTTCAGTTGCTGTTTTTCGCCCCCTTTTACATCATAATATTTAGGAATCCTGCTTACATTACTTCTTTCTAAAAACATTCAGCATGAAGTGAGAGATGGCAATAAGACGGCAGCAATCATCTGCCCCGTGATTTAATGTCATACACTTCTCTCTCCTACACAAATAACCGCACACATATATACAGCACACACATATACACATGTGCGTCTTCCACAGCTGTCAAGATAGTGACTCAACAAAGACAGACTTCGTGCCAGAGCTGTTATCACTAATTAATTAAGCGTTTCTAATTATATATATGGACGAAAGTGTTCAGTTTTAGGGGAAAAAGAAGCCAATTGTGTGTCATCTGAGCCCAACATAACATTAATATCTTGCTTGTGATGGAATGAGTAGTAAAAGTCTCATTCTGAGCTTTGTTGTTTTCCACTTTTTCTCTTTTGGGATATCCTCCATTAAAGCTTATAATTGTCTCTTCTAGAATGAAAAACCTTCAGCTCTGAATGTCATACCTTGGTATTGGGATTGGAGGAGGATGCAATTATATGTACTCCGTTGTGGCCCGAAGTAGGACAAATGGAGGTAGTAACGATAATTGCATTCACGTAAAACTATAAAGTGCATGGGATGCTCCATAGAGAAGATAAGGGTTTATTTAGACTGATCCACCCAATCCTCACTGATTTGTCCACACACACCCCACACACACACACACTACGAAAGCCACACATTCACACAAACTATAATTACACATAGTACGAACCAAAAGTTTGGACACACCTCATTCAAAGAGTTTTCTTTATTTTCATGACTATGAAAATTGTAGATTCACAGTGAAGACATCAAAACTATGAATTAACACATGTGGAATTATATACTTAACAAAAAACGTGTGAAACAACTGAAAATATGTCTTATATTCTAGGTTCTTCATTCAAAGTAGCCACCTTTTACTTTGATTACTGCTTTGCACACTCTTGGCATTCTCTTGATGAGCTTCAATGGTTTTACTTCACAGGTGTGCCCTGTCAGGTTTAATAAGTGGGATTGCTTGCCTTATAAATTGGGTTGGGACCATCAGTTGTGTTGTGCAGAAGTCTGGTGGATACACAGCTGATAGTCCTATTGAATAGACTTATGGCCGCTTTACAAGCACAATATCGTTGTCCAACAACGATAAAAGTCAAGTGGTTCGGGCGTTGCCGCCGATATCGTTCGTGTGTTTTATGTAAATGAGCAATGCGATGCAAGAACGATGCCGAAAACGATATCGTTGGGGAATTGTACAGGCTCTCCAACTGCCCGATATTGGATGGACGATCTGGCATGATCGTGCTGTGTGACAGCACAAACCTCCCCTATTCTCTACAATGTTAATTGGTCGTTCCCGAGTTGATGAGACACTGTGCAAGAGGGGCGTACGAATCGTACTTGTGTTGCATGCCGATATCGCACTGTGTAACAACTCCTATGCGATCTTGGACAAACTCCAAAAACGTGCGCGCTCCCGTGAAGTTGTATACAATATCGAAACGATATTGAGACGTGTAAAGTGGCCATTAGAATTTGTATTATCGGAGGTAAGTAAAGAATTTTGTGTGATCTGGAAAAAAGTAATCTGCATTCTTCTCCTAAAGTGTACACAGTAGGCTAGAATAGGAATAGAAATCTATTCCTCTTGAGTATATATGTCAGAAATCCAAGTATCAGATTTGGCTTTTTGCAATCAATTCTTTTGTAAAATATAGATGGTTATTCCATCGGCAGATCTGAGACATGAATTTACCATCTTAAGGCTTTCTAGAACTCAAAAATTGGCAGATATGCAAAGAAAATGATAAAGTCCATTCACCTATAAACTCCATCCCGGTGCTTTCTCTTCCCTGCAACTTCAGACCAAATCCAGCAAGTGAGTAGACTCGAGTGATGTGGTATATAATTAGAAAAGCCTTAATCAATGGAAATTTTAAGCTGAAACATGTAGCGGTTTTTTTTTTTATCTGTTTGCTCACACGGTAAGAATTGGCTCTTTTTGTAAGTGCAATTTTTATGGAAACATCATTCTTCAAATAATTGGAAATTTTAATTACACCACAACTGTCGAGTCTCCTCACTTGCTGGATTCTGTTCTGATGCAAAAATTGTCAGAGTGTTGGGATATTTATACAGAAAGAATGTGTTACAACTTGAATTCCCACCAGCTTTATCGTTGTCAGTCTTGTAGTCTCCACCGTGATCGGTTATTATGATGTCACGACAGTCATGCACTTTGACCTCTGAGCTCAGGTAACTGACAGGCGGGATGTCAGGACTTCCATTTCTGGTGTGACCAATGGAGCAGTAGGGGAATGTAATTTTAAGTAACACAGAGTTCTTTATTTTATAATGTTCCATAATTCTTCACTAAATCTTAAAGTCCCGACCTTTGGCCCACCGTTTGGGCCATGAAAGTCAGTTCGTTCCCGACCCATGGCCCAGGGGGTGGGCCATGCATTAATCGGGCTCCTGCGACGCGTGCGAGCGGGTTAACTCAGGTGTCACCGTTGCTACTGCAAGGTGACAACCTGTAGTTATCCCCACGGGGGGTGGATTAACACCCCCGTGCCCAGGGCCCCTCCGATCTGCAGTTTAAAACTGAAACTGCAGATCGGAAAAATAAGAGCGATTCCTCCCTCCCAGATCTGATTGGAGCTCTCCAATCAGATCTGGAGGGGCGGATCGGCTGGTGCCCTCCCCCTACTCAGCTCCCCCCGCTCCAGTAAGAATTAGGGCCCCCCCCGTTCTCGCCTACCCACCCCTCCGATCATCTTATCTGCCGGCGTGCACGGTGCCGCCGTCATCCTTCTATGCGCCCCCGCCCCCTTCCTCCTCCAGCCCCCCCTGTGTCTTGTCCCCTCCCTCCAGCCCCCCTTTTGTCCGGCCCGACCCCCCCGCATCCCCACCATCCACCCCTCCTCCTTCTGTAATGCAGTGCCGGTAGGCTCAGGCGCCCGGCGGTCAGGCTGCAAAGCCCCCTTTCCCTGCTCACTCTCTTCCCCCCCCCCCCCACCGCCTAGCCCACCACCTCTAGCCCCACTCACCCATTCCGGAGCAGCCCGCCGGCCTCCGTTGCAGCTGTGGTGTGGCCCCTCCTCCTTTCAGGGGCTCCTCCTCTTCATGGGTAAGTATGAATGAATGAATAGATGGATGGGTGAATGGATGGATGGATCTGTGCGTCCGTGGATGTGTGCGTATGTGGATGTGCGTGAATTCCAGCGTCCGTGGATGTGTGTGCGTCCGTGGATGTGTGTGCGTCCGTGGATGTGTGTGCGTCCGTGGATGTGTGTGCGTCCGTGGATGTGTGTGCGTGCGTCCGTGGATGTGTGTGCGTGCGTCCGTGGATGTGTGTGCGAGCGTCCGTGGATGTGTGTGCGCGCGTCCGTGGATGTGTGTGCGCGCGTCCGTGGATGTGTGTGCGCGCGTCCGTGGATGTGTGTGCGCGCGTCCGTGGATGTGTGCGCGCGCGTCCGTGGATGTGTGCGCGCGCGTCCGTGGATGTGTGCGCGCGCGCGTCCGTGGAGGTGTGCGCGCGCGTCCGTGGAGGTGTGCGCGCGCGTCCGCGGGGTGTGCGCGCGCGTCCGCGGAGGTGTGCGCGCGCGTCCGTGGAGGTGTGTGCGCGCGTCCGTGGACGTGTGTATGTGGATGTGCGTGAATTCCAGCGTGCATGAATGTGTGTATGCGTGGATGTCAGCATGTGTGGATGTGTGCGTGCGTCCGTGGACGTGTGCGCGCGCGCGTCCGTGGACGTGCGTATGTGGATGTGCGTGAATTCCAGCGTGCATGAATGTGTGTATGCGTGGATGTCAGCATGTGTGGATGTGTGCGTGCGTCCGTGGATGTGTGCGTGCGTCCGTGGATGTGTGCGTGCGTCCGTGGATGTGCGTATGTGGCTGTGCGTGAATTCCAGCATGCATGGATGTGTGTATGCGTGGATGTCAGCATGTGTGGATGTGTGTGTGCGTCCGTGGATGTGCGTATGTGGATGTGCGTGAATTCCAGCGTGCATGGATGTGTGTATGCGTGGATGTCAGCATGTGTGGATGTGTGCGTGCGTCCGTGGATGTGTGCGTGCGTCCGTGGATGTGCGTCCGTGGATGTGCGTATGTGGATGTGCGTGAATTCCAGTGTGTATGCGTGGATGTCAGCATGTGTGGATGTGTGCGTGCGTCCGTGGATGAGTGCGTCCGTGGATGTCAGCGTGCGTCATTGTCAGCGTGCGTGGATGTGAGTATGTGGATATGCGTGAATTCCAGCGTGCGTGGATGTGAATGTCGGTGTGCGTGGATGTCAGCGTGCATGGGTGTGTGCGTGGATGTGTGCGTGCGTGGATGATGGGTGCATAGGTGGATGAATGGGTGCAACAAGGGATCAAGTGTCCTCTTGTAGTCTCTGGGATCATAGTCATGGTGCATTGTATGACAGATCATTGTCATACAGTGCACCATAACTCTGACCCTAGAGGCTGTAGGTAGAGGACACTTGATCCCTTGCTGCAGGCTCTGTGGATTGAGCAGAGGCGATCGAGCGTCGTGGGACCTTCATTGTGGACTATGTCGGATCTTTATAATAAAGATGGAGTCCGAATTTTGTTTGTCTTATTTTTTTCAAATAAAAAGATTTTTCTCTGTGTGTATTTTCTGACTATTTACCAGAGATTCCTAATGGCGGGTCTAACATTGGCCCTATATTATGATTCTCGGACTTGGTTGCAGCTGCCAATAAAAAGCTGCCATTAACCCCTTTATTACCCAGTTTGTCACCGGCATCAGGGCAACTGGAAGAGTCTGGGTACAGCGGCAGAAAATGGCGCTTCAATGAATGCGCCATTTTCTGGGGCGGCTGCGGGCTGCAATTCGCAGCATGGGGGGCCCAGAACGCTTGGGCCTCTCCATGCTGCGGATTCCAGCCCCCAGCTGCCTAGTTGTACCTGGCTGGACCAAAAATATGGCGGAGCCCCACACCATTTTTTTTTTCTAGAATTAGAACTAGAAAAAAAAAATGGGCTTCGCTGTATTTTTGGTTGCCAGCCAGGTACAACAAGGGAGCTGGGGGTTGTCGGCAGTCCGTAGCTGCCAAGTTGTACCTGGCTGGACCAAAAATATGGCGAAGCCCCATTCCATTTTTTTTATTGTTACTTCTACCAATAAAATGGCAAGGAGCTTTGCCTTATTTTTGGTTGCCAGCCAGGTACAACTTGGCAGTTGGGGGCTGCAATCCTCATCATGGAGAGACGCAAATGTTGTGGCCCCCCACGCTGCAAATTGCAACTCACAGCCACCCCACAAAATAGCACATTAGAGCCGCCATTTTCTGGTGCTGTACCCCAACTCTTCCAGTTGCCCTCGTGCTGGTGGCACACAGGAGCACTCCATACGCAACATGGTGTCCGCTAACAAGTTGAATGGAAAATTAGCTCCAATCGTTAGTGGACACCATGTTGCGTATGGAGAGCCCTGTGTTCCTAAACATTGGAGCTCCCCCACAAGTGGCCCCATTTTGGAAACTAGACCCCCCAAGGAACATATCTAGATGCATAGGGAGCACTTTGAACCCCCTAGTGCTTCACAAATTGATCCATAAAAATAAAGTACTTTTTTTCCCACAAAAAAATTTATTTTTTTCATTTTTATGGATCAATTTCCACTTTGAACCCCAGGTGCTTCCCAAATTGATCCGCAAAAATGAAAAAATAATTTTTTTGCGGAAAAAAATTACTTTTTCATTTATACTGATCAATTTGTGAAGCACCTGGGGGTTCAAAGTACTCACTCTGCATCTAGATATGTTCCCTGGGGAGTCTAGTTTCCACAATGGGGTCACTTGTGGGGGAGCCCCAATGTTTAGGCACACAGAGGCTCACCAAACGCAACATGGTGTCAGCTGATTTCCATTCAAATTGTTAGCGGACACCATGTCACGTTTGGAGAGCCCCTGTGTGCCTAAACATTGGAGCTCCCCCACAAGTGACCCCATTTTGGAAACTAGACCCCCCAGGGAACTTATCTAGATGGGTAGTGAGCATTTTGAACCCCCAGGTGCTTTACAAATTGATCTGTGGAAATGAAAAAGTACTTTTTTTTTTCCACCAAAAGTTTCTTTTAGTCTAAATTTATTCGTTTTCACATGGCAACAGGATAAAATTCATCCTAAATTTTGTTGGCCAATTTCTCCTGATTACACCGATACCTCATATGTGGTCATAAACCACTGTTTGGGCGCATGGCAGGGCTCAGATGGGAAGGTGCGCCATTTTTTTATTTTTTGAATGTAAAATTAGCTCAAATTCAAATGGCGCTCCTTCCCTTCTGAGCCCTGCCGTGCGCCCTAACAGTGGTTTATGACCACATATGAGGTATCGATATATTTGGGAGAAATTGCACAACACATTTTAAGATCCATTTTATCCTGTTGCCCATGTGAAAATTAGAGAATTGAGGCCAAAAGAACATTTTTGATAAAAAAAAATTAAATTATCCATTGTTTGTTTCCACTTTGCTTAAGTTCCTGTGAAGCACCTGAAGGGTTAATAATCTTCTTGAATGTAGTTTTGAGTAGCTTGAGGGGTGCAGTTTTTGGAATGGTGTCACTTTTCGGTGTTTTCGGTCATGTACACCCCTCAAAGTGACTTCAAATGTGATGTGGTCACAAAAAAAATGGTTTTGTAAATTGTGGTTGAAAAATTGCTGATGAACTTTGAACCCTTATAATGTCCTACCAAAATTTTTTTTTTCCAGAATTGTGCTGATGTGAAGTAGACATGTGGGAAATATTTAATAACTTTTTTGTGTCATATATCTCTCTGGTTTATCAGAAAAAAATTTTTTAAATGTGAATATTGTGAAATTTTCAACATTTTTGCCATATTTTTATAATAAACGCAAAAATTATCGACCTAAATTTAATACTAGCATGAAGCCCAATATGTCACGAAAAAACAATCTGAGAATCGCTAGGGTCGGTTGAAGCGTTCCAGAGTTATTACCTCATAAAGGGACACTGGTCAGAATTGCAAAAAATGCCAAGGTCTTTAGGGTCAAAATAGGCTGGGTCCTGAAGGGGTTAAAATAGCTTCCACTCTATATTTAAGTGACTATACATTTTCCTTATTTGCTATCTTTCCCTGATAATCTTCCGCTGCCTTCTATTCTTCTTCTGGTGTCCAATCCCCTTTCATGCAACACTTCTGGCACAGTGGCGTATTCAGCAGAGTCGTATGTCTAAACCACTCCTCTGCCTTTCATGTGTGGAGGGATGTTTTAATTATGACACTGTTTTGTTCATGTCTTGGCTCATGGAAGACATGGAGGCTCTTTCCAAGCTACTGCATTGATCATGTTGGACTGAAGAGCAATTGTACATGAGGAGCAGAGTAGGAGACAACAGAGGTCAAGTGACTGTACATGTAAAATAGGGATCGGGTGGAGGGTAGTGTTTAGTGACGGTCTCCTCTCTGTTCTGCTGTTTCCCTCCTCTTTATAACAAGGTTTTTTTGTCCTGTCACCCAGCAATTGGACATCTCTTGCAGGCCCCTACCAGCATGTGATATTTTAAGGCATGTACATATTTTTCTTCTAATCATCTTTTGGTCTCATTACAGCAGGTCAAAGATTTTGCAAACAGAAGAAAAACTAATGAAGTTGGCAAAGCAATTGGACAGTAATTGGTGAAGCAAAAAGATCAAAACGAGGAACGGTCGGCAAATTCAGAGGATGAAATTTTCAGTGACTACAATGCTGTGAATCAAGAGCGCCCCAACCTGGGGGACGTCCCTGTAGGAGATGATGGAACACTTGGGCTAAAATCTGTCAGTCAGACATCTGCACCACAGCGGAGCAGTCAGAAGCTTGTGGACCAGGACACAGAGGACGCTTTAAATGAACTGTTTGATTCATCCACTCAGAAGTACAGCGGGTGCTTAAGCCAAGGTTTATCAGGAGTTTCATTGTGCAGTGAGAAGGACTCTGCGGTAAATGTGAGGAGCAATGTCCACGAAGAGATTAATCACAGCAAGATGGAACTATGCTCTGAAAAATCTAAAGGCTCGGAGCCATCTAATGTACCATCACAAATCTCAGCACATGTAAATCAAGGTGTAAGAAAATGTCCTGAGCTGAGTAATGGTAAAGAGAAGGAAACCGTGCAGTCATTACCAAGGAACCAAGATGACTTTGAGGATGACTGGGGCAATGATCTACTAGAAGATGATTCTTTTATCATGCAAGTTACTCAAAATCCTGAACTAATCGCTACTCCTAAAAATAATATGCCTCCTGATAAACTTGATTACACCAGCACACATGATGCTGGAGGGGAGATTAAGAGCACTACTCATCCGTCTTCTTCCAGTAAGACTAATCATTTTAAATTTGTGTCAAGGAAGTTAAATAGTGAATCTGACGCAAAACCCAGTAACCTATGTAGCACAGAAGTGACCCGTGTTAACTCATTTCAAGGTAATGCAAGAGACACAAGTAATGCAAAAGACCTTTCTACTACTCAAACTCGGATGCTTTCCAGACCTCAGACAAAAACAGGTAGTGAAATTTCTAAAAATACCATTCACAGCATGGGACCTGGTACCAATAGCACTTTGAAATCCTCCCATAAACCATGTGCCCAAGCTGTGCCACAGACCAGGGCCACAAATGTTAAAGACTCCATCCCGCACGATGAATGGGATGATCTGAAGTTCTCCGATGAAGTTCTCGATATGTTTTGTGAGTCTGATAGTCTGTGGGAAGAGAAGGAAGATGATGACGATCTACTGTATCAAGTTTGCGATGACGTTGAAAGGTTAACTCAAGCGCAGGAATTCAGCCAACAAAACCATAAGAAGGAAACTCCTCAATTGCCAATTTCTACCTGCCAAATACCTGCCAAACAACCAACCATTCATCAAAGCAAAACTGGAAGTGCTGTTATTATAAGCTCTTCTTTCGGGTCAGAGAAGTCAAATAACAGAGGGCTCTCTCCTGCGTCTTACAGTGGAAATTGCTCAAATTCTTATCAAAACGGTTCTTTGCAGAAGGGCAACCCGAATTTCAGCAGGTGCAGTTCTGTGCCATCTGGAGGGGAGAGTAAAAATGCATTTCTTACCAGCACTCAGAATCCAGGAAAGTCTGTGTCTGTAACATGTAGTGGAACAAACCCAACAGCACCGTCTAAGTATTCATTTACCAAGATAAAACCATCGCAGGTCTCCTCCACCCACACAGCTCATTCAGCTGGAAACCGGAGCACTTACAACGCTGACAGATTGCTCAAGAGCCTCCCTGTTTATCCTACTATCTCAGACTATGCAAGCAAATCTCAGCCGTCCTCAATAAAGAGGCATCTTTCTGAGTCCACCCTTCAATGTTCAAAAGGTATGGGGAAGAAAAAAGGGCCAAAGTTTCTATATTGTGAATATATATGTGAAAAAAGCAGCTATTGATCGCGAAAGTTACAATATTCCAAAAATTATTAGATATGCTGTAAAGTTCAAATGTTTTTAGCAGGTCTGAAAAAATGCTGCAAATAATGGATTCAAACATAGGAGTGGTATTAGTTCACTTTTATCAGTTATAGGTTTTCTTGTCTATAATATAAACTCTGCAGTCACTCTGTGCTGCAGACTCATGAATCCCCCCAGCTCAAGCATCGGGCGCTTCAAGGATTTGTTGGTGTTTGTTTCGAGAATGCAGGTCAAGTATGCAATAAGCCTTACTTCCTGTCAGAGCCGACTAGTGAGTGGCCTCGCTTAGTACATGTCTCCACTTTTACAGCCTATATAATACTTATAAAATACTTCCTCCCCAACCACCCACCATAAATTTCAGGGGGGGGGGTGTTAGTCTTATAATTTGAACAGCAGCTTATTGGGAGGAGTGTGTGGTGGTGGAGTGGGGTCACTGGAGGCAGGACTGCGGTGGTGGGGGTCAGCGATGGCACGATGTGTAATACTGGAATGCTGAAAGGGCTTACGCCGTGTGGATGGGGTGTCTGGGCAGGGTGCCATTAATCTCCAGGCAGTTGACGTAATGGGCGAAAGGAAAATTGCTGCAGTGGTGGCTCAGGAGGAGATCTTTATTTGCACCTGCGCTGCTTGTGCAGCCATTTTACTTTCGCCCTTCGCGTCAACTGCCGAGAGATTAATGGCAGCCAGAGGTAACCTGCCGGAATGCCCTATCCACACAGCGTCGGGCCCCATGCAGCATTGCCACTTCATGCCAGCACCGACCCCTGACCTCGATGACCCAGCCTCTTCGATTCTGCTCCACCGCCATCGCGCGTCTTCCCCGCACCCACCACAGGTAAGCTACGCTGCTTATAAGATGGACCAAGGATTAAAGGCGAACCTCCTTATTTAACTAAAACATATTTTTTCCTAATTTCTTCCTCTAAATTTTGGGTGCATTCATTTGCAAAATACCTGGAATCTGGAATAGTTTTTCTTTTGTTCCTGCACCTCTGTTTCTGAGTTGTAGCTTCCTCTTCCCTTTATGTAAATAAAACCTGCCTCTAGGAGCCTGTTACGAACTCTTTTTGCTGTGCACTTAACCCCAGCTGCCATTTGCCATTCCTTTTGTAGGTTACTTAATGTCATCCTGCGGTTGCTGAGTGACATTCGAATAAGATGACGGTTATTTCGGTCAGTGGAAAGTCACTTTTGCCCTCTGCTGGTCTGTAGCTTTTGTTGTCCCCAACGTCTGCTGCTTGACCTTGTTGTAATATACTGCTGTCCTCAAAATTTTGAGGATGGAGGCAACATGATACTCAATGTATCCCTCTGCTAGTAAAGCCAGAATTGAGCACTTTTCCTCACTCAAGACTTTTTTAACCATGCCTAAGGAGTTTATTTTTTCATTTAAATTACTTTTGGGCTATTCCTAGCACTATGTTTTGCCATCCAGCTTGTCCTATTGCAAGAAGATTGTGAAGACCAAAGCAGTGTTTCTTATGGTGGGTTTACACGTCGCGATATCATTCCGATATCGTATACAACGGCGCGGGAGCGCGCATTTTGTGGCCGGTTTTCCCTGAATCGCATCGGCGGTTTACACGTTGCGATATCGGGATACAACGTCCCAACGATGTCTACGCCCCCCGACCCAGGAACGACCATTTAACATGGAAGTGAATGGGTGACGTTGCAGTACACATCGGAGTTGGGCTGTCACACGGGACGATCCGGCTCCAACCGGCATCCGATATCGGGCGGTTGAATAGCACGCTCATTCGACCCCCGATAACGGTTTGCCATCATTCTTGCATCGTATCGGATGTTCACACCATACAACGCACGAACGATATCGGGTCCAACGCCCGAACCACGTGACTTTTGGTCGGAGTTGGACGCCGATATCGCAACGTGTAAACCCACCATTATACTTTCCCTCGTTAAATAAGATTTGGTTCAGGTGATCACCTAATCAGAAGCACAGTAAGTAGAATGTGGTGTATTTTGATAGGAATTCAACTGACACTGGAATGGAATGGCTGTCAGGCATGTAGAGATGGGGATTTTTAGAAGACTGGACAGTAGTCTCTTAATTTTTGCAAGAGCTGTAGATATTTCTGGCAAGTGACAGATCCTCTTTAAGCGCAAGAAAGAAAAAATTTGAAGCACCTTAAAACATTATGTCTTGCTCAAATTTTTGGGCAAAATATGTACTTATTATGTATCTACAGATCTGTAATGTTACAATGATTTAAAGTAATAGGTATTTTAGGGAGAAACGAGAACAGTATAAAGAATATACAAAAACATTGACAAAAATACCTTTCTTTAATGTATATACTTGACAACAAAATTCTGAAAAGTATGCTGTAAAATATTTACACATGATGAGTTGTGATGAAAAATTTAAAGGGGAACTCCAGGGAGATGACATTTTTTTTTTTTGTACTGTCCCTGCCCTCCTACTTTGATAAAGCATGAGCTGTCTCACTCATTGAAGGAATCTATGATGGTCTAGTCATAAACAAGCTCCATTGTATGGACCTCACTGGACAACAAAGTCTCTGCCTTGCTGGCTGAACATGGAGCACCATTTGCAATGAAACGTACACAGGATCACTAGTGTTTATGCTCTCTGAAATTGGGCACCATCCCTAATCTTACTTTTTTTTTTGTTTAAAATTGGGTTTGCAACAGCTATTTTAGTGTGATATATGTAATAACTGATGGACACAGTAATATTTCGGATTGAAATGAGGTTTATTGTACTAACCAAAATGTGAAATATGCATTATTTCAAAAATTGACAGTGCAAAAGTATGGCACCTCAACAGAAAAGTGACATTAATATTTAGTACATCCACCTTTTGCAAAAATAACAGCCTCTAGTCGCTTCCTGTAGCTGTAATGAGTCTGGATCTTGATTGAAAAGGTATTTCGACCAATTGCTAAAAAAACCATCTGCGTCAGTTGCATAGTTGATGGCCGACATTGCGCCGTTGCAAAATCTGCCATAGTAAGTGAATCCAGACCGACTCGATGACCCTTCATAACATCTGTAATATGTCCATCGAAAATGATGCCTAGTAATAAGCCATTAGCAGCAGTGTTTTGGATCATTGCTTGCTGAAAGATCCATCCCCGGCGTAACTTCAACTTTGACACTGATTCTTGAACATTATTCTCAAGAATCTGCTGATACTGAGTGGAATCCATGCGACCCTCAATTTTAACAAGATTCCCGGTGCCGTCATTGGCCATAAAGCCCCAAAGCATGATGGATCCTCCCCCAAATTTGACAGTGGGTAGCAAGTGTTTTTCTTGGAATGCTGTGTTTTTGTGGCGCCATGGATAACGCCTTGTTGTATGACCAAACAACTCAATCTTTGTTACATCAGTCCACAGGACCTTCTTCCAAAATGAAACTGGCTTGTCCAAATGTGCTTTTGCATACCTCAGGCGACTCTGTTTGTGGCGTGCATGCAGAAACTGCTTCTTTTGCATCACTCTCCCATACAGCTTCTCCTTGTGCAGTGTGCGCTGTATTGTTGACCGATGCACAGTGACACCATCTGCAGCAAGATGATGCTGCAGGTCTTTGGAGGTGGTCTGTGGATTGTTCTTGACTGTTCTCACCATTCTTTTTCTCTGCCTTTTCTGATATTTTTGTTGGCCTGCCACTTCTGGCCTTTACAAGAACTGTCCCTGTGGTCTTCCATTTCCTTACTATGTTCCTCACAGTGGAAACTGACAGGTTAAATCTCTGAGACAACTTTTTGTATCCTTCCCCTGAACAACTATGTTGAACAATCTTTTTTTCAGATCATTTGAGAGCTGTTTTGAGGAGCCCATGATGCCACTCCTCAGAGAAGATGCAACTAGGAGAACAACTTGCTAGTGGATGCCTGAAATAACTTTGCTCATGATTGGATACATCGGGCTATGAAGTACAAAGCTCAATGAGGTTAACCAACCAATTTAGTGCTTCAGTAAGTCTGTAAAAAGTAGTTAGGAGTATTCAACTCATCAAAATCAGAAGGGTGCCAATACTTTTGCACCTGTTATATTTTGACATAATGCATATTTCACATTTTCGGTTACTAATATTTCAGGATTGAAATGAGGCTTATTGTACTATGTCTATCAGTTATTACATATATCACACTGAAATAGCTGTTGCAAAAACCCAATTTTAAACCAAAAAAAAAGAGTAATATTAAGAGGGGTGCCCAAACTTTTCATATGACTGTATGTGCTTGCTGACATCATTGCTTTTTGAAGGGAGAACACCCATGTTCATAAATTACATAGGATGTCTATCAGGGGCAGGATTGCAGTGTTTGCATGGGGCAAGTCGCCACGCCCCTGTTCATACAGAAGAATGAGGGGGCAGGAATGTAATATGATCTTAGAGCCCCTAGGGTCCACGCCCCGACACATCTGTCACTGCTGCAGCATGAGCCTGAATTTCTCTGTCCCAGAAAGGAGAGGTGAGAGCTGAGGAGAAGATATGATTTTATTGAATTTTAAGTGATCTATATATCCTAGAACTGTAGGGCCCATCTCTGCTTCATCATGCAGGAGGGCAAGGACTGTAAGAAAAAAAAATATTTAGTCTCCCTGGAGTTCCCCTTTAAGAAATGTTTTACTAATTTTAAAATTCAAAGGTTTTTGTTTTCCCTTTATTTTATTTCAGTGTTTGTATCTGAAGATAAAAACAAGAAATGTTCCATGGAGGAGATTGAGAGGAAAAAACAGGAAGCTTTGGCCAGGAGGAAAATGAAAGCACGAGCGTGCTCCAGTGACACTGCTCCAACCTAGTCTTGGCCCTGTGTTGTGTAGGACGCCTTGTTTAGAGCCGTCGTATCCTTTCTCTGTGAGAAATTCCATGTAGAATTCACAGGAAACACTGCTTTCTTATAGTAGGTTCTGTAATGTTTACAGCGGTAAACTATCTTTCCATTTATATATATAATAAAATAAAGTGTCCTGTTATGTTCAGGAATAAACCACGCAGATTTGTACATACCCTATCTTTCTCTTGTAAAACAGTTCTACAAGACGTTCTGTTTTCTAAACTTTTTTATGTGTTAATTAAAATTTCTTGTTTAAATAGATACATTTTCAAGTTCTTGGTTTTACATTTGCTAAATAAATTTATTCATTTACACACCTTGGTTTGCAGATATTGTCATCCAGCAGATGAAAAAAATCTCTGAAAGCTACAAAAAAAAAAAGATGGCCATGGAAGGCACGGACAATTCATTACTGAGCATCAGGGGACACGGCTCTATGCTGGTTTCTAGAGAAGAGACATAAATGGAGCATAGCTTTCTAATGAACTATTTATAAAGGGAGACGGTCAGCAAATTGATACTGCTTTAATCACATAATGACTCGCTTCCCCTTTAAAGGGTTTTTCTACGAAGAAAGTTGATTTTAATCGATAGATCTTGGAATAATTATAATTTCCAAAACTGGATGTTTTAAGAACATGTTCTTGTTGCTGAGATCTTATATATGTGTCCCTGCTATGTACCATGTAATGGATGTGTCTGACCGTACAGGGACATAGTCTGGTCATACCACATCTCCTGGACTGTGTGCGGGCCTCGAGGGCTGGAGTTGCCCACCCCTGCTTTAACCCCTTAACGACACATGTCTCAGCGTGTGAGACATGAAATCCCATGCGTTAACGACCGATGTCTCAGCGTCTGAGACATCTGGGGAACGCACTGCTGCAGCTCAAGTGAGGGTCTCACTGACCTGTCACTTGAGCTGCAGGTACATGGAGACATGCACTACAGCCCAGGGGGGGTCGCTTTGCCCCCCCCAGGCTACAGCCGCGGTAATTGGCGGTTGAAAATGAAACCGCAAATTACCGCGGCTGTGCTAAGTGCGGTCTCCCCGTGCCTCGCTTCTCCTGCTCCCTCGCTCATCCCCCACCCTGTGTCCTCCTGTAACCCCCCACCCTGCTCATTGGCCATCTCCCCCCTGTCTCCTGCCCCCCGACCGCACGATCACAGGTGATTACCGGAGCAGGGATCACCGCTCCGGTAATCACCTCCCTCTGCCGCCTCCTCCCGCCACCGGAGCGGTGATCACTGCTCTGGGCATCGGCTACTCCTCGGGGATCACCCAGCTCCTCCTCGGGGATCACCCCTGTCCCCCGCCCACCGCCGGAGCAGTGATCACCACTCCGGGGATCACTTTCCCCTGTCATGCCGCCCGCCGCCGGAGCGGTGATCACCTCCTAAGGGTGATCACCGCTCCGGGGATCACTTCCCTCTGTCCTTCCGCCCGCCACCGGAGGGTGATCACCTCCTCCCGGCTCCAGGGCAGGATCACCTGATGATGCTGCTGCCGTCCAGTGCCGCCTCCAGTGCCGCCTCCAGTGCCTCCTGCCGCCGCCTGCGGCCACCTCCGGCCCCCACGAGTCTTCTTCCGGTCCCGGGTCCTCCTGGCATCGCCTGGTGAGTCCCCCTGCCTGTGGGATGCCTTTACTGCAGCCTGAGCCTCCTGCAGGGGGGATCACTGCAGTGAATAGATCTGACAATGATCCACATAGTGGATCACTGCGCTGAGACTGCCAGATCACTGCTCTGCGGTCCGATCCCCCTGCATGGGGATCGAGCTGCAGAAAGCGATCTTGCAGCCCCGGCGCAGTGGTCCACGTAGTGGACCACTGCACCTGGGCTGCCAGATCGCTGCTCTGCAGTCCGATCCCCCTGCATGGGGATCGTGCTGCAGAAAGTGATCTCGCAGCCCCGGCGCACTGCACCCGGGCTGCCAGATCACTGCTCTGCAGTCCGATCCTCCTGCACGGAGATCGAGCTGCAGAAAGCGATCTCGCAGCCCCGGCGCAGTGGACCACTGCACCCAGGCTGCCAGATCACTGCTCTGCAGTCCGATCCTCCTGCACGGAGATCGAGCTGCAGAAAGCGATCTTGCAGCCCCGGCGCAGTGGTCCACATGGTGGACCACTGCACCCAGGCTGCCAGATCGCTCCTCTGCAGTCTGATCCTCCTGCACGGGGATCGAGCTGCAGAAAGCGATCTCGCAGCCCCGGCGCTGCACCCGGGCTGCCAGATCGGACTGCAGAGCAGCGATCTGCCTGCATGCGGATCGAGCTGCAGAAAGCGATCTCACAGCCCTGGTGCAGTGATCCACATATTGGATCACTGCACCCGGGCTGTCAGATCGCTACTTTGCAGTCCGATCCGCCTGCATGGTGATGATCGTATACGTTGTGGGACCTTCGTTGTGGACTACGTCGGAGGCGATTGAGCGTCGTGGGACCTTCGTTGTGGACTACGTCGGAGGCGATCGAGCGTCGTGGGACCTTCGTTGTGGACTACGTCGGATCTTTATAATAAAGATGGAGTCCGAATTTTGTTTGTGTTTTTTTTCAAATAAAAAGATTTTTCTCTGTGTGTATTTTCTGACTATTTACCAGAGATTCCTAATGGCGGGTCTAACATTGGCCCTATATTATGAATCTCGGGCTTAGTGCCAGCTGCCAATAAAAAGCTGGCATTAACCCCTTTATTACCTAGTTTGCCACCGGCACCAGGGCAACTGGAAGAGCATGGGTACAGCGCCAGAAAATGGCGCTTCAATGAATGCGCCATTTTCTGGGGCGGCTGCGGGCTGCAATTCGCAGCATGGGGGGCCCAGAACGCTTGGGCCTTTCCATGCTGAGGATTCCAGCCCCCAGCTGCCTAGTTGTACCTGGCTGGGCCAAAAATATGGCGGAGCCCTACGTCATTTTTTTTTCTAGAATTAGTTCTAGAAATAAAAAAAAATGGGCTTCGCTGTATTTTTGGTTGCAGCCAGGTACAACGAGGCAGCTGGGGTTGCTGGCAGTCTGTAGCTGCCAAGTTGTACCTGGCTGGACCAAAAATATGGCGGAGCCCTACGTCATTTTTTTTTCTAGAATTACTTCTAGAAATAAAAAAAAAATTGGCTTTGCTGTATTTTTGGTTGCAGCCAGGTACAACGAGGCAGCTGGGGGTTGCTGGCAGTCTGTAGCTGCCAAGTTGTACCTGGCTGGACCAAAAATATGGCGGAGCCCCACATCATTTTTTTTTTCTAGAATTAGTTCTAGAAATAAAAAAATGCCTTCGCTGTATTTGTAGCCAGCCATGTACAACTTGGTAGCTGGCTGACTGGAATCCTCAGCGTGGAGAGACTCAAATGTTGTGGGTCCCCCACGCTGCAAATTTCAACCCACAGCCACCCAAGAAAATAGCGCATTCATTAGAGGCGGCATTTTCTGGTGCTGTACCCCAACTCTACCAGTTGCCCTTGTGCTGGTGGCACACGGGTTCTCCATATGCGACATGGCGTCCGCTAACAATTTCAATAGAAAATTAGCTCCGATTGTTAGCGGAAACCATGTCGGGTATGGAGAGCCCCTTCCTGTGTGCCTGAACATTGGAGCTCCCCCACAAGTGACCCCATTTTGGAAACTAGACCCCCGAAGGAACGTATCTAGATGCATAGTGATCACTTTGAACTCCCAGATGCTTCACAAATTCATCCATAAAAATGAAAAAGCACATTTTTTTCCACAAAAAGTTTCTTTTTTCATTTTTACAGATCAATTTGTGAAGCACCTGGGGGTTCAAAGTGCTCACTATGCATCTAGATACGTTCCTTGGGTGGTCTAGTTTCCAAAATGGGGTCACTTGTCGGGGAGCTCCAATGTTTAGGCACATAGGGGCTCATCATATCCTACATGGTGTCCGCTAACAATTCCAATTGTTAGTGGACACCATGTTGCGTATGGAGAGCCCCTGTGTGTCTCCACATTGGAGCTCCCCACAAGTGACCCCATTTTGGAAACTAGACCCCCAAAGGATTATATCTAGATGCATAATGAGCACTTTGAACCCCCAGATGCTTCACAAATTGATCCGTAATAATGAAAAAAGAAATTATTTGTGGAAAAAAAAGTGCTTTTTCATTTTTACGGATTAATTTCTGAAGCACCTGGGGGTTCAAAGTGCTCACTATGCATCTAGATACGTTCCTTGGGTGGTCTAGTTTCCAAAATGGGGTCACTTGTCGGGGAGCTCCAATGTTTAGGCACATAGGGGCTCATCATATCCTACATGGTGTCCGCTAACAATTCCAATTGTTAGTGGACACCATGTTGCGTATGGAGAGCCCCTGTGTGTCTCCACATTGGAGCTCCCCCACAAGTGACCCCATTTTGGAAACTAGACCCCCTAAGGAACGTATCTAGATGCATAGTGAGCACTTTGAACTCCCATATGCTTCAGAAATTAATCCGTAAAAATGAAAAAGCACTTTTTTTTCCACAAAAAATTTATTTTTTCATTATTATGGATCAATTTGTGAAGCATCTGGGGGTTCAAAGTGCTCACTATGCATAAAGATACGTTCCTTTGGGGGTCTAGTTTCCAAAATGGGGTCACTTGTGGGGGAGCTCCAATGTGGAGACACACAGGGACCCTCCAAACGCGACATGGTGTCCGCTAACAATTTGAGCTCATTTTCCATTCAAATTGTTAGCGGACACCATGTCGCGTTTGGAGGGCCCCTGTGTGTCTCCACATTGGAGCTCCCCCACAAGTGACCCCATTTTGGAAACTAGACCCCCTAAGGAACATATCTAGATGCATAGTGAGCACTTTGAACCCCCAGATGCTTCACAAATTGATCCGTAATAATGAAAAAATAATTTTTTAGTGGAAAAAAAAAGTGCTTTTTCATTTTTACGGATGAATTTCTGAAGTATATGGGGGTTCAAAGTGCTCACTATGCATCTAGATACGTTCCTTCGGGGGTCTAGTTTCCAAAATGGGGTCACTTGTGGGGGAGCTCCAATGTGGAGATACACAGGGACCCTCCAAACGCGACATAGTGTCCGCTAACAATTTGAGCTTATT